>JBBMOC010000006.1:9703300-10205500 GCA_037975185.1 Centropyge bicolor
AACTTTTATTGATCCCCCTCAGGGGAAATTTACTAACCAGATATAGGACCTTATCTGACTGAGGAGGGACCTCAAAAGTCTCAGGCTGGGATCGAACCTACGACCTTCAGTATTCGGGTCAGACACTCATCTGACTGAGCCACCAGTTGACCTGCATGTGAAGGCTTAATATCTCTGAAAGTAGTGGAGATATTGGCCTGAAATTTTGCACAGCAGCTATTAGTAACAAGGACATTACAATACACATGCATGTGAAGGCTTAATATCTCTGAAACTAGGGATGAGCCGGATACTCGTTTCAGACGATACTTGTTTTACGGATAAAGCATTTTTGACGAATACGATTATGAATCGAGTAAAATACGTCAATATCCGTGCTCGCGCTGAAGGGAAATCCACATTGTGTAACTGACCGTCTTCGCGCTCTGTGATTGGCCAGTCACACACAGCGCCCGCCCCTCCCTACACAGACACGTCTCTGCACATCTCTCGTAACGTACGCGGTCCATTTAATAAGACAGAGCTGAAAACGGCTCACGTTGCGTCGGTCAGTGCCTCCGCTCCGGTCGGATTTTTTATTTTTTTTTTTCAACCGTCTGCTTGCTCTTAGTTTGGCTGGTGATATGAAGTCAGTTGAAAAACTTTGCTCGTACTTAACGCGATGCTTTTGAGAAGAATACAGTGAACAAGGCTGACATATTATTTCCCTGTTTGCCATCACTGGATGTTTGCATGAATCATGAAGTTCACACAGATCATTAAAAAATAAACAGTCTTACAGACCACTTATGCACGTACACACATATAGCTGAACACACAAAGTAGCCTATATTAATATTTTTATTGTATGTGGCTGCATGCAGTATCTGACACTTTCTCTCTGCAGCTCATGAAAATAATATTATAAATATTATTATTTTTAATATTTATTATGGAGATATACTGTATATAGGCTTTGAATACAGTAGATTAGCAACTTCTGATCAATCCATATCAATTTCAGACTTAAAATAATGTACCGTTTTAAGCCCCACCCATGTCTGCACCCACTTCCGGTTTAGGCACCGCCCACTCCGAATACGGATACAGATACGGATAATGTAGATGGTTAAACAGATACAGATACAGATACAATAGTGATGTACTCGCTCATCCCTAATTATAATCATAGTCAACAAGTTGTTCATGTGGTTTGATCCTGACTGACTCATGTTTCATTTAGCAATAGTTTTCAGCGTGCTATTTGGAGAGTTTAGGACAAGCCAGGTTTCGTGCTGGATGGAGAGTTGAGGCAGGGAGCAGGAAGAAACAAAGGACATCAGGGCTTTGGGGGGAAGGGAGGTAGTTGTACGAGCCATGCGATGGAATCGTGTGTTTACCCCCTGACATAGATGTCAGACATCTTCTCTCCTGTCATGAAAGCATCGTCCTCTAGAATTACGTCATCAGTGTTCCAAATAACAACACGAAGCTCAAAGCTAGACACACAGCAGAGCATTGACCAGAGAAGAGAGAGAGGACGACAGACAGACAGACAGGAGACACACCACAAACACAAAGACAGACGCGACACAGATACGCACACAGAAAAAATGGAAACAAAACAAAAAAATAATGGTTAACTGCAAAAAAAAAAAATCCACACACAGCTCACACCCACGGGACGAGGCTCGATCACCGCGTCCCTCTGTACCTACCCCCTGACAAATATGTCACTGGACTTTTCCCCAGTGAAGTAATCATCGTCCTCCAGTATTACTTCGTCTGTATTCCAAATAATCACCCTGAGCTCATATCTGGTAAGGGGAGGAGGAAGGAACACATACACACACAGTTGGACTTATATTCGACAGTGATTAGAGAGCTAACTACTCAAACAGACTCACCATAATTTAACCCGGGATAAAACTACAAATTCTGTTGAAAAAACTGCAGAAATTTAGACATTTTCAATGCAGTTAAATCTCTTTTCCAGTAAATTTGCATTTTATTTACAGTTTTTTATAATCAGCAAACATCACATTCATATCATTCGCTCCAGCAGGCGCCTACCTCTTTGGTTTCCGTGGTGAAATGTCAATGGCAGGTCCAGGAGCAGGCATGTCCATAGGAAACATGTCCACCCACATCTCAATACGACCCTTTGAACACGCAGAGACAAAGATACAGTTTAATTATGATTTTAAAAAGTTTTATGACTGCAGATGAAGTATGGCTCCTTCCTACCTGTTCGATGCCAGGTTTGTCGGGGTTCAGCAGGGGTCTGGTCTCCACGTGTTCAGGAACGAGCTTGCAGCCTACCCTCGGTATTTCCTCCCAGTGGTTCAGCACCGTCAGAGCCAAATGCTCCTCAGTCTGTTTCTTCAGGCCTGAGATAACAACAGAACAAACCTATCCAGTTTTACCACATTCATTTTAAGATGTTTATAGCTTGACGAAGATGCCACTTTTTTTTTACAATATTAAGACTTAACAATTAATTGACTATTTATGAAAATAATTGTTAGCTTTAGCACTTGCACACAACAATAACAGAGAAGAAGAAAAGAATGAATGAAGAAAATCAAATACAAAATGTATTTGCAAAGCAACAACAAAGATTACACTAACTAATCTCAAATCAAAAATCACTTCTATATGGTATAACAATGGTATCACAATTAATCTGATGCTTAAATAGCAATGTTTTATTCTACATAGGATTTTTATGTGATCACATAGTTTCAGGAGAAAAATGTACACATACCATTTTCATCCTCGATCTCTGTAGGTCCCAGAAAGACTCGATTCGCCACCTTGACTTTGCCTCCCGGCCCGTAATGGGGTCCATCGATCTTGCCTTCCTTGCAGAGCTTCGTCAGGATCTGGCTGGGTTTCATAGGGTCCCGCCAAACATTGTATCCATGGCTGACATCGAGAGATTAAAAAAAGGTTAGTAAAGTCTTTTGGTGTGTGAGCCGTTCAAAAAGTTATAATACTCACAGTAAATGCAGATAAGAGCAAGCTGTTTTTACCATTGTTTATAAAACTAAACCAATAAAATAATAAAAACACATGAATACAGGGCAAGACAATTTGGATTTGCAATATGATTTCGATAAAATTCCAATTGATCAGGCCAACGTGGATGCTCACAGAGAGTAGTTGGATGAAATGCCGCAGGTGGCTCTGTATTTGCTGTAGAAGCGATTCTCCAAATCGATCTTCGTCTCTCCGATGAGGTCATCAGTGCCGACCAGGTCCCAGTCGTACACAGACACCGTTAGCATGGACTCCATGGGGAACGTGGCCTCAATGTCAAATGATCTGAGCACAGACAGATGGAGGATAAGGGAATGAGAATGTGAGCAGGGCAAACGATTCAACATTGTCTGATGACTGATGTGTTTTGTTAAGTTTGATTATTGGTCAGCCTGGCTTTTCTCCTGAGCTACCAACACAAGACAAGTCACTGGAACAAAATGAAGAGTGGCTTTCTCTCAACCTACTTGCCAAACACAGGGTTGAGCTGTTTGGAGATGTAGTTCTCTTTGTCCTTGACCTCTGACTTGCCCAACTTGATGACAACGTATGGATCAGCCTTCCCATTGATATCAGCAGGATGAAGATCTGTAGCCTGAGGAAAACAGAACAGAGCAAAAATCAGAGAGATTAGATTACTCTGTTTTGTCTGAGTTGTTTAACTGCAGTGTAGATTTAAATGACCACTTACCCTGACTACATAGACACGGACAAGGACGTTGATAGGATCGTTGTGTGGAATGCTCTGGAACATGCCCATATTCGGATCAAATCCTGCCTCTCTTGTGATCTCTTCAGACAGAGGTAGCTTGTACATACACAAGGATCCCTGGGTCACAGAAAAACAACAGGTTAAAAAGGTGAAGTGGAATCATTTGCAAACAAACTGTGGTCACCAACAGTGGTCTTTGTACTGTCTTAATTTGTTTTCGGAGTCAGGGTTGTACTTGTTTTTACTCAGTGTTTTCCCACCTTGAATCGGCCCACAATCCTGTCGTCATCCAGAGCATGTTCGTCGTCATCTCCAGCCTTTCCTCTGTACAAGTTGAAAGTGTGGAGCCAGTCTTCAAAGTTGCCATACTCAGTTTCCAGCTCCTTGTTGTACACCTGCATATCAACAAACTCATGCAGTGCTTGTAGTTGCATGTATGTTACTGTGTTATTTTTGTTGCAGCGTGATCAACATACTCACCAACAGCTCGTCTACTTTTGCCTTGACTGGTCGTTTCTCTGCGCCGTCTGCAGCCTGACCCTTCTTCTTGTCTTTGGAGCTCTTCTTCTCTTTGCTCTTCTCCTTCATCTTGGAGCCTTTCAGAAGAAGGTCATCGGGTTTGATGTCTGATTGAAAGGGTGAGTGGAGGTGGATGTGGACAAGGTACGGTTGGAGTCATGAGGATGGATGACAGGGTTGCACAAAGCACTACACGTGCCATTCAACATGAAAGCTGACAGGTCTGTTCTATCAGTTTCCCTGAAATCATGTAAATGTAATCAACTAGAAAGGCACTCCAAGAACCAAAAACACCGTAAAATGTTTGATTTGTTTGTATCAGCCAACTTTCATGTGTACAGCAGAGGAGGTCATGCTAACTTAGGTGATGGCTATGAATGTGATAATGTTTGAGACGACTTAATGAACACACATGAACAATGCACAAAGGAAATGGAGGAACATCTAACAGCTAGAAAAGATTGTGGGTGGTGGTGGAACAGCTCCAAAAAATTTGGACTGAATCTTAAGAAAAACATTGTCTTTTTGGAGCTTTTCAAAGCTAACATCACACGTATCATATCAGTTAATGGTTTAGTATTTTGATATTTTTTATACTAACTGCTAAAACAGTATACTATGACGTAGTATATTAGTATGTAGTACATACTGTAGAGATTTAGTATTAGAATTTAAGAGCATGATATAGAGCATAAATGCCACAATCTGACTTAAATAAATTGGAGGATGGTAAATATAGTGCTCGTGGAGTGATTTCGGACTCTGCTGACTTGGCTTATTTGATGGACTTCAATACCTGCTGCCTCTGCAGCTATCTCCAGGTCCTCTCTCTCCTCTGCCTCAGCCTGAGCTGCCTCCTGGGCTCTGAGGGTCTGGAAAACCAGGTGAGAAAAGTGTTGTCTAACAGGACTTTTGAGATTCCCAAAAGCATGTGTATGTATATATAAAAACAATAGACAAACCTCTTTGAGCGTCTCTATCGAAGCAAAATATTTGGACCACCAGTCCAGCACTCTCTCATCTGTCTCTTCATCTTCCTCCACTCCTCCCTTCTTTTTCTTCTTCTTCTTCTTTTTCTCTTTGTCACTCTCCCCGTCAGTCTGTTAAAAGACATTTAAGTGATTCTCAGTAGCTCAGTTTTTAGCCATAACGAGACACCAGTTATCTATTGCACATATTCTCATTACCAGATTTCTACAGGAATGATTGCTTACCATGTCAACTTTTACAACAGCGTCAGACGTCTATGATAGGGGGTGTCACATAAAACAACACAAGGATTAATACACACAACAGACGATGCAGGTAGGAGCGGCACATGTACAGCGGCAGGTAAAAAGGACTGGACATAAAGCAGTTCTACTTTTTCTAGCATCTACATACAGCATATAAACACACACATTATACAACAGAAATAAGCTCTGCAGGGCATCAAGTCAAAGAAAAGCTTACAGCGTCCAACTTGACGACTGTGTCCATCTTTCGGACAGAAGTGTCTGAGTCCATGTTGACAACGATGTCACCTGCGGGGCGAGAGAAGGTGCGGGAGGAAAGGCTGGGTGAGGAGCGAGGCTGGGAGCCGCCATTGGTAAGGACCATGTAGCCATTCATTAGCTTAGCTGGAGTGAGGCCAAAAGGGGGCAAAGACAGCAGGCGGCAGGAGAGGACAGGACGGCCAAGGACACGCAAGGGAGGAAAAAAAAGACAACAGATGGAGAGAGGATACAGGCAAGAACAGAGGTCAGGGCAGAAAGTAAGCAGAGAAATCAGCAAAGTTAATAAAGAATGAATATTCATTCTTTGGCGACCAGAGAGCTGGATAAGAAGTATTTAAAGATTTCTAAAGTTTGTTTTAACCTTCCGTGATGTACAGTGTCCTCTTATTATCTAAGCCTTCCAGGAGCCTAGGAAAGGTTAAAACAAAGTCTAAAAAAATATCTGCAAACATTGTTTTATCCATGTCTGGTAAAGACTTACAGGACTTGTTCAAGAAATGATGAAGAAAAGTGAAGAAAATTGTCCTTTGCATGTTTCAAATTAATTTGCTATTCACTGCTGTTTAATTGAAATATTTGAAGATTATAAAGTCTGTTTCAGTGAATTTTATATCTAACTAATGAACTGCACATCAGAGTACGCAGCCATTACCTCTCTTCTCAAAGGACATATATTGAAACTCATCAAACTCATCATCAAAAAAACACAGCACTACTTCTAACACAATTAATGGGCTCCTACCTAACAATAATACACAACGATAATATAAATATAATAATATACATAATAATAATATAAAGATAATATAAATAATCCTTTACCTGCAGTGGCCCAGTTGTTGGAGGTCTTGTCTGGGGTGCTGTAGATGAAACGTCTCAGGCTGGTGACAGCATGGGACCCCACCAGGATGTAACGTCCGAACGCCCGGCAGTCCACCACCCGGATGTTGAGAGGAGGGTGGAGAAGCTCATTCTCTGGAAGGTCCTGAGGACAAAATTATGACATAGAGCTGGTGAAGTGACGTAAATGGAGATGGTCACATTACGTCTCTGCAATAAGTTAGAATGGAAGACAAATGTGTTATGTTTATTACAAGGGAGTGGTTGTAATATCTAAGAACTTTTTAAGGTCTAAATATCAAATGGACTGCACTTACCACCTCAAACCATTTAACCAGGGTGCTGAAGTTGGGGTTCTTCTTGTAGTTCTGGATGAGGGCCGACTGCACACCTCTACCTGCACACTCTATGTCCACACGGGGCCGATCAACCTGAGCCAGGTTAATCCTCTTCAGGTCCCTTAAGCCCCAGAACAAAACCTGAACCAAAAAGAATCAGAAGTAGGTTAAGGGGGATCTCTAGAGCTGAAAAAAAAAACAGAGGCCGAGTTTAAAATCTCACCTCTATGCGGTAGCGACTCAGGACAGGTCGGATGCCCAACGGTACAGGCAGAATGGGTCCACGCTCCGAGTCTGTTGGCCCTTCAAGGGGAGGAAGATCGGCCCTCCCTCCCTGACCAATCTAATTAAGGAGTAGATAGGAGAAGTAAACGTGAGTGACATGCTTCGTTGGTTTCTCCACTGTGATACAGTATGAACACCACACTAGATTTCTTTCCTGTTTTCTATTAATATTTCTATGAATAATTTCTTTGCTCAGTGTGACAACTTTGAAGGAGTGCAGAGACGGCAGAGGTAAATGTCATGTTGGAGATAAAATACAGTTATTGCAGTACAAACACTGAGGACAGGGTAACCAAAGAGTAGGACAAAGTGGCATGAAAAGAGAGAATGAAGGAGAAGAGCACCTTTATTTGAGGGACAGCAAAGTTATGGACAGCGATCAGAGCTCGCCTAATCGCCTCCTCATCGAAAGGGATCTGTAGGCAGCAGGAGGCATAGGAGGAAGAAAGAGAGGCAAAATGGATATTTCACAGGAGAAAGGGGAAAAGATGAATATGAAAGTGAATGGAAGGCAAGGACATAGTGGCAGAGGAGAAAATGGAGATACAAATATTTACAAGCTGAAAGATGAAATGCATAGTGATTATGAAAAAGTAGTGATGATGCAGGTAGGGCGATAAAAAAAAGCTGGTTGTGCAAAGAGCAAGAGATGAGTTTTACATGGAGGGACGTGTACAGAAAGAAAAGAGAAAGAAAACCCCTAATTTTGTTATTTTTTTCTAAGCTCTTGTATGCATGCTTCACATCACTAAAGGTACCACAGGGGTCTTTAATGATTCTTGTTTGTTCCTGTTCTCTTAATTAAAACATAGAACTGTACAGCCATGACATGCAATCTCTCAAGAAGGAACCCTCTAGAGTTGCATGTGTCTGTGCATGACTGCATGCAAATGTAAAAGTATATTTGTGTGTGTTTACATATGTGTGTTCTTGCATATGTTACCTGCAGCAGCTCAAAGGCAGCCAGCAGTTCCCCGGCAGTGCAGTTCCCTCTGTAAACCTGGTAGTACTCCAGCTGTGGTGGGAACCTCGGGGGGCCGTAGTGCTCATCACACATCTTGATGGTGGGCTTCGCAAAAGTCCGACCTATGAACTCTGCCTTGCCCTGAACACCACATTGTGACAGCAGGCAGTTGAGACAGCCAGGGGACAAGGGATGGGAGTTAGACAGGGTGTGGGAGGTGCAGTTTCCACGACAGCCACTTGGTGCCAGTATTGGTCAGAGTGGTCGAAGGTTACAAAAATGTGGCATTTGAGAGGCACATCTTGTAAACAACAAAAATCCAGTGTTATGTAACACAAACACCTCGGCTAAAGATTGCAGTGCAATAGAACAAAAGGGGTGTACTTATTAAATTTATATCTACATAAGCACTTTGTTTAATGAGTATTGGGAGGCAGATTTTCTATACTGCACCGCTGCCACTATTAAACCCATCAAAGCTCCTGCAGCTACTGTTGTTACAAACTGAGAAAGGAAAAATGGCACATGCAAGTTTCTCCAAAACCTAGAGTTCATCAGCAGCTAGATGAACCAAACAATTCATGCCACATCAGCTAACAAACTTATAATTCAACACAGTCTGCACAGCACTAATGCTTTCACACTCTATTAGCCAGCGCAGCATGAGCAAGGCCAGAGTTCATGTGAAGGACAAGGTGGGGGAGATAAAGGTAGACATGAACACGAAGGAAGGAGAAGCAAAGCACTTTTGTTAGCACAAACTAAATCTTGTTTAACAAGCATCAATGAATCAGTCGCTGTATGATGCATCCATTCATTCACACAGATGACGATCCTACCACAGTGTCCTGGTCATAGATTTCTACTACAATGATTGGTGGATCATCTCTCAGCTCGCTGGCCTCCCCAAACAGCTCCACGTCATCAAACACCAGCAGCTGGTCCCATGTCGGGCAAAGCGTCTCGCTCAGGACCTGCAGCACACACACGTCAACTCAGTTTGCATGTAATCAATACAAACACACTCACACACACAGTTTATATTTATACATACATGCAGGGTCCTACCTCTGTAACCTGGCTGTGTGTAGAGAAGAAGACCCGAGCAAAAGGATCTGATAGTCCGCTGCTATCAGCAGCAAACAAACTGCGGGCCTGGTACATGTGCGCTCTCAGCTGGAACACCTGCTTCACTGTTGGATAAACACGTACACATCACATTAGCTGACGACCAATTCCCTTTGTTAGCAATTTCATATTGAAATGAGAAAAGTGAACCACAAAGTAAAACCAATCAATAGAAGACAAATGTCTCTCTGACTTTTGAGTGAGATTGTTTTAATGTGCTTTGCCTCTAAATCATTGTAGAGATTAACCTAATGGTAAATCGAGAGAAAACCTCATACACAGCTCGATGGTGAACAAAGAAAAATATTCCAGTGAATGAAAAGCAAAATGTTTAAATGATCATTATGTTAATTCTTACAGAACTTATATATTGTATCTACATGTGCTAAACTGTGACATGTTATCATTTTTAGTGTGTACTTACTGTTGTAGACGAGGCTGACAGGGGGGACAGAGTGAAGACCGGGGCCCATTTTAGCAGCTTTGATTTCTTCAAAACCATTAGGCAGACCACAGAGAAAGTCCTTCCTTTGCTTGTTGAGGCCAAGCCACAGATAGAGCTCCAGCTTAGCCTGAACTGTCCAGCCTGCAGGGCCAAACCCCTTCTTACCAGGCAGCTGTGGACACAGATCGCAACAGCAGGGGACTGAATTAATATGAAGGGTTTGATCAAAAAAAGAAGAAACTGTTGGTAAAGTATCTATTAAATCCTCTCTTTGATATCATGACAGCCTGTCATTGATTAAGCATTATGCAGACAATGTCGCTACACGGCCCAATCCATAAATATTAAGGATTTTCTCTCTAGGCAGTCGTCGTAGATTTACAAGCCCATTCAACATAATACCTGTCAATACTGTGTCTTGTATCCTGACTATTCACGACCACTGAACATCACCGTGCAGCCAGCAGCAACTTTACCATGCATGGTTTAAGCTTGAAATGAATGGCAAAGTGTGTTTTAATGAGACAAGTGAACAGTGTTTGAAGACAGGAGCAGGAAGAGATGAATGTACCTTGAGGAAGACAGCTTTGACTTTGCCGCAGTCTTTTCCTGTTTCCTCATCCACTATGGAGTACAGGATGTCTTTGGAAGGAATCCGGGCATAAGCGATGCGTTTGTTGTTGCTCATCATCCAGATGAAAACATCTGGGATGCTGTGCTGAGGCTGGACAAGATAAACACATAGGATTGATTGATAGGTGGTCAGCACTCTCCTTCCTCCAGGTTCCTTCCCCAGTTCAGTTTAATGTACTTTTATATATTGTGTCTAATCTTTCTGCATTAATAGATCTATGTCTGTACCTCGTCTGCCAGGAAACGGAGCTTCTGCAGAAAGTTCAGCACCAGCTTGAGTTTGTCTCTGACTGTGTGTTTCTTCACCTGCGTCCGGATCTGCTTGGCCTGTTGACCCATGCTGTCCTGCAGAAGGAGAGATGATAAGTGCTGTTGAAGCATACACACACATACATCCTGTACACACATCACATCACAGTTAGGAGTCTATTGGTATTCAATTTAACCGACTGATGTTTTTTGTTTTGCTTTTTTTAATTTCCAAGAGACTCTGATTACTGACACTGTCACTACTAGTTTCTAATTGCTTTTTTATGGAGTCCCTAAATATTTATTACTTTCCTCAACAGTTTCTTACAACCATAAATCATCATCTTTTTTTTTAAACAAGTTTGTGTTCTCCTGCAATACTTTTGTTTTTCATTGCAGTGTTCATATTCCCTCACACATAGCTAAAGGCAAGTATGCAATATTTCATTTTCATTCATTTATCTATTTTCCCAGTATGTGTTAAGTACACTTATACTCAGCCACCACCGATGCATATACCTATTCAAACAATGGATCTTATTCCTATTAAAACCTTTTTTCATCATTAAATCTGTGATTAACAATGCTTTTGTTTTTCTACACTTTGCATTCCTCTGCATTTCCTCAAAATCAAGTCTATTGGCAATCAAGCATGAATCAAGAGGGAATATGAAAGTGTCTTGACAATGAGATATTTCAAATGTATGCACATGTATTCAAAGACATTATTCAAGGGAGAGAAAATGTATTTCAAAAATTAAATTTTTCATACAGCCTTTAGTTTAGTTTACTCATTAGGATTAGTGACAGAACAGCAGCCAAATTGAGGCCATTAATCATAGCTTCATCTTCCCCTCCTTCGCTCACACCGCTTCCTTCCTTCTCTGTTTGAGAAACATAAATCATACCATCTCTCTCATGCAGGACTTGAGCCGCTCTCGATCCAGTTTGGTTCGGCCTGCCTGGTTGACATCCTTGTTAGCGAGAGTCACAAAGCGACTGGAAATAACGAGAGAATACAGAGGATGAAACATGAAAGTGGCTTGACGCTACAGATTCTTTATTAGTTTTTACAAAATAACTAAAAGAACATAAAGAGAAAGAAAGAGCATTGAAGACACTGTTGGATTCTCTCACAGTGACAGGGCTAATGCCTGCGTTTTAGAGATGGATCAGTGGAGAGAGCTGCTGTCTATCTTCATCTTCTGGGGGGGTTAATGAAGATGGCAGCTTGTAGTCTTTAATGTGTATGTTTTAGACGTTTTAAACAGAATCAGTTTTAGGTCACACAGCAGTTTTACAGCTAATAGCATCAGTTTTAGGTCACACAGCAGTTTTACAGCTAATAGCATCAGGGGAAACTCTCTGTATGTTTACTAACCATTGAGTCACAATACCAGCTTTAATATGAGACCATGACAAATTATTATTATGTAGCTTGCCTGCAGCCAACGCTGAGCTCCTCCAGCACTCCCCTGAGTCTGCGCTCTGGAAAGGCCTTCTCTGTCTTAATGATCTCCTGAACATCATTCAAACCTTCTTCCTGTTGGGACACAAAAAATACTGGCACTGAGGACAAAACAATTTGTTAGCACTCTGTACCCTACTATGTTTATGTCCAAAACATCTTTAACAAATACTAAATTCCTGTTCTGTACATCCACATAAAAACAATATAATTTATATCTTGTTATTTCTATCCCTTATATGTCATCATTTTTAAAAATTTACTTTGTGATTTGTTTATTGTGTGATTTATTTCCCATGTTTATATGCATTCATTCCAACTATTAAAACAATAAAACTAAAATAAGGTGAGAAAAATGCAATCCACAATATGTAAAGTTTCAAGATATGAACAGTAAGGGTCATAGATATTTATGAGGAAATGACATTTAACTATTTGCCATGGAATTTTGTACAAACATTTGTGTTTGTACTAAATTTTGCACATAGAGAAGTTGTACGTCTACTCACCAGCTTGTCAGCGATCTTATCCATCATGTTGGAGTTGTACAGTCGTCTTCTCTGGTCCTGCCACCAGCTTTTGATGTAGACACACGGCTTCTTTTCAAAGTAGGGAAGATGGAAGTAATTCCTGTGAAGTACACACAAAATGACTTTGTTCATAGCCTACCCTCTTAATCTTTATGCTTAATACTCTCTCTTAATACAGCTAATCATCGCCAGCAGTCTGCTCCTGGCTCTATTGTACTATCTGTGATAATTGTACGGCACTAAATAATCAGTTTAGCGAATCTTGGCTTTTATTATACTGAAACTAAATGAGATATATATATTAGAAATGGCTTCCTAACAACTCTGACCATGCACTGTGACCCTTGACCCCTGACCTGTCTGTGATGACAGGCTTCATCAGAGGGGTGGAGGAGACAGAGACCAGGTCTCCGTCCTCGTCTGCCTCGTCCTCGCTGGAGTTCTGGATGAGCTCGCTCTCCTCTTCTTCATTCTCTCCATCTTTCTTCTTCTTCTTTGATGATGGTTTGCTTACACCATCAATCTGGTTACCATAGTTACCTGTGGGTGGGCAGAACAGTCCACTTTGTCATGGAGGGCATTTAGGTTAGGTTAAGGTAGATATTGATTTTTTTTGCACACTGTCACATCTCTGTGTTATACTGCGAACTTGTTGAGAACAGGTCAATGTTAACAAGGTGAAGAAAGGCTTTATTTACCTATTGTGATTTCAAAACTTATTGTTTTGTCACCAATCTTTCTGTCGATCATGGTGGCCTCCAGGAAGGAACCGAAGAGGAAAAATTCATCTATTTTCCCAGTGGCGCTCTGACGGAGTGAGGAAAAGGCCAATAAAGAAAAAGTGTAACATTTTATTGGACTGAAGGGCATTCATTTTATTGCAGAGTCTGTGGAGGAATAACTGCAGGTGCTCTTTTCCGTAATTCACTACTCACATAAAACCTACCTGCCTCCTCTTTAAATCATAGAGCCACTTAATTTATGCATTACATTTGCGAGGGCATTTCATTAGATTTGTAAGAGCTTTTCATTTCATTACATTTGTAGGTGCATTTCCACCATCTTTTCTGTCCTATGATGCTTTTTATTTCATATCAAAAAATTAAATATTAATCTTCACTCATTATTCTTTTAAAAGGTATTTTTTGCAGCAGTTCATCACAATCCTGGGTCCCTAATATAGCTTGGCACATAGTGGTCTAAACCAAGTACAAATGGTTGACGGACTCATGTCAGACTCAATTTCAAGACAAGAAGAAGGCAAGAAAGAACAAACAAAACAAAACCAAAAACATAAAAGGCTGCCAGAGTAGCAGGTAACTATCCATGACCAAATAGACTATATTACCATTGTCCTTGGGCACTGTGATGGAAATGTCCATACTGGCTAAAATTCTCTGTAATTTATCACAGAACTGATTAACAAATTTTACTTTGTGTTATAGATGATAAAGGACATGTAAAACCAATCTCAAATTCAATATTTAGAGGAGACATTAAAAAAAGCCAATTTACAGAATTTCTTTGATCAGCATTATTATTTCAAATTACTATCTGTCTCTCCTTCAAAGCAAAGTACTTGACAACTGGCACAGACTGATGCTGGCAATGGCTGAGGCTCCCAGGAGACTCATTTACACCATAACAGCCAAGAGACTGAATAGCTGGCAAGCTTGCCCCGAAGCAAAGCATCTAATGTTTCTGATTTCCCTGATGAGCAGTTAACTACACGTGTGCCAATATTACGGTGGATTGTAGCATCACACTGTTTATTGAGGGGTCGGGAGAGGTCAAACAGCATGGTGATCATAGGCCAGGATAACAGCTGTTCTTTCAGTGTTTTTTTTGATAATTTTGTTTTCAGTGATGAAACTGTCAGGGAAATGTATGAATAAAATAATGTCCTCAAACAGATACACTAAAAAATGATCCAAAGCTGCATCTGCAGTCACGTTTTCTCACCTCTGAGATGTTGGAGATAGTCTCCACCTGCACCTCAGTGGAACTTAAGATCTCAGGTGACGTGGTGTCCAGGATCTCTACAGCTATGGAGAGCAAGAGACGGGCTCTAAAGGACACGCCTTCTCCAAGACCCTCATTCAGGTCCTGGTGCTCGTCCATCAGTGTGTACTGACGGGTGGAACCATACATGTTGGCCCAAGCTGGACCCAGGGTGGGCAGGAAGCCTGAGGGAAGGAGGGCAGGGCAGAGGGAAACGAAACGGTTTAATACTTTGGTTTAATACTATATGCTAATGTATGTATTGATTGCAAGTCAATTTGAAAGTCATCCCCTAAATTCATACAATCATTAGCGAAAGGTCAGGTGGGTCAGGCGGTTCAATCCCTCTACCGCAGCACAGTTAATTACGATATACAGTGAAATATTAACCAGCAAAGACGGACTAATTAATGTACCTGACAACTAATCAATGCTAATAAGACAAACTGTGTGTTGTGACCTACCTTTGTCACCATCATTTGATATCTTGCGTAGGTCAATAAAGTGGGTTCCAATGGCAACGTCATTGACTTTATCCGAGTCTCGTATCTGGACCTTTATGCGTTTGCAGAGAGGAGGGAACAACTCGGTGAAGATGACCTGCTCATTCCAGATTGGTTCATAACTGCTCTTCTGGACTGAAGTCTTCCCCTGGAGATACATGTAGGAGAGACACTTAAGTTCAAGGTGAACTGGACTGGACAAACTGTCCTCTGAAACACAAAGAGGAAATTTCATCCTAAAAAGACTAGCAGTGCTTCATCCTGTCCTGGAGGACTTGTGGTTGGGCACTTTTAAAACCTTCTTAATTTCTGTTAATATTCTTAATGTATGAGGAACACTTATTAATCCTATCCTTCTGATTATCTTTATTTGGGGCATCCTGAGGATCACTTCCAACCAAGAAGTAGCTGTGACCTTCTCTCCACTCCTTGCTTGAAGTCTGCTCCTCAGACTCCTGAATTACCATCTCATAAACACTTGCTGGAGGATGTAATTGCACCTCCAACTCAAACACTTAAAGCAAACTACTTAAAGCTCAGAAAACCATAAAATTTAATTAGATGAAGCAACCTTCCCGTTTTACTCTCTTTTCTGTCTTCTTTTTTTATTTTCCTATAATATAATAGGGTATTTATGTATGAGATGGATGATATGTTAATGTTTGTATACGTGATAACTGGATCTGTGAGAACGGTTTGTTTACTTTTTAAATTCTGAAAACAAATGTTTGACCAAAGAAATTTATTCTAAAGCTATGGGTCCTTAATGGCCATGAAATATGAAAAAAAGGAATAAACTCATATTGGTTTTCAGTCAAAATAATTGCTGCAGGCTGCTCATTTATAATCATATATAAGGTTAGTAGTAAAGCCTTGTAAATTCACACTCCAGATGTCTGCACTTGTATGCTATATGAAACCCACAGTGCATTCTAGAGGAGCAGTAATAATCCCTTGGGGAGCAATAAAAACTGCTAGAAACAAGCAAAGAATAAGAGATTGCAGGATGTAGAGAGAATTACTTTCTGCCCAGCAAACTGCACTTGAACGTAGGGGTCCACTAGGTCTCTGTTCTCTCCTATGAAGGCCTTCTTCACATTAGCCATGATGCTGGTGTTCATTTTAGGAAGTCCCTCAGCGCGGTGGATCTTCACATAAAACCTTGCCCACTGCCTCTCTGCTGGAATGCCCTCTGGGAGCAGGAGGTTCCTGGAAGCAAACAGCAGCACAAAATCTCATTCAGAGGATATAGCATAACACAGTCTTAGTATAAAATATGTATCATTATTCACCACTGTATGTGGAAGTAATTAAATTCTTTGATATTAAATTCTTATGAGAGATACTAATAAAAAGAACTATTTGAAATTAAGTAAATGATGCAGAAATAACTAAACACTATAAAATGTCCCTGATCATAGTATTCATTATAAAGTCAATCTGAAACTGGCACATCAGTAACAGCTCATTACCCCTCTATGTCGTCTTCATCAGTCTCATTGGCCTTGTGTGGGGTCTTGATATTGTCACCCTTCCCGACCACAGCGATGTCACACTTTATATATCCTTTACACCCCGCTGTTATGTCATCAGGATCAGACAGGCTGGCCCACTTGTGGTAAAACTGATGTTCTGGGAAAGATGTTGATAAAATTAGAACCATGCATGTATGTATGACCAGCTATTAGGGAAATATCAGGGCTACAGCCTGTAGCTTACCAGGCTGAGAGTAAACAGTCCCAACATCCATCTTGAAGGTTCCCACCAAGGTCCCACTCCGAAGAAGATTTTTGGAGTGAATAACCTACACAGACAGAGTCGAGGATGAAATATTACATTGAACTCAAACTGTGATGAACTTTCTTTTGAAGTGGAAATGGCAAGAAATAATTTAAAACTGGGAGTGTTACAGCTTTGGACTTTATGTTTAACAAGAGGCTGTATGATGTCTTCATCATTTCACATTGAACATAACCAGTTACTCTCCCTGTTCATTAATTAACCAAATAAATGTAGTAACGAGCAATATGGTTTTTTTTTTTTTTATATCTTCACACATTCCTATACATAACAAAAGGGCTGTAATATCTACTCTCCTCTGCACCAAAAAATAGCAAGGAGTTATTTTATCCTCAACATTCTGTTTTTCCACATTAACACAGACAATAATGAAGCAAAGTCCTTTAAAATCTTATCTTAAACATAAGTGTGAAATTTCAACAACGTCATGTTAAAAACCCATGTACCAAAGAGAGAAAAATTGGGTGGTAACAGTTTGTTTAGCAGTACTGCAGTGTGCTTTTGGTGAACTTACTGAGAGCTTAATGATCTTGTCAAACATGACATCAGGAGGGACGTGGAAATCAAAGACAAAATACTGTGGAGAGGAGACAAAATGTTAGATCAGGATCTTTTCATTATCAGGTGAGCCTCGCAGGAGATCAGCTAATATTGTGGACACATCTCATCCTCTCAAGCTTTCAGACAAAGATGAATGTCTCGAAAGGAAAAGGCTGATATTTACTTATACATTAAAGTTTTCATAGCTGTGCTGTGAGCATCTTCAGCTTTCAGTGTACTACTAGAGAACTGCAGAGTGCGCAGACACCACAAGAACTCAGATTTGTCTCATGAGATCTCTTCATATTTCCTCTTATGGGACAATATGCCCCAGAGCATAGACTACCTTGTGTCACTCACGATTGTTTTGCATATTTGTCTGAGGTATTTTGCAGAGTATTCATCACTCTAAATGTGTGCTTACAGAGATTAAAAGAGGCTGTCTAAATCTTTCCTAAAGCTTTCTGCAACAGAATCTCATCCATGCAGACATTTCTCTCCAAACTATCATATAATATTTTAAAGTTGAAAAAACAAAATATTACAGAAATCAATCAAAGAAAGCCCATGGTGCAGGTTATGTTTACTGAAAGCAGAGCTATTGTGCTATCCTACAAACACATGGACACATGGAGGAGAAACTGAACAAAAATGTGATAAAACAAAAAACATTAGATGTGACTCTATATCAGAAGATACCCAGAGGATCAGTAGCAAAAAAAAAAGTTTTTTTTTAGTTTTGACAGAGCTCTTTGACTTTCCAATGAGAAATGTTATGCAACAGTAGCTTCAAAGAGAAGCTATGGCCTTGGAGCCCCCTGAGTCTTTGGTCCCCTGGGCCTGTGCCCGGGAGGCTTGACTATTGTAATCAATCTCAATACAGATATCTAAGGAAGTAAGAAGAATAATTCAGGATAAAATATATATACTAAATGAAAAACTAAGTCTCTAGCTGTGACATGGAAAAAAGTGAGAATTCACACATTAAAAATACATCATATAACATTAACAGGCAACACTGTAGGTTACAGTACATAAGTCAGTCCCGTCTTTCTCAAATCTTTGTCCGAAATAGAAACAAGTGAAATGGGATGACAATGTCTTTCTCATAAAGATGTACAGTAGATTTTGCTACTCTTTCAGCAATTCAGCAATTTTCTTACTAGTGCCAAGTTGGGATGATTATTCTTGAAAACTGTGAAGCTATGTGAAACAGTACAGACTCAGAACAAACTGGAGGGTCTGGACATGAGGAGAGAATGCTTGGACGACTATTATCTCCATCACTGTGGTTTCCAGTTTGTCAATCCACAGGAGATTTTCAGACAAACAGAAGGAATCAATAGCAGACTAACTGTCACTTCCACTCCCTGCAGGACACAACCCAGAGGCTGAGCTCTGCATGACCCTCACCGCTTCCAACGCTCCCCACTGTTCAGGAACATAAGAGCTGACGAGAACTCTCTGGTTAAGCCTGTTAGGTGCAGTATTTTAAAGTCAATAAATCATTACAACGTTCAACCATGAAAGAATACTGACAGCCTCTACACTGCATTTTACTTTTGGCATATTCCCAGAAATCTTTCTGGTAGCAGGAGAACAGAAAAATAGGTACTGACTGATGTGTTCATGTTGAGAAACAATGTGCTCACTTACTTTCTCACTGGCACAAGATATACTGACTGTATGATACCAGTCGTCCTCCTGATAGTCTTATTTACTTTTGAGTCTAAAAATCAAGTTTTTGAAATTCATCTATGCTGTGTATCAATGCTATGTAAATCATGCAATGCGACTGCTATGTGGGTGAAGACAGCAATCTTATATTTGACTCAAATATTGTATTGCTGTCAAATAAGTTTGTTGCAAGTTTGAGAATTGAAAGAAAACTGCTTCGAATCTCAAATTACTACATAGGTGAGAGAAATTGGGTCAGCCTTGAAATACAATTGTGTTTATGAAGAATAGGAGGGGCAATTACTAGAGCATTTACTAGTAAAGAGAAAGGTAATTTATACATAAAACATGTCCATTGCCTTCCAGGATGAATTTTTAAAGCTTCAAAAACCTAACCTCATTGTAGTACGGGCAGTTGGTGGACTCCTTCATAGACGTGTACTTCTTGTCATCTCCAATCTCCACACACACCACAGGGTCCATGTTGAGGCCTATGAGCTGCCGGGCCTCGATTACTGTGATGCTGATCTGATGGAATACATTAGCACATCAGACATGAAAACTAAAACAACCTGACTACTCCAACAGTGAGTTAACCTGCAGCAATTCCACTATCATAAATCATGCAAGTCTGCAGTAAATACCCTGAGGACAATTCAAAGGCAAAAAATTAATCGATCTTTCACAAACTCTTATGAACCTGATTCCGGGCCTTGAGAGCTTTTTCCAGAAACTTTTTTAGTGTCTGATTTTAGTCCTCAGGCTTAAGAAATGCAGCTTTTGATGGACAAACTAGATCCAAGCTAAAGGTTTCTACATCCAAGCAATATCCCTCTGGTTTAATTAGCTGTTGGATAATGAAATCCAACAGCTAACACAGGGAGAAAAAAAAAGAAAGGATGAGTCTGCAGCCCATGATTACACCAAGATTTCAGTCTGGTGTATAAATGTATTCATGTCTTTAAATAAAATAGGTCATGAAAACAGGCCATGGGCTAGCATTGGAGACAGATACGCCCACAATTATTCTGTTACTTGTTTTCACTGAAGTTGTAGTGAATAAATTCAGTGTGGTAGTCACAGCAGGAAGCCATGATTTTATAGAAAACAAAGTTAAATAAGTATTTGTAGATATATTAGACACAAAGTCAGACAACCCCATTAAAACAGCATATTGTAATTTTAACACTTTGGTACAGATCAAACAAACAACATATAATGTGTTAATTAGTGAACTTCAGAAGTGCTGGTATGGCAGATTTTGTTGGCTTTGGCCAGTCCATGTTTTTCAGTCTTTGCAGCAAGTTGAGTTAACTGGCTGCTGGCTGTGGCCTTATATTAGCAGAGAGATGTGAGTGTGGTGTCGGTTTTTCTCATGTAACTCTCTATTTTACAAAATGTAAAACAATTGCTGCAAGTATGGCGCTGGAACCATGGAACTATTAGCTTAGCTTGGCATAAAAACTGTTACCATTGCCTCTAAAACTTATTAATTAATATGCTTCATTGTACATAATTAGTATAATCTGTATATAAAATGTAACAATGGGAGTTATATGGTGTATTATTTTAGTAAAGACAGTGCAGCATCTCCGCTCTCTGCTGTTCAGCAAGAACCAGTTACAGTGTATTATTTAAAGAGACAGGATACATGATGTTAATTAATGGGCTTTAGAGGTGCTGGCAGGCAGATTTTTTAAACATGGAAAAGAGCCAGGCTAGCTGTTTCTACCAGCTTCCAGTCTTTATGATATGCTAAGCTAATCACCTCCAGGCTCAACCTCCATACTTAACACACAAATATAAGAGTGTTAACAATCTCCTCACTAAACTCTCAGCAAGAAAGTTATTATGTGTACTTCTGCAAATGATGAACTATTACCTTGATCCATTGCTATGTAGGATCATTGATTTGTTCTTTCTTTGGATGGTGTTATTTGGGTTAAAAGTGGCAAAACATCACAGTTTAAAAGTCTCAAGAGAAGGAGATATAAGCGGAGAGAACAATGTGCTTATACTTGCATGATTCTACATCAATAAACCTGCATACAATTATATGGGCAGGTATGCAGGGAGAAATGTGTGTAAGTTTTTATACACATACAGATAAACACACACACCTGATAATCCACTGGTCGTCCAGAGCTCGGCTCCATCTTGATATCTGGCTTTGACCTGAAGAAATTCAACAAAATCAGTGATTTTTCTACAGTGAGTTGACAGAGTACATTATCCTGCACAAGTTCAATTTGGATCTTAAACGGTGAATGCTCGCACTTTTCCATATTCCCAGGTTGAATACATTTATTTTCAGAAATATATTCTATTAGCTTCTATCACTGTGCAACCAGCTTCCATTTATCCTGCGGTATCAGCAATTTGAGATGTTCAGTACTGTCTGAGGCCAATAAGGCTGTGTGCTTGAATCTAGTGTGCATATCTGAGTGTATCTGTGTGCATGGATTTGTGTATGTATAGCGTAGTATATGAACAAATGTGACACCTCTTATTGGAGACGTTGGTGGTGACAGCAGTGACAGAGGCCAGAGAGATGGTGTCGGGGTCCAGTGACCCCGCGAGACGTATTGCCTTCCTGTCCAGGTCCTCCATGTCCAGGACTGCCGGCTCATCTGAAATGAAGTAAATCAAAACACTTGGTGGATATTTTGAAAGCTGATTCCAGTACATATTAATATTCTGGGTATATAAATTCCACTTCTTTGAGGCCCTCACGTGAACAAATAAGTCAGCAGTTCACAACCAAATTTGTATGCCTTGTAGCATGACAAGGGCTTGAAAGAGGGTCTAGATCTTTATGTTGGGGAAAAAAATCCAGACATAATATTTGATCTGTTTATAATTAATAACATACTTTTTAAAAAATCCAAACAAATTAAAAGTTTGGAGACTCTAATTTGGCGTCAAACTTTCTAGGAGAGGGGGGAATCAGGCTCATGACCTTCTAAAATCCTGCCTGACCCTAGGTAGGATGGGCTATTTTTATTTTTGTTTTGTTTGTTGTTTTTTATATCTATATGATTGAAACCTTGATAATTGGGTATCAACATAAATGTTCCCTCCATCTAACTAAAAAAAGTGCTGTTTTACCTCTTTTGTGATCGTCTTTAGAGATCTTGATCTTGCCGAGCTTCATGGCTGAAAAAACTCCCTTCCCTGCTCTGGTGGAGGAGAAAGGAGAGGGAACATATCATCAAAATGAACTTGTGTCTGATTGACTGCTGATCCATACCCAGATCAACCGTTTGCCTCATCAAGTTCACTCTCCATCAGCTGAAGCAGAAAACCCCACTGCCCACTCAAAATGCAACCTAACACCAAAACGTCCGTATATCATGGACATCTTTGTAAGTCGGCTAGACATTTAATTCCAGCGGATTTAACCCCCCCACCATCACCACCAATTCTCCAGACCCTCAATCACAAAACAAGAGTATCCAGTATCTCCACATTGATATTAACTGGATCACATATCACCGCAACAACAAAGAGCTTGTGATGTCATCAGCGGAACGACAAATGAGGGGCCTTAATAATTAAAAATGAGTGTGACCGTCCAATTTGCTGCGGATATGGATACATGTCAGGGAATTAATGAATAGGAAGGTTTTCCTTTTGTTTCCTCCAGCATTCAAAGGCAAGTGTATCAGAGTTCAATTTCTGCTTTGATCTTTCCCCTGTTATTCTAGAGGCAACCTTCATCCTCATTTCATAGACTATGGAAAAATATGTCAACATTTCATTTGATAAAGTCATGGCTGAGTGACAAGAGAGATTGAAATGTAAAAGCCTGGAGCCACGTGAATGGGAATAAAAGTCGAGAGAAGATAAATGGATTGCTCATCGAAATAAAGGTAGAAAGCTGTTACAGTCAAATCAAATCAAGGCTATTCACACTCAAGGATACTCTATGGACTGTCAGCCTGAGTCTTGCCTTCAGAGCAAAGTTTAACCATTATATTTCCAGCTGATGTCCAAATTTATTGAACTATCAGTGGATGCATGAAGAAGTTTGAAGAACACCTTGAACAATACCTTTGAAGATTAATTGGAGCAGAAATGCTGAAACAATTCGTCAATTAATTAGTTAGTCAATCCACAGAAAATTGACAAGCAATTTAAAAAGTCACCTTGGACATATTTTCTGACTTGCTATACATTAGACAATTAAATTGACTGATAGAAAAATAAAGATAACGAAAATTATTGTGAGATGCAGCCCTGGTTAATCACAAATTCAGATGTTCAGTGATCTAGTCCGTCTCCTTGTCCCATTCAATCTATGATTCTCATTCAATAAACTATCAAAACGTGTTTCATACATACCACATGAAAGACACCACTGATCCTAATCAACTCCACAGAGGTCAGATCATCAAAAATCCACCCCAGCAAGATTCCTCCTCAAGCTTCCGTCTATTTTGAACTATATTTCCATATTCTTTACCTGGCAGGAGCAGTTAGTCCTGACCACTTGGGAAGATAAGAGTTGGACAGATGAGTGGATGATGCAGAAGAGAGGAGGGGACGGGGAGAGAAGGAGGTAGAGGTAAGTGGCTGGAAATACAGAGAGAGGAGGAGGGTGGAGTGGGTTGGGCTCTACACACCACAAAAGAAGACTGGAGTTTAAGTGCGTCCAGACAGCCTCCAGAGCTCATAACAAACTGACATGAGTTGGTATATTTGGCTTAAGATTGTATAGAACATGTTAGTGGCACCAACTGAGTATTTGGGAATATACCAATGCAGGTGTATTATTTCCTTGATGAGTAAAACTGACACCAAAATCACCCGTCAATCAGGCCATTAGCCCTTGGGATGTAGTTCAACCCTCTCTTAAACTCACCCTATAAAACAGAGTGTTAACCCTAAAATAAATGCTTAACTTTGAAGGAACCAAAGGAAAAGGAAACCAAAGTTGACTGATACTAGATGCATATGAAGTCAGGAGGTCAAGGTTTCGTGTAAAACATAAACACAGATCAGTTTTAGCTCTTGAAAGATGAACAGTGGTTTTCAACCAAAAAACAATACAGAGCCATTGTAAATTCCATGAAATACACAAATGAAACTACCCAATATTTGACTTACTTGTCTTTCACTCCCTTCACTCTCTTTTCCCTTCCGTTGCTGTGCCAAGTTAAGAATAAATACAAGGACAAGCATCAGAGACAAACGCTTTCCTCTGGAGGCCATGTCTGAATTTAAAATGAGACGAACCTTGAACGTTTAACAAGCCACCCCTCTATGCTGATTTAATGCAAAAATGCTACTTGCAAAGATATCAGTGAGAAAAAGCCAGGGAAGTTCACGATGGGAGTTTTCAATTAGAGTAATGGAAATATGCAAATTCACATTTCATTTTAGAAGTCAGAAAGTAAAACTCACACAATGTCAAACTTTAAAAGAAAATACAGAGAAAAGACAGCTTGTGGAGAAGTTCAGAATCCAAGAGGACATTGTACCTATTTTCTCTTTCCTTCTTTTCCTTTGATCTGAAATAAAGACCATGAATGCATCAGTCTGACATGTGAAATGTAAAATATAAGCACTCAGCATCAACCAAACACACACACAGACACCTTGAATGAGGTGTTATGCTCATTCAAGCTCTTGTACTGTAGACAGAAATAATAAACTTACTATTGTATGCAAAGCCAGCTGATGCATATTTTAAAAGCAGCGAACTCAGGCAACATATGTACATGTGTGCTTAAAGCTGAAAATGAACTGTACAGCATGTCTGGGGGTGAATGTGCTGGAATCAATAATACATGAGAACATGAATAAATTGCCTCGTTATAGGTGTAAACTGCAGCAAAGATGAAAGTTATTTCCATAAGACAGGGGTTTCAAACAGTGGATTAGACATTTTCCTCACAGTGATGAATTCATCTTTAATGTGCATGTCAAGCAGTGGGATGAGGAGTAGAGGCTGGTTGTGTAAACTGTAGTGAACTCCAGAGATTAGGCTTTGAAATTGCTGTGAGCAGATGGTCAAATATGGACATGTCTGCAGTAAAAGTAGCAATAAAAATACGAAAAAATATGAAAAGTAGCGATGAAAATAATCCGCTAGAAGTGTTAAGTCCTGCATTCAAAATGTTACTTGAGTCAAAGTATGTAAGTATTTCAGATAAATGAACTTAAAGAATCAAAAATAAGAGTACTCAATCTCGTTGAGCTAATTAACTTCAGTTGTACTTAATATACTGTTGGACTGTTTAATGTATAGCAATGCATCATATACTATACTCTTCTTCTATTCACAAGGTTGTAGCATCAGTTTATCAGAAACTATTTACTCCCCCAGTGCCCTTGTTGAACAATTATCTGCAGGAAGCCTCATGAGCTAGAAACTCATAGCTCGTTAGTGCCTTTAATTGCAACATGAGATATTACATTTAGGTTATTTTTCCTGAGATCACTTTAGCAGTAACTAATCTTGTCATTATATAAGCTGTGTGAGGTTAACATGCTGCTAATGTGAAATAAGATATGAGTGATTTGATTTTATTGGGGTTAATATTGGATTGTATTTAGATGCAAGTGCCAGTGATGGTGGCTTTAACAACCGTTTGTTGACATCTCCTTAGTTCTTTTCACCAGCTGGGAAATATTGTCAGATATGTCTCAGTCTTACAACTCTAAGGCTGAGTTTTTTCTGACTCAATGGATTGAAATTATGGTCTAAATTGTATAACATGAGCACGGCATAATACGAGAGTATGGCTATTACTTTACTATTGGACTGACTGTTATATATTTTACTCTTTTTTAAAACTTAACTTAACAGTCTATGAACCCAGTTGTCTTGTTAATTCTTTTCGTTTAACTTGTGTTCTTGGTGTCTAAAAATTTTTCCAATTTGTAATCCTTATCATTGAATACTTTGTGTTACTGTCACTGCAATACTGTTCTCACAGCCTCACAACTGTTTCTTCCACCTTTACTAGGAGTGTGTTAAACTTACATCATTGCTGTGCAAATACCTGCACAGAAGAGTTGCTTTGAATTATATGCTCAATGTTGTCAAACTGTTCCTTGCATTTTATTTTTAACCAGTATTTGTTGCTGAATGTGACATACATAGCAAAGTATTGCCAAAGTGCTGAAAATGTTTTCTTCACTTTCTTGTGTTTCATCTATTAGCATGTCTTTAATAAGTGAGTCTAACTTTCTCAGTTACTCTACAAACCTCCCATGTACTGTAGATGAAAATAAATGAATAAGGAGAGGATAAAAAATGACCTGCCAGCGATCAATAATTCATTAATATATACAGTACGTTCTGCTCTGGGGGCTCTGCTGAATGGAGCTCAATGAGATACGCTACAGTCACCTATTCTTTCTCTCACATACCTGATTGGATGCACATATTTCGGGGCTTCCAGGGGCCCCTGGACTGGAGCCAAACAGGCATCGGTTCTACCTGATAACAAAGTTGGGGAGTGAAAATTTTCACTAAACCAGAACTCTCTGTCCTGGAAGCTTATTGAACGCTCTGCAGTCCTCTCTCTCTCTCTTCTCTCTCTCTCTCTCTCTCTCAGATTTCTTCCTCTGCTGCTCAGGGCATCAAGTCATGTTTTTCTTGTACTTTCAACTCTGACTGGAGTGAGAACTCTCTTTTACAGATAAAATGGAACATCAATATCATTTATCTCTGTGATATTGACATCTCTTCTCAAGGGTTTTTTGTGTAGCTGCTTCATTTGCCTACAGGAAAGTTAATTGATATTCTTGCCTGTGATCTCGCAAGTGTTATCTCGTAACTTTAGCCTCATTAGTGTCACATAGATAGAAGCTTATGCAAGTTTAATACCCTCACACCCAAAAATAAAAGCCTGCTTTGAGCCTTATTGGCCTATATACAGCAAACAAAACATTTTAGAAAATCTTTTATTTGTGTTTTTTTTTGTGTATGCCCATTTATCTGTAGAATAAATACACTTGCATAATATTTTATAGTGTGTTTGTGTGGATGATGAATCATCAACTGCACTTAATGCAGACCGAGGAGGTACAAAAAAGGAAAAGATGAATGGTGAGGAAAATTAAGAGAAAAGAAGGAGTAGGAGAATGTACATTTCCCACAACCAGTTTTTGTATGAAGACCGATTACTTTTTAATTTTTAATATTCACTCCAAATAGCACTGTTGCATGTTGTACTCTGTTATTGCATCAACTGGACTGGAAAAAAAACTCAATGTACTTTCATGCAGTCTGCTTCGAAGGCTTTCAGAGACCAAATGTTCCTTTTTTCTCGACATCCCTGATGACATCCAAGGGAAAAAGACATTTCCTTTTATATAATCTTATAAATAATCTGATCAGCTCCTCTAAATCCTAGTATTTTCCAGCTCCTATCTGGGACAAACAAACAGGTGATGCAGAAACTGGGATTTACCCCAAGAGGCATGTCTTCATGTCGTCATCGTCTGCTCCCACATCAGGGCTTGCAACAGAAAAATAGCAGAGACGAGCACTTACACACTCACAGTGTTCAAATTTACACGCAGTTCTATAATACACGAGCTGAGGATAAGAACCACTGCAAACCACAGCAAAACACAACAGCGGAGCTGACAAACACAGAGCAGTCCCTTGAGAGAATACAGCTACATGGGAAGAAACAAGGAATGTCAAAAAATCAAAAGGCAACTGCTTCAATCCAGTATCTGTCTCAGCCGAAGGAAAAAAAAATCCTTCAAATGATTTACAACCCTGCATGAGCAAGCGTGAAGGATTGATAATAAAAAGCCACTTTTTCATTTGATTGTAAGCATAAAAAAATCAAACTTGTGGATATTTTTTTCTTTTATGCCAAGTGTTAAACAGAGATAGACTCTGTAAAGCCTTATCTCTGACTACAGTGTGTCAGCAATGTCTCAGCTCACTGATCTGAAGATCGCTCATGTGCTGACAAGGGCGTTCTAGCTTCCTTACTTTATTTTTTTAGCATTTCCAAAAGCAGAAAGACAGGACTGAATCAAACTTTGTATGTATCTGCTCTAAATAGAACTGGAAACATTAGCATCTCCTGCTAACTACTTGACTACCAGTATCAGTTACAAACTAACAATAGGAACAAAATCTACACTTAATATCAATATATCTATGCTGGTTGACAACAGCATGTTTCTGTATTATCTGACAAATATGCTGTTATGGATGTTTCCACATGGAGTCAGTGCTGCAGTGATCACCCCCGCTGAGATAAAGACGACTGAGATAAAAGACCCCATGCCACCTGCACCACAGCGCTGTGTGATGATACATCATCAACATGTGACGCCAGTGCGGTCTTTGAAGACACGGCAATTTACACTGATGGACAAATGGATCATACACAAGGCAAAAAAATTATTATAAATAAATCATCACTTGTTCCAATAAATGATCCTTTCAACAGAAGCTTTGCTCAGACTGAAATGTCCCCTTTGAGTGCAGATTTGATGTTATGCAAATGAACCATGCATATTTAAATGGCTTGAATAAACACAATGACTATTTGCAGCAATAGGCTTCAGTGGGGCAATATCGATTAATGTATGCATTAGCTTAGCAAGTAAAAAAAAAAAAAAAAAACTCTTGCACCAGTGTTGTATGATCAGACTCCCATGTCCAACCCCATTTCCTCTCATTGTATGTGTTTTTTTTTTCCAGTATTTGATGTCCACAGATCAAATGACAACTGGGGCCTTAAATCCATTCTCTTCGTGTCTGGCACAAGTGTTCCTCTGCATGCACTATTCAGCAGATCTGCTTCACTGGCAGTAAAAGCATGCAGAACGTGATTTATTTATTAGGAATAACAAAACCCCTGCAAAGACGGCTCATTGTGGTGCCGCAGATAGCACAAAATGCTTCATGGGTGCCGTCATAAATCATCCTGCAGGCCCAGAGACAACGTGGAGGGAGGCAGAGGCTGCAGAAATGAGAGGTGATAGCAATGGGATGGTCAACTTTGGGTGCAATTCCACCCCATTAAGGACATAAGGAGGAACCATTATGCCTTAATAAGCCACCTACTTTCTATTAGGGTCATATTGTGCAGTTAAAATGAAATTCTGTAAAAACTGCAATCAGCATGAACTCTGTAAGCAGCAAACATGACCTTTAGGTGACGGGTGATATAACAAAAATAGACAGCAGTGGGTGGAGTTCTGTGTACCATGTAGACACAGTTCTTCTGTTTGTTCTTTCATTGTGCATTCATGAGCAAACCCAGTACAGCTGATACTGCATGGGAATAATCTATAATAGAGGAGCCTGTGTTGGCATGTCTCAGAAGTAAAATATAACTCCTTTTCTTACAAAGTTTTAAGAGCAAACTCTCAGAAAGACTGATAATACTCCTTTTGAAGTTCTGACTTATCATAATGCCTGGGAGAGACATATAACTCTCCATGGCGTCAAATGTATTTGACTTACTGAAAAATGATTCTAATGAGGCGACACTGCTGTCAAGTATTGCATTTGCATGAAAGGGGAGGTAAAAAAAGACACAAAACCACAAACCAAAAGGGTTGGAAAATCAGGCAGACAGGAAGGATGTGGGAATTATACCTTGAGGCTAAACTGTTTATGACATTCTCCTCCTCTTTTGCCTCCACGTCCCTAGAGGAAAATGAGAGTCGTCCCCGGCAATCATCGCCTGCACATTAACGCTTCATTACCAGCATAAGAACAATTAACACTGGGCATAGAGTGTCGGAATCCAGGACACACTAAAACGTCTTTAGAAAGTTTAATTCTGAAAACCTCTCAACCAGAGATAAATTGAGCAGCTGGTAATTCAGGATACAAAGGGTTTGAATGAGAAGTGGCAAGGCTATTAAAATTTCCCCACAAGCCCATCAGTCTGGCCAACACAGGGGTGAGGTGGATTAGAGGTGGATTTGTTGGCAAGGGAGGAAGTTATTGGTATTTTCTCAGCAGCTCATTCACTTTTCTTCAGGCAAAAGCCCTACGGCAGCTGTTACAAAGTCTGACTGACAGCTTTGCAACCACGTCAACTAGATAACAGGTGCAATCATTGCACCGCAAGGACGGAGGGCTTATTCACCTGAAGAAAGATGAGGAGATGTAAATGAATACACTAGAGATATATAATACATGCTGAATATAAGTTTTAGCTTCATGAGTTTGGCGACTACTCATATCCCACTTTTATTGAACCCTTATCCAGTATTTCTCCACAGCTCTTCTTTCTTTGTCGACCAAATCCAAATACTGTATCTGTTATATAACACCCGTGGGATGCTCTAAACCTCAGATTAGTCAACTTTTCTTGTTTTCCTCAGGCTGCTTCCAATCTCATGGCAGACCCTGAACAGTTTTTAATTTTTTGCCGAAAGAGAGTGAAACTGCTATTCAGTGTCGACAAACAAAAACAAAAAAACATGCACACAACGGCATTCAGCCCCACACACACATGATTTTTCACACGCCCATTCAACATGCAGCATAATGATGGTCTTAGAGGTCTGGCTCTGCAGATAGTCTCAGTGGAAATCGATACCACCCACAGATTATTTCACATACTATTCAGCAAAAACACGACAAGCAAACGACAGAATAAGACCAAGTGCAACAGTGCAAAGAGGAAAACGGAACAGAGCAGAGGCTCCAACAGTTTTTCACACTAAATCTATATAGCCTTGTACAACCTGGGATTACTTGTCCATCATTATGAACTACCATGTAATGCATTCTAAACTGTTCAAACAGACCATGCAACTTTATAAACTATGCCTTACATCCTTTTCATTACCTTTTCATCTAAAGTTGTAAATGACAAGCAATACTCACATCCCAACAGTGCCAATGAAATCTGTTTTAAAAACCCTCATTATTTTTCATCCAGTGAGATGGTGTTGCTGGTGGGAATAGCTGTGCAAAAAAAGCCTACAATGTTGCCTCTTTGAAGGACATAGTGACATTATTCATGTGACTCAGGAAACTGACATTAACAACGCTGATATCAACTAGGCTCAAAAACATCTAAATGTTCATTTCTGTACTCCTAAAAGAGTACTCTGTGGATTTTATATTGCACTTCTATAACACAATCAGGTCAATGCCACTGGACCACTGACGGTGCAGTTTGAGATTCAGGTGTGTCATGCTAGTAGCAGCAACTGTAGCCTTGATCTGTGGATCTTATGAGATAAACTCTAGTTTCTAGGCATCAGTCTGTGGCTATCACTCTCTATGGTGGGTCTCCCCTTTGTCAGCACAGGATCCCGACATGTTGCCCTCCACAAATATTGACAGATGTTACATCAGCTGGACAGCATGAAGCCTCATCAGTGTGTGAATGTTGGATCCATCTGTCACAGCCTCAACGCATTCAAGCTATTTTCTCAACCATTTGCGCCTCAGAGGTACGGTTAGTGTTAATGATCTCTTAAAAACTTAAGTACATAATTAAAGCAACACATCTTGTCTGCTGTTGTGGAGAGTCATCAAAAACAAAGACTCATCAAAATCTAAGTCATTCAGAGGAAAATCAACAAAACATCATAGACTGATGCAGTGTAATATAATGTTTGACTCACTTTCTGAAGGTGGGTATGGATCCCTGTAACGACCGTCCAGGAGAGGTCCCTGAACCGTGGCTTTGTCCTGACAGCAAGCTGTCAGTTTCAAAGGCAAACATCCCATCACGATCGTCCGGAACATCCAAGAACTCCCCGTCGCTCCACGCTCCCACTGTGCCATCCATTGACTGATATCTGATCTCAATGGTAACGTTAGTCTGAAAACAGAACCAAAGCAGATGAAAATAAGCTTATATTATCCGCAGATAGTTAATAAACCTTCACTTCTTCCATAGGTCACAGAGCAGTTGTTTGACCTTAAAGCATTCGGAGGAAAGATGATTTCATCTCGATGCATCAAAAAAAAAATTAAAATAATAATAAAAAGGTGACAAAAATTCAACTGTTGAGAAGACCTCATTATTTCACCTCTCAGCTGATTCTGATTTGTCAAACTCAAATCCAAGGACTTTATGACATATCTTGAAACTCGTACAATGTCAAAATTGACAGCACAATAAATGTCCCTGACACTAATAGAATTTGCTAATGTGACAGGATAACAGAAGGCTATCATGACTGTCATAACTTATACTCCTTCTGCTGTCAAGCTCATTTTAAATGACTTTAATAAGGTCTGACGAGCACAGGCTTGTCAAATCAAATCAAAATATTTTCCTTTTAATTATTTCTTAAAATTCAGTTTTATTCACTCTTTCCATTTAGCCTATCAACAAAAATTGCATTATGGCACGTTTGAAATCTTGTTATGTTTTATATGTCATTAACTTATCTTGTGAGCATGTCGGTACGCTGATCTTAACATGTAGTTCGAAGCACCACTGTACTAAATACAGCCTTACAGAGCTGCTGAAATGGCTCTTAGTCTTCTTAAGTTATAGCTGTTAAACTCTACACACATATAATGACACTGTGGCACTGTGACAGGATATAAATTAATTCAAACCTGTAGTGAAAGAGTCCAGTTGAATTACAGAACAGCCAATGCCTTAAGGCTTATTCTTGACTTATTGAGAGCAATCCATTTAATTGTGTTTATAAAAAGCTGTCAGTAACCGCAACAAACTTTAACAGGACTATAAATCATTTCTTCTCCCTGGTATTTGTGGGGAGAATTTCGATTGACAGTAAATGTGAGTTTAATCCAGACCAGAAACAGCTGTGACACTGTAGTTTGTCTCTGTTGTCTTCTGGGGACTCGTGTTTGGACAAATATCCTGCTGACAATGAGCTCATCTTTATTATGGAGTGGCCAATTTATTGTACTGACAAAGACAGATGAGGAGAAAATATACACTGTGCTCTTGTTCCTCTTTCTCCCTCCATCCCTCTCTATCCATGTTGCTCTCTTCTTCCTCACATCTTCGCAAGGCGCAGAGTTAGACTTGTCACTATGGCAACCATACTAGTGCAGTTGTGGGTAAAAGTGTGTCTCTCAGCTGATGTTGGAGTGAGTTTCACCAGTTTCTTCCTGCAGGGATGTACAGTACTGAAATTCTCTTAATTGTGTGCTATGATGCATGTTCACGAGAAGCCACTCGCACATATGAGCATGGGCGCCTAAGCAATGGAGCAAGTGGAGCATATGCATCCTCATTACTCAAATAGGGGCAGAAAGTTCTGGTCTTTTAAAAAATAAACTTATCACCATACAGTCTCTGCAATCTGGTGATTATATTGAAGCAGCCTATATCAAAGGTCATTTTACTATAATCAACAAAGGCAGAAAACAAGTAATAAAAAAATCACATTTTTGATCACTCTTATTGTTTGCTGCAGTCTATCGACACACAGGAGTTTGACTGAAAAACATGCCTTTGAACTGTGATAATGGACTGAACATTAAATGTAAGAAAAGGTAGAAAGTAAGAAAAGTAGGACTGTCCTGTTGCCAAAATGCCAATCCCACCCACCTAATGTTAGCTCGCTGATTGGACAGGATTCGGATGTGGAGACAGGATGTTTGAAAAGGAGCCCAATCAAAGAGTTGGCTCTTTAAAGTGTAACATGGCTATTGATATTTGCCTCAGCCCTGTCAACTTTATTATTTGGGATGAAGGAGACAGTAAATGCAACTTTTTACCATTTACCATTAGTTAACAATTATAGTTGAGCCACCTTTTATTTTACCACTACATGCCCTTGGATAGCTGAGGATAATTTGCTGCCCTGCTCTCTCCCTCACACAATTGCACAATAACCTAAAAATAGAGATAGGAAATAGAATTGCCTGCAACCTACTAACATTTTAGGCTACATAATGTTTTATAATTTCAACTATGAAATGAAATTTTACATCACTGTTTTTCTGGGGGAGGACACACAGTCCCTCCCAATTATCTGCCTTTCCAAGTTTACTCCCCCATTTTAAAACATAACCAGGCACCCACACACTGATCAGTGTATGCAAGTGTTTGTGTGCATGCGTATGCAAGTTCTAAAGCACTCTCATGCTGTGTGTTATCATCCCAGAAACATCACATCAGCACTCCCAGCTCCACTAACACAATTCCGCACCTCAGGGTGCTTTGAAACCTCAAACGGTTAAGTTCTCCCTCACACACCCTAATGTGCTGCTCTGTTTTACACATAGATATTAACTCTCATATTACTGTGCACATTCACCAGCACAAAAAATCCTCACACTCATCCTTTCCACTCAGCTGCCCTCAGTTTAGCTGTTCTAAACACAATTTCCAATCAATAGAGAATATTTGGATTAATGTTAATGGCAAGTGTCCTCATGTGCTGAGGTTGCTAAGAGACTGTTGTATTTCCATCAGACCCTTGTTGAATGCTGATGTCTTTATAGGCCAGATGATAGCTGTTACTTCCCCTATTGCCACCACTGCAGGCTCACAGGAAGATTGATTTCCCCATTTAATGTTTTTCTGTTCGTTAGTGAAAGCATTTCGCCTTCTAGTAATATTCATTTCAATTCTAAATGAAAGGTAAGGCATATTATAGTACAATTATAAACTGTTTAAGCTTTTGTAAACTGCTTTTTTGGACTCTAGTTTTCCCTAGTTTTTTTAAGGCTGGAAAAACACATTGTTCAACTCTGTCTGATGGTAAATCTATGAATCAATCTATCTATCACTATCTATCTCCATGTTTTTTTAATGGCTCCAACATATTAAAATATTTAGGATGAAGCAGCTAAGTGGCGTGTAATCCTCATTTTGAAATTTCAGGTAACATAACCTATGGCAGCTGTTAAGCCTGCATCAATTGATTTTTTTGGCCACCAGGGAGCAACTCAACAAATGACACTCTAATGTGAGAGCCGCATTTAGCTCTACCTTTATTGATGTGTTGTTATCGTCTATGAGAGTGTCGGTCAGCTCTAGGTGTCCCTCCTCAGCCACCTTCTGAAGGACCATACAGAAAGTCCCCACCAGCCTGCAGGAAAACACAGAGAGCCAGTCACTTGAACAGATATCAATTAAATCAATGCATGACATTAATATATGGTGTTTTTGTCCTTTGTTTCTCCTCTGCTGCCATTTAACTCTGTGTAAATCTATAGTTTCAATGTTACATCACCAATTTATCTGCTATTTCAATTACACTAAAACAAATACCGACAAAAGGTGTTTTTTATTCACCAAAAGCATCTGCTCTCTGCCTCCCTGTCTCACAGCGTGCAGGTGAGTGTCACTGATAGAGTCACGAACAGACTGCTGTGTGGTGGGTGGTGATAGATTTGTGCTGTGACAGACATTGAGAAAGTGCCATACTGCCTTTGTCACCAGCTCACTGCAGTATGTCACTCCTCAAAGCAATTCCAAGGATGTAGATAGCACCTCAAATACACACACACACACACACACACACACACACACACACACACACACACACACACACACACACGCATACAAAAACACAAAATCATTCCTCCTTTCACCACCTTCCTCTTTGTTGTCCTTATTGTGAGAAGAATACACTTGACTAAATAGATTCATTCATTCTTTTGCTATTTACATTATAAAAGAAATATAAACAATATGAAATGTTGTTTTTGCTGAGTAAGAAAACATAGCAAAAGCTGTTCAGTGTATTTAATTTCTGTTGGACCTTCTTTTTCTTACAACATGGTCTCCCATTTTTAGCAAATATAAAAATTCTGTGCATGTACATAAAATTAGTTATAAAATATGAAATTATGTGAAACAAACTGACTCATTAGGATGATAACAATTTTGTAATGTATTTTTGACCTTTTTTTAAAAAAATTGTTGTAGTGCTTAATGTGCAAGCATACACATAATGCATCTTGCAAGAAACACTAGATGTAAACATAATATAAAGAGAAAACTCCACAGGGCACCTTAAACACATGCACTAACACATATTTACATATCAACACTCAACACTGTGGGAAAAAGTTGCTAATACTCCCCACTCTGTAGCTTCAGCTTCTTCCAGGTTATTGGTTTGGTTTGTTGCTCCCAGAACAAGTGCTCAGACCAGCTGATCGTAAACTACCTTTCCTGTATGGTACTCAGTTTGCCTTACAATATACTACACAATATACTACAATAAGCACCATTAAGAGTAGATTTGAAAATCTTAGTGTGACAATTAGCAGAGCTGTTCTTGGTGGTAGCAGATCAAAGGAAATGCTAAATAATACATTCCAAAAGTTTGTATTGTGCAACTCGGGCCTGCAAACATTTCAGAGAGATAATTCTCCATAGCTTTCAACACATTTCAACACCAGGCAGCAATTCTCAGCCACTTCACTTGAGCTCTTATCAATGGCCCTAAGGACAAGTAAATAAATGGAAGAAGACTCACACACCATTCATTCACCCAACACATTAAATGAAAAGGTTTATTTACTAAAATTGGCTGTTACTTAGAAAAAGGTTCTCTCTCTCTGTTTTGCTGAAGGCCATAGGAACTCTGTGCTCCAACTGCAGCATGTTCAATACATTTTCCATCTAAATTTGCATTGCAAGAAAGTTTTGAATTAATGAAATTTATTGAAAGCGTAACATTTCTGGTTACCATTCACCATCTGGTGCTTTTCTTTGTATAAAACCTCATGATATTATGATAACGTTTTCTGAAGGCTCCAGTAATGTGATAAGTGCCTGAAAACCAAACAACACTGAAGCCTTATGTCAGTCAGTCTTTCAAGGTGACAAATTTATTGGACTAGAGTTGTCAGTGAACGGCAGTTTTAAATCATCACATAACTCTGCAAGTGTACAATAGCAGAGTTATGTGATGATTGTAAGCAAGAGTTGTAAGCAAGTGAGGAACATGGGAATCTTTCCATTATCTGAACTCCGTGCAGAACAATAAATCCTCCATTAATCCTCCTAGAAACAGCCATTGTTTTGCATGTTGTGATCTGATTCCTCCATTGGAAGGGCAGCATAATTTGTCTGCTCCCTCCAAAACCATTACACACCACTGCTGAAATACAAAAATCTATCTAAATAAATCTGTTTAATTATGTGACATCATTATGGTTTTGTTAGGTTGAGGCACAAAAAATGACCCGTTTAGGTTTGTATTATATTGTGGGTGGGTTAAAATAACTATTTTGCAGAGGTTAAGGGAACTTTACTGCCATAATTGGAAAACGCAGCAAAATAGGACTTTTTGATTGTTGTTGTTATATATATAAGATCATTATACTTAAGGTTCATTTCTGTGCTGTTCAAGGATCCTTCATACAGCATAACAGAGGGAAGAAACCCAGTACAGTCCCCATTCAGCGAGCCAATTAGAGCTGGTGAATAATTTATAGAGTTTCCCCCAAAACAGTGTGTTGTTTGCAAAGCAATCAGTCACACACAAAGAAATTGCAGTGCGGGCCACACTGAGCCACAGTCATGTGCCATTTCTACTATAATGGTCACTAACGCTATTTACATACACGTAAAACCACATGTGGACCGCAAATACAACTGTGTTTTTTAATATCAATGCAACATGCCTTACAGGATATTGCATATTAAAATGGATAAACAAGACAATCATACAGTCAGCGGGATACGAGCCCGCAGGGAGAGATAATATCATAAAACAAGGGCACACAATCAATAGCTCACCACTTGGGACACACACATCTCAGCAAACAATGAGCTCCCCAACAGGACAATAGAAACTGCCAGTCAGTAGAGAGCGAGTGGGTTGATTTCACACAACTTTCTGCTGTCTGAAGACCATCTTGCCCACAACATCAAATTTTAACAATGAATAAAAACTGCTCATATGAGCATCACTTTTATTATGTCTCTTCTTGATACTGTTTTCCTTCTTTTAGTATTTTTTTCATATCATATCCATGTCCAGGACTTGGTACAGAATGCACCTTGTTGACTGTGCATTGTAAATTTGAGCCTCCACACTGTCCTGTCCAAGTCTGAGATATTCTCCTGCATTCATGAGCATATTTAAACTGAGAGCAATTCCACCTCCTTTATCTCCTGTCAATGTAGTTTTTCTGGTGTCAATATGTGTCCTTCAAGCAGCAGCTGCAGCTTGACACCACTCACATGTCTTTTTCAATAAATGTATTTTCCAGACTCTATTTCTTTATCTCCAGCTCCGTCCTTGGCTATACTTCTTCTGTCCTCTGAAGCTGGCACTGATGAATTCAAGCTGCAGTAAAAAGTGAGGCTACATTTGTCAGCAGAGCTTCAAAACTTAATGATGAGGTAAATTTAGACTTCCAGGAGTTGAATTCACTTTGAATCCAAGTTATAAAAAAAAAGGATGTGCTTCCCCTCAGGCGCTGGCAGATGCCTTCCTTGTGAAGGAGCATATCTGCCAGGCTCCCCACTGAATTTCTCCATGCTCAACTTTACAGGCTTGACGTGATTCAAGAAGGTCTGGAAGGATATCAACGGCTTTGTGCAGTTAAGTTTTTCTTTGAAGATGAAGATGAATAGAAACATCTGCACCTATGAGCAATATCACTGAAAATACTAACCCAATGCAGTATAATTTCCTTCCATGGATAGTGTTGATCAATACGTCCGAAGCTACTTAGAAAAGCAAATGGTCTGTCATTTCCTTTCAGCCATTGTAACGTGTGTACAAGTGCTGAATAATTGAACTGAGCAGGGCCTATCATGTTCTGGCTCACTTTTTAGCACTTCAAAAGGTGGCATTCATTATTGATTGAAGTTCTGCAAACAATTTACTTTCATCTGCTTTATAATTTAGAGCTCCCTTCCCTTTCAATTTGTATTATTTTTCGTTGTGTTGCTCCAGTTTCTTTTACAAATCGAGGCATGACTATGACGAAATCTGGAGCTCAGGTGAATTTGAGCAGAGGTGAGCATAGCCTTGAAATGTAAACTATTTTTTCCAAGTCAAATGGAGTTGTTCTCAAGGTTGCTCTAATCCAGCACAGCTGCTGGTAACTCAGCTGGAGGACAGTGTGAAATGGAAGCGTGACAGCTGACAGGTGTGTGTGATGTGGCCTTGACTGAGCCGAGGGGAAGCCGAGCACTGCCACGTGCCAGTGGACATACACTGATATCAATAAGAAGAAGATTCAGCAAACAGGTTGTTCAATGGTGTTCAAGGATTTATATTTATATGTATTGATTCTCAAGGATGCAATCAATACTCAGTGTACAGTGTTCTCCTTTTCACACACACAAACACACACACACACACACACACACACACACACACACACACACACACACACACACACACANACACACACACACACACACACACACACACACACACACACACACACACAAGCATAATAGAATATTTTCACGAATAAAAAGAGAAAAAGCAATTCAGGCTAATTTTTCTCTCTCACTATGCATCAGCATGTCACGCCAATCTGGGTTTGTGGTTATCTATTCATTTGTTTATTTATTTAGATCCTCATTAGCTACTATAACAACAACAGGAGCTACTAGAAGCAATATCATGAGATGAACAGATTGACAGGAGCAATGCATAAAGTTATGTCCTACTATCCTCAAATTATCCGTCAATCTAATAGCAAGACAAAGAGTCTACAGTCATGCAAGTGTCTCTGTGAGGCTGCACTTTGGGGCAGTGGTGATCTGAGCTAAAATGTGCTGATGGCTCAGGAGGTATACTGTTTATCATGTTCACCATCTTAGTTTAGTGTGTCAGCATGCTAACATTCGGCTAAATACAGTAAAGCTGAGGCGAATGTCATTGGTTTAGCAGGTATTTGGTCATAAACTGAAGAGTTGGGCAAACTGACGAGACAATAGTGAGAATCAAAATAATCACAAAATATGTTTATACTTCTACTGAAACTTTATAAAAGGTACATCCATAGCGTTCCTTTCAATTCTTCAGGCATAACTAACCCAGCATAAAATTCAACAGAGTAACAGGTTTATGTTTGTTAGCTTGCATTTTCTGACTAAGCCATAATTTGTTGAGTCTCAATGTGAACAGCATGAAGGGATTATATTCGTACTTTTGGAAGTAGAAAAGCACATTTGCCAGCCCACCATTCTATGTACTGTGGATGAATGAAAAGCCTAAAGATAAACAAAAAGCCATGAAGGGAATAAAATAAATGGTAATAGGATGATTTGATTTAGTGTTGAAATCAGAAGAGAAAGACGAAGGACTTAATTGTGCAACAGCATCCATATGAATTGTAAACAGTCTTATCTCACCTCAGAGGAAACTGGCTGGCATAAAACTCAAAGCCAGTTTGAAATAAAACGGAGAGTCTAACGTAATGAAACTGTATACTCACTCTCAACACAACAGAGAAAATAGTTCAAAAGTGTTCCAGACTTTTATGTGATTTTCAAAGGAGAGCACAGTTTGTACACTGCCAGAATTTTAAAACATATATTGTTCTTTCCCTTTGATTAGTGTTTGTGTCAGTGACTCTGTCAGGATGGATAAAAGTTTTTGAAATTAATCTCAGCACAAGAGGAAATATAGAAGCTGCTGTGATGTAACCTTTGATTTATGTTTTTTTCTGTCATATATTAATGTGAAAAAAGAATCATACAAAACAGGGAAACACAATGTTTTAGTAGCATGAAAAACATTCACTCAATCCCATTTCACATTGACATTGAATGAGCTCTATGCACCAGCATAATTAGGCTTTCCTTTCATTATGCCTGGACTTTAGCACTGTAAACCAAAAAGCTTTCAGGCTCCTAAACCCAGCAGTCATTCAAGCTTTTACATTTAAACTATGAACACATAATGCCTATTTCAGCCTACATACACTGGTGGCTACCTTTTAGCCGTCTGCATTTCCTCCCCATAATTTCAAATATTCTTTATTCTTAACTTTTTCATGACTTTACAACCTGGCACCTAGATACATTGCAGTTTTTCTGTTGCCATATGTAGCCTGATCCTCAGCCAGAGGCCGCTTGCAATAGCAGGTATTCAGACGGAAAATTCAATGTAGGAGATGTGTTGATGGGGCGTGTTGCTTCAATACCCAGTAACGCATAACATAACATCCAGGAAGTCCAGTCGGAGTGATAAAAATCTCTGGGTTTGGAGGCTTATCAGGCACTGTAACCCTGCATCCCTGCATAGCAGTTTACAAAACTGTGAGACAGGATTTTATCAATCCAAAAAGTCAATATGGCAGTGACTATCTTAGCCTTCATCATGCAAGGTAAACAGTAGAAATACAGCATCCATTCTGAGACTCTAGAAGAGAGCAAGCCAGTTCAGTCAGTGCTATCTTTGAAATTATTTTTCACAGCCCAGTATTACTTGAAAACTACTCCAATCTTTAACTTAGATTCTTTAGGTCATTCATTTCAAAATTGATTCTTGATTGAAATCAAAATGCATCCTTGATTGAATAACATATCTGTGGGGCTGATTCAGTCCCCTCAGGGGTCTTGAAGGCTACAAGCTAGAAATCCAAACTAAAGATGCAGGCATGTCATTAGTCTTGTTGACAACTTATGATTTATTTGGACCGAAAATGTGGACTTCAGAGGATTCAGCCCCTGAATTATAATGAATAGTGAAAGAGTGTATAGGCTACACATTGCAGCAAAACAATTGATTAAAAAATACCAAGTACTCCCCTGATATTCCTCCATCCCCTCCGCTGGGGGTCACTGACCTCAGGTTGAGTCACAAAATCATACACTCTCCTCTTTGCGCCAGTGCTCAGTAACTCACACACACTGATCTCCACAGCGTGCAGAATATGAAAACATATCTATCAGCCACGGGGGAAAACAGATAATAAAACACGGTCTATATGCCACTACAGCACAGAGACCAGCATGCATCATTGCTTTCTCTTTGTGTTGTGGTAATATAATCGCACTTGTGGTCGCGGGGTGTGACACACTGGCCTTACAGTGTGCTGGTGCAGGCAGTGATGAAGCAGATCAGTTACCCTGGTAATGATGCTGCCTGTGGACATATGGAGCAGGTGTTAGAACAACACAAGCTATGACTCAACTTGAATTATTTACCCACTTAAATGTGTGCCAGGTTGCGTTTGTGTGTGTGTGTGTGTCTTAATGTGCGTGGGTAAGCGTCTTTGCCTACAAGAGTGCTTATTTGTGTATATTATGCATGTGCATTTGAGGTCATGGTGTTCCCAAGCAGCGAGTGGATAAAAAAGTTCCTTAATTGCATCTGGTTTAAAAATAGTAACTCCAATGGAGGCTGGCTTGTTTTCTCTCAGTGTTTGGGTTTGCCAGAACAGAATGATGAAAATCATGTGTCATATTGTTGCCTGGTTCCAGACTGCTGCCTATGTCTCCAGTTTTTCAGTGATTCAAAGAGGTCTGGTGTCGGGCTTTTTGACAGCTGTTTTAACAAATGGGAATACAACCAGGCCAATCAGCTATTTGTAGGCGTGTCAGAGCTAGAAAAGTAGCAACAGAAAATTTTAACATTTGCTAATTAGCACTAAACACAGCGCTATGTACAGCTGAGGCTGATGGGAATGTCATCAGTTTTGCAGGTTTATGATCATGAATCAAAGTATTGTACTAACTGAAATTCTGACCTGGTGAAAGATAGAAAGTGGGGGACAAATGTGAACCTCATAGTGGCGCTTGAGTAAAGGACATGGGATAACCAAATCTTGCAGGGTGTATCCTTTTAGGGGGCATGAATGTCCATACAAAATTTTGGTGCCAATCCATCTATGAGACACAGGGATATTTCACAGGATAAGCGATAATTTGACCTGTTGTTGTGAAATTCTTCTTCTCTTTCACTTTTACACACAATGGCACCAGAAACAATCACAATGACAGTTAAAAACTGCCTTGATGTAGAGCTGATGCAAAATCTGTCTGCACACCTGTCACTGCCATTTAGCTCTGAGTCATCTTTGTAAGTGTCACCATCTACAGTACACACATTCACACACAACTACATCCACACACGGCAGACAAGATAGGGTCACACAGATAAAATACAAACACAGTGGCACACACAAGTAAATTACATCTGACACACACACAGACACAAGAAGACTAACTTCTAATGACTGTGTGGGCGACATGATGTCCATAGTGTCCTCAGTCTGGACACATCAACCAGTCACCCAGTTAAATGCAGCAGCTGTAATGATCTGATTTGATTTGTTACGGAGGCAGGAGATGGACTTTGTTTCTTTTTTTAGATCTGAACACATCAGAAAACACTTGTAGAAACACAAGAAAAGGGACAAGATGAGGAGGGGGAGAAGTAGAGGGAAATTACTTATGTAGTCATCTTCCAACCTTGCCTCTGAGCAAATAATTTCTTAGAAGTAATTAGTGCTGTCCAGGGTCCTTGAAGCGGGTTTTAGTAGCAGTGCATTGCTCAAGAGTGCTTTGGTCATCTGTCTAGGAGCTGCAGATGGCTCATAATTGAAATACATCCTCCTAAGCCTGGGATTTGTCAGTAAAAAATATGACAGCAAAATTAGACTGAATTGTAAATATTCTCCTCAATAAACACAAGCCGGTATTATATCAAACACATTCTCACACAGGTAATTACAGTATCAGACACGATCAAGTTGTGATCCCAGTTGTATCGTCCACTAAAGCACGCCAAGTGTTTTTCATGATCCAGTGGTTTAGAGAGTGTATAGTGACAAATGTGGCCATTATTGAGGATCTAATGCGGTTTCATTACCTCCACCTCTGTGGCTTGAAGTCTGTTACACAATTGAGTCAATTTAGAACAAGCGCTCAGGGAATAAAAGCTGATTCTCCTTCATTTGAGAAACATGTGCCGTGTGACAGCCTCAATTGGTCACAGGCTGTGACAGGAAGGCAGTATGGGCACTGAGCCCACGAAAAGTTTACTCTAAAATTGCTGTTTGGTGCGGTAAATGTGGTTTAAGGACAAGCTGCGAGCAGTGCTACACCTTACCTGTTGGAAAAAACTTTGCTGTAATTGTACACTTGGATCTCCAACATCTCATTTCCATCCAGCCTGCTGGCAATGGGCCATCGAAATATCTGAAAAAAAGACAGAATATGATGGGTTTAGAAGATAGTAGAAGTAAGATTATATTCAGTAAGGATACTATAACTTGAATTATGTGAAATGAGTGATTTGAGTTGTGCTTTTTTATTCTGAACTATCATGCATCTTGTTAATTATTAAGTCTTTTTATTTTTATGACTCAATTATTTTGCCATTGCTGCTGCTGCCATAGCCCCTGGGCATAAAGTACTGTAAAGGTGCCTATGGTCAGCATTCATATGTTCCACTTAAGTGTCCTTGAGTGTAAAATAATGCCTGCTAGCTACAGATGTGCTGTTCTTGAGGGAATAAAACATGTTTTATGTATCACTATAAACATCTTTAAGATTCTATAAGGCTGACAGAGAACACTGATGTGCTTTTTTTTGCTATAAAGCAAAACCAAGCAGCCAAGCAAAACTGCATGGTAATGACTTCCTGAAAATGTCTTGGATATCCTTGAGAAAAAGTCCATATTGTAAGTGAGAGAACAGCTTTGAAGGATAACCCTCCTTTGGCATTTTGCTTTAATTAGCTCTGAAATTTTAGTTTTTCAGGTAGCTTTGACAGGAAAATGAAAAAAAAAGACATCTCTGTTCCAAATTATTTTTTACCACGACTCCCCTCAGTGATATCTTTACTAATTGGCTTTGTCAGGCTGATCAGATGCTCAGTATGGTACTTAAACTGTTCTATTCACATCAGTAAGCAGACAGTATATCTCTCTTGAAAGGCCTGTCATGTATAAACTATATGAAACAATTATATGAGCTCTCAGTCTATTTATTAGCAGAGTTACATTCAGTTCAGTACTTGACAGTTCAGTTAAACAGGAAGAGCAGTTATCACTTCACAAGTTCAGTTAAATACAATAATTTCTCAATGTGATATTACTTCAGCTACTATATTAATTACTGATAAAAGTCTTTATAAAATATATACAAAAATATATTTCAATTTGAATTGCAGTTTAAAAAATGAAGACCGTCAACTCTCTTTATCCTCTTAAACTTATAATTATGACTCAACTTAACAGGAAATCATATCCAGAACCCCCTTCAGATTTTTTGCTACTGACTTTAGAGACAGAATTATTCATTCATCACAAATCAGTTTAATTAAGATGAAGACTTTAAGGGATTGCCTTTGGAGTATGATTTAAATGTAGAAAATTCTGTAAAAAGTAAGCAATATCTGTGAGAAAAGTATGTTATTATAGATATGCTAAAAAGCAGCTAAGCAACGTTACAGGTATTAACATGCGTATTAGTAGTCTGACAGAATACTGTGATGTATTACTCAACTCTCCTGCGTTGATTAAATACGACAAGGCTGCAAAACTAAGCGAAGGAACAAGAAAACATTCATTACACAGGTTAGAAACATGATGAATTCATGTGTTGATTCACATTCAGTAAATCTCCTCTGAGTCCTCTCTTCTGTGCTACAGCATCTTGGGAAAGAGACTTTATGAGGGTAGGGGGTGCAAAGGTGATTTAAAACTCATTCACCCCCTGCTGATGTTGGCCTCTCATTCAGGAGTGTACTGTGGGCTGTCAGGAAAGCAATCCATCAGGATTGTCCCATTACTGAATCCTGGGGTTCCCACCTGCTTCTGGTAGACCTGCCTTCAGGGCTCTACGGACGTATGTGTGTACTGCATTAAACCATCACTCTATGCTCTCTGCCCTTAGGTCCAGCAGTCTGTGGGTTCTATTCCCAGATTTCAGCCAGGCACGACCAACACTGCTGCTTTGTTCTTAGCTTTGGCACAAAAACAAAACAGTAGTGACTTTACGAATACAACAGTGATAGAAATGGAGATGAGATGACATGTACAAGGTCAGAGAGAGGAAAAACTGGGTAATGAAAAGAAATTGTCAAATATATATATACATTTGCCTGTGTGTGTATGGGAGAGAGAAAAAAAGATAATAATAATACATGTATATACATACGTATATGTATATGTATATGTATATACAATAAACAAGGTAAGAATAAAAAATAGATATATAACTAGATAAATAGTTTGTAATTGATATTTTGAAACATCAGCTATTGTATTATGTTCATAATAAAGCATCTATTAAAATATGCATAATAAATAGGTAATAATACAGGGAAATCAAAAAGACATAATTAAATAATTTGTTACTGAATTGAGGGCACTGATGTCACCAGCTGCAGGGGGGCGTTGTTACCTTGGTGAAGATGTCTAATGTGTGCGTACTGTATTAGTTTGTGTTACATGGGTCGGTAAGTGCTATTGATGAAGGGGCCCAACATCAGTGAAAGGAATGTGTTTAGATGTTCATTCAGCCTGCAAACACCCTCAGAGTGCAGGTCTTTGGCTGAGATTATGGCTAGCACAGCCGCACTGCATCTCATTTACAACAAAATCTCCTCCAGAGTGTTTGAACAGCCAAGAGAGAGGAAGAGGCCCCAGCACGGTGTTAATGTTGCACAGATGACAGCACACACAGTTAATGAAGGATATGATGCCTAATCTACACATACCAGAGCGTGACACACACTGAAGCTCACATGATACATACACACCACCGAAGACGTGATTATGTTTTCTTTATCCAACACTGGGGATGCCAGGCAGCCACATTAATTTCCCCAGAGTGAGAAAAACAGTCATTTGAATGTGTGCCTGCACAGACAATACAAACACATGAAGCAGGTACACATTCTTTTTTTCCTTCCTCTTTTTTCTACACACACAAACACAGATGTACCAACTTAAACCTCCACTCACAGCCGTGTTAAGTTCATTAAATGTCTCAGTGCTTTGCATGTCTTCATTCTTTGCTATTATGTCCAAGGCTACTTATCTGTAGAGTAACACACATACAGAAATCCACAACATGAAGGCGTAAGCTGTTAATGCTGCCTAGTGCCTTCGCAGCCACCGTGACGGACAAAAAGTGCTTACAGTGGTTTAAATACCCACACAGTACAGACAATAAACCAAGAGCAAAAGATCCATTCTGGTGAGAAAGTGTAAAGATTTAGTTTGCTTCAGCTGTGCAGCTTTAAAAAATCGAATGGAATTTGGCCTCCAAAAGTCAGACTTTCATTGTTGATTCTGCATTTTTAAAAAAGTATTTTTTCTCTCAGAAGAAAGCAATTTAACACAGTTCTATGCAACACTAGGCTGCAAACTATTCTCATTTGTCAAGCAAAGCTGTTCTCTAGTAGACTTCTATTTCTCAAGGGGTGCACCAATTGTGAAATTGTGGGCCGTTATGATGCTTAAAATAAAAATTTGGCTGATTCCGATTTGTTATTTATTTCCCCACTTCTGCTAGGGAAACAAAGAAATCTTCATAAGTACATCATTAGTGTCAAGTTCAACTCTCTGCTTTTATCCGCTTTAAGATAATCTGTGTAAAACTCTTACATGTCTGTTTTTCAAATGGGTGATGAAATTTGTTGTTTGTTGTACAAACTGTATGCTGCTGATCTGTCTCAGAGACAGTGTAATACTCTCACATAGCCAACATTTTCTTTCACTTTTATTTGAATGCACATGGCAAGTTGCCCTTTTACATTATGCCAGTGATCTGTCAAGTGTGTGTAGCCAGTGGAAAATTGAGGCGACACAACAGATAAACATTGGCTGCTGCCATCGTGAATGTCTTCTTACTTGCTGATAAGCCAATAGCAGTTATGTAGCAATGGTTATGCCAATAAAAGCTTTATGGGTTGTCTATATTGAATATGAAGTTAAGATAGTAAGTGAATTGCCAAAGAGCGTGGTATAACCATCAGGCGACAGATGAAAGCAGATTAATCTGATGGAGTTAAATCAAGTGTTAAATCAAAATAACACAAAAAGGCAATGTCAATACTTTCTGAATGAGAGCAATGAAGCATAAAGTCTTGGGAGATCCTACATAATTCAAATGTTTTTAACTGTCTTTTTATTCATAAGGGAAAACTCTGATAAACAAGCCCACAGGGGCCAGAAACAACACTCTTCGGATCATCATTTACATATTCTCTTTTCACATGGAGGCTTGGAAACAAACAAACACAAACAAACAAGAACATAAAGTTACACTGTGTTCTTGTTGTGTTTTGCAGTTTGTTGCTCTGCACAGATCAGACTAGAAGCTGTGTAGTTTTTCTGCTTCAAACAATGACTGATGTAAAACTGCTGCAATGCGCCTACTCTTACATTCAGTCTGACTCACTGTATCAAAATATATCACAGATTGTGTGGATAAAGAAATGTGTGATAGTAATCTAAAAAGCAATCATGACTGTACTGCTATAAAAACTCACTGGTCTTATTTTAGATCCTACGCTCTATTTTTTGAGTCTATCTGAAAAACACAGATCCCCCTTGAACCCTATGCACTTCATGATGCACTAATTGGAGACAAGACAGTGCTCATTAAAAGTGACAGGTATGGTCTCACTGACCGGAAGCCTTGATAACTCAGTGGCCTGTAAGAAGGGCTAAACGCTCAACTGAAGAGCAGCTATTACTGCTGTGATCCCACGCGGTAGCATTGTGGTGAGCAGATGGATGACCGGGTCGTCCTCAGTTTCCCCCGCGCACCATCCTTTGATATCTCATGACTGTTGCCATGGACACAGAGGATGAAAACACCTCTATGATTAATTATGAAGAATATGTTCTGTTTTTTGATACTACAAGGACTGGGAGAAATGTTTTATATTTACAGTAAGAGCATTCCTTATGCAGTTTGAAGTCTTTTGTATTGAGTTTAAAGGCTTGTTGTGATCTTATGATGGCCTGTCCTTGGATTCTGCAGACTTAGATGAGTTCTTAAAGGATAACAGAGATAAGGGTAGACTGCTGAAAGAGACAGTATAAGCCACTGTCTCATTATAGCAGGCTTTACCAGCCGGCTGTATATGCTATATAATATTTAGGATTGTGAGAAAAGGGTTTCTCTGCACTCTCTGGATTTGCTGTCATGTACGGTTCAAGAAAGAGCGTCTCCACCTCTGCAACAGTAAATTATTAAATGCTGGAACTTCACTCGCCTACATACAGTAACCTAACATTACCTCTCATTACTCTGCTTCTTTCAATCACATTTTCTTTCTCTTTTGTGCAATGCGAGATTGATTTTAATTATGTAACTGTCTTGTCATCGTGAAAGCCTTGATCCTCTCATTTTGATGATATTTATCTTTCTAAAAACATGAATATACAGATTAGGGATACTATGTTCATCCTTTGTTTCTTGCAAACCTGTAAATTACATATCAGTCAAGTATGTTATATTGCAGTATTGACACATTTACTTGCACAAAGGATCTGAATCCTTTCACCACTGCAACACATACACGACGGGTGTCTGTGTGTCTGACAGTCAAGATGAAACAGCATCTCTGATAACTGGTTTTGCTGAGAAACTCGATCTTGTCCAATTGACTGACATCTGCTGCATGCCCACCCCGTCGTGCCCACCGCCACCCCAACTCAGTCTCAATTTACTTTTTCCAATTGGACTGTCTATCCCTGTTTTCATTTCCATCCTCGCTCTGTTTCTCAGCTGTCACTTCATCGGGATGTTCCAATGTTTCTACATTCATCTCAGTCTAATTTACAATATGTGACAAATAAAATGTCATGGCTGTAGACATATTGACATTAATCCAGACAGAATCTTTTATTCACCCAGAATGCATAGCTGTCGAGTGATTGTAGCAGTTACAAGCTCTGGTTGTTGTTATTAATCATCACTGAATTGATATCAATTAGGACCACTAATAACAGTAGTTACTGACAATTTTTGGATATGTTCAATCCCAAAGTACTACATCAGTCCATCAACAAACGACTCTTACCTTCATGTAAGAGCAGAGGGCAGTTAAACCAAACAGATCCCTCAATTTGGAATGAAACTCTATCTCCTCTCTTTTAATTGATTGGCAGTGCAGACAGGTAGGAGACACTTTTGCTAGATAATTCAATGACATTTTATTTGTTTCAAGCCGGACTCTTATAGAAGTGCAATTAGCTCCCAAGTTTCTGCTGTGAAGACCAGATGGTGCTAAGATAATGAACAATGCATTTGTCAAGTAAGCTGCTCCACAACTCCTTAAAAGTAGACGGTGTTGTGCTGGGAGATAGCACTCACCCTTCAATTTAAAACTTTTTTGCTGAGATTTTTTCTTACTTCTTTTCAACAATAAAAGCTCTACGGTCTGTTCATCTGGTGCCTGTTTACCAATATGTATTGTGTTACAGATTGCCAAACAAAAGCCCACACTAGGAGTGAATTAGTGGTATTTATTAACTGAAATTAAGCATTTGTGGAGAACAAGAACATCTATGAACAAGGTTGATAACGGTTATGGTAAAGAATGGAGCTGCCTCGACACAAAGCTGTTTGTGAATTTCCCCACTGTGGGACGAATAAAGGTTTATCTTATCTTGTAGGAATATACTGTTCACTAGGACAGCAGTGCCTTCTTATCATAGCTATACAGTACAGTGCCCCCAAAAGGCTTACAGCTATACATTTCTTACCGCTTGCTCACCAAAGTCTCACTCTGTCTCTGTCTCTCTCTCTCTCTATCTATCTCTATCTGGACAATTGGACCACAAGAAAATCTATTTGGCTTCAATGCAGTCGATATCAGGGCAGGATGTTAACATGGCATGTTAAATGGAGCACTCGATCTGACATTTGGTCCTGACTGCAGACTGTCAGCCCTCAATTTTCATCTTGCACTACCATCACGTCAAATTTCAATTACTCCAATTTGCTGGATAACACACATGGTAAACTATGCATGCTAGTGATCAGCACATTAGCATTGCCACTGTGAGCATGTAGCTCAAATCACTATTGTGCCAAAGTCTAGCCTCACTGAGCTGCAAGCAAGGCTGTGTGCTCTTACTGTTTCTCACTGAGCTGTGCTTCAGATGCACAAACCCTAAAACACTGACTTGGACAAGACTTATCAAAATTGGAACCAGTGTTATCCTAGTTTTCTGATGTTGTGCACATTTTGTTTTTACAGTGTCATAATATTCTATAGTTAATAAACCTTTCCATGGATTGCTTTACTCTGTATATTTTTGTGCCAGTGTTCGGTGCCATGTTACTCTTGAGAGGGAATCCTAAAAGCAGAGGCGTTACGAGCCGATACACATGAATAGGCCCACACATGGAAAATGCAGGAGAAGTGGGCGCTTGTGTTTTTTTTCTTCTCCTAAGGGTTCACACTTGAACACTACAGCAGTCCCTACAGATATTATGTTTTAATCACATGTCCTTGTATGTGTACATCAGCACACTTATTTAATGCTTATTTTTTGTCATCTGAATTCCACAACACCAGTGCATAAAGGCCTAGATTCTACTGTGCTCATTTTGGCTGCTCGAAATTCAGCTTTCAGGTTCCCTCCAACTCTAAGTGCACAAGGAAAATATTCTGCACCGATCTATCATTTATTCAGTATACTCAGAGATGGGAAAGCACCTCCCTAGAGTGGCCCTAAATCTTAAAAAGTGGTGAAACTCATACTATATTTAGCAGCGGTAATATTCCAGCCTCCATCATGTCCAGAAGCAACTCCTACTCCTCTTCTCCTTTCTGGTGGTCAAGTGGTCAGTAAAGCTGAAATATGACCTCCCATGGTAATCTAATGCATATAGTTATGTTTTAAGAGTCTTTTGTTCTCCGATGGCTCACTGCATATGAATCCTGTACTACCGGGTGTAATGTACAGTATATTAGTTTAAAAACCTCACCCTGATAGCAATATGTTCTCGTATAACACATACGTCTTACTCGAGCCCATTGACTTCCCAAACCTCATTACCAAGGGAAGTTTTGTGGAAGTGACCTCACTGTGGTCTCTTCCTACTCTCTTTGGTTAGCCGCAGCTTTCCTTTGAATTCAGAGCCCGGAATGGGGTCATGAGTAAAGCAAGAACATAAAGAGCGACACGACACGACAACTACTAAAACAGTAACCTGTTAACTAGAAATTGTGTTTATATACTACTAATTTCTTTTACAAATTAGGTTTTGTCAGGAATTGTAGTTACTGGATTATGTTAATTGATAATGTCTGTTGCCTAATAAAGTCCATGTTTCTTTGTTTCCTTTTTGTATAACCATGAATTTTATCTGGCAGGTCATCGTAAAACACACTTCATTCATACTCGGCAGAAACAAAATTTGACTCACTATAACTGTCTTAGTTAGTCTTTCCACTATTTCAACTATCACCACCTCTGATTTGGTCGAAATAAACCCTTAATTCACCATGTTAGTATTGGTGATTGTTGGAACAATGTAAAGCCAAGCCAGCAAGAGTTCTACAGACTATTTTACAGTAGTAATGCACTTATTCAATTATCAACACTACTGAGTTGCAAATTAGTAGCATACAAACATAATTTGTCAGAGACAAGGTTGAAAAAATAAGTATACAATTACCTAAAAAAAAAAAGATATGAAAAAGTCATGAGTTCGAAATTTAGCATTACATAATCTCAAGACTCATTAAAAAGTCAGACTGTGCACTTAGCACACTGTAGGGCTGCAACAGCTGGAAGCAAGTGGAGAAGGAATAGTCTGGCATTCATTATGTTGGCAATTCTCCTTGCCTTGTCAGCACAGTTCAAATCTGACATGTTGTTTGTAAACTAAACAAACAACTATTCCTAATCAAATTCTAGCATTTGCCCTCTTGCTCTTTGCCACACACACTGACATGGATACGTCCTGCATACAGTAGCTATATATACAGATCCATACTCAATGAATCATGTGGCCACATGCAATACTTGCAGGGTTTTCTGTTCTTTGCTCCAGTTATGTCTAGCTAGTCAGGGGGAAGCCCTGGTGTACTGCGGCTAAAAGCCAAGTCCCACTATGGAATGAATAATGAATACAGATTCCCCATCCAGTCTATCCGCATACTAGTTCAAAGGCGTCCTGCTAGTTCATGCATAAAGCAACAAGACACACAACGCTATGCTAATGGCCCTCAACTCCAGGGGCCGGACTGAGCTTACCGAGCCATGCAAATCTTCCACTGCTGACGATGAAGCTGTTAGATGAGGAGGATGTGATGAGGAATTGCTCAAGTGTTTGTTGGGGGCAGGGGTCGCGAGAGGAAACAGTACATGTAAGCTTGTGCACCAGCAGCATGTAACACACAAATATACACCGACTCAGGAACTACTGGAAGCACAAGTCGTTCCTAGTGAAGCCTGGACATTTTATTGATACTGAGTGATGTTAACGACCTCCCGAGCACTACAGGACCGAGACGAGAGCATCGGGTCAGGCTGTCACAAGAGATCACATATCAGTGCCAGCCACTCTTTTCTATACCAGTCTCTGCAGTCGGGCCTCAGGAATGATGTATTGCATTACATTATAAACATATCTGACACATTTGTCACTTTCGACTACTATTTCGCCTACAAAAACAACATTCTTTCTGCAGGGAGTGTGTGCATACTTGTGTAAGTGTGTGTATGTGTGTGCACGACTACGCAAAAAGCCAAATGTGTACAGTCATTTAGCCATTTTCCTGATTAGACGGAAAACAAAAGCTCTGGTTATCAGTAAAGGAAGCAGCACTCTGATTGTGAGCCCATCAAAGGGAAAATGTTTTTCTGTGTAAAAGCAAGCAGCTCAGAGAGAAAGAAAAAAGTGCAGTCAAACCTCCTCTGGGAAGGTACTGTATGTCTTTGAGGCTCTCTTTCTTCTCTTTTTCTTATTTCATTCCCTGACTATATCCCCTCTGTTCTGTCTCTGCCGCTTCCACTCTGTGTGGTTTTCCTCCAACACTTCTCTCTTGATCCTTCAACCCTCATCTCTTTCATACTGCCCCCTGCTCCTCCTTATATGACTCTTTGCATTTGAATCCATCAACGCTGGTTTCTCAGTGTGACGGGAGCCTGCAGGAATCCTATTGGGAACGTTTCCCAGAATCCCTCAGCAGCCATAGTGAAATCAGGCTGACCAACCAGCACCAGAGGGGCTCAAATGAAATCCTGAAGGCTAACTAAGGTTTGTGCTGATGCTCAGAATAATTTTTTTAAGTTATTTCCATAGACATCAAGTAAAACGGTAGAGTTCTTTTCACTAAACTTTCTTTTCAATTTAAAAGAATGTAGTTCTGGCAGAAGAGCTATTAAAGGGGCCAATTCCTGACTACAGCAATGAAGTGTGATTGTCTATTTTAATTACAACAGAGCAAGTGTTCAATGTCATGCATGGATGGGGGCCACTACCTCTGCCTCGCCTCTCAGACCCTGATAGGCGATCAGTGAGCAGGAGAGGGCCATTAGGAGACACTTGGCAGGACATTGACCATTTGCAACAGGATCAGCAGATTTTGGGTTTGAACATTAATTAGGTGATGAGACGTGATCCTTGGCCGGCTCAGTGGTTAGCACCGTCGTCTCATAGCATGATAGTCCTGGGTTTGTGTGGATATACGTCTGTGCTAGGGCTGCAACTAATGATTATTTTCAATATTGACTAATCTGACAAAAAATTCCATGATTAATCAACTTGAAAAATGCTCATTACAATTGCAATTAATTTTATCTCAATTAAATAATCAATTAATCGTTGTTGCTCTAGTCTGTGTGCAGTTCAGCTTCTCATCAAGTCCATATTGGGTGATTCAGTACCTCACTGCTTACGTGCAATGCCAATGATAAGTGCCAACGCAGGAAATATTGTGCCCTATACACAGCAAGTCAGTAAGAAAGAGTAAGAAAGTACTTTAAAGTGCAGCTGAAGTTGCTCTTAGATGTGAATGTGGGGGCGAGTATGTTTGAGATGTATTAATGTCATCACTTAAAGCTGAGGCGTACATTCAAAGTAAAAAATGACCTCATTACCTCCATAATGTCTATAATTACTGACTTACCACCAGGTTCGTTAACAAACCCAGCAGCCTTGTTATCTGCAGGGGAGACGGAAGATTGTGGTTTCTATTAAGTTAAGAGATAATTGGTGATCGGTCATTATCGAAGTGGGTTAGTGTATGACAGAGGAAATTCAAGGTACTGACCTCATTAAAGTGGGCCACCTCCTCACAGCTCTCTGCCACACGGCTGAAGAAGGACAGTCCTGGAAGACAAGGAGGAAATTAGAGGTCAAAAACAAATAAATTATTCCACAATGACATTATTGTCGTTTCAGTTTGAGTGGCTGGACACCCAGCATGGGCAATTTACATAATTTTCTCATGACATCATTTTTTCAGCAGAGCTTCTAAAATACACTGCATTGACTTGTTTTTGGCTTATGACCCCTAACGACAAAGAAGTGTCACATTTCATGTGTAGTTAAACAGACATTTGCCCTATAAACTTTTAAGTGGTTTGAATATAAATAACTGTGTGAGGCCCAAATAGGTAAAAATGATCCAGTATTTCACAAAAATGTCTAACAATTAATTAAAATGTCCTATCAGATTAATCATCTCACGAACTAATGAAAAAAGAAGGATTACTACTAGTAATAGAGTATTTTACATTTTACACAAATGTATAATCACATTTAGGTATATTTATTAAAGTGTTCTCATTGCTGTCTCAAATATGTTTACATTTGTCACATTAAATACAAGTGATATGAGAAATTGATGCCTTAAGTACCTGAAAAACACACAAATGATACAGACCGGGTGGAGCCACAGGAGACGGAAAAGAAATGCAGACAAATAAATGGCTAAAAAATGACGCACTATGCGACAGGATAAAAACAGAAAAGCAAACAGAGAGAAAAAACCTCAGGAGAATCAAAATAACATGAAAGAAGTGAGATTAAAGGAAACAGAATTGTACAGAGTTTCCAAATGATCTCCTTACATGACTGTGAAAACAATTGTATATTGGTGCTGCTTGTGTTCGAGGTTATACAAGGGGCAGAGAGCCATTCACTGGACAGTAACCTGACTCACTCAAGCGTGTTACAGCCTGTGTTCACCTGGTTGCTTTGTGATGCTCATGAATGGTGGCGGGCCGCTGTGTGCATTCTGCTTTGTTGTGGTAGTTTACTTTGTGTATCTGAGGCCTTTGTGTGGGTGTTGATGTTTTTTTGGATGCGTGTGGACAGCTGATGTGTACTGACACACATTCATATGTATTCATATATACACATGTAGGGACTGACAAAGTTAATTACAGCCCTTGTCAGTTTGGCTGTAGCAATAAGGTTGAATAGAAATAAACATATCCTGCCTGGCTCTGCTGTATTATTCTGATCATCTGTGTTGCAAGTATCATTTCACACATGCAGAGAGCAAAAAACCTCTGAGTTTAGACAGAAAAAAGGCATACAAACATACAAAAGGAAAACTGAAAATATATTATGCTTCCTACACCCTCAGTATAATTTTACCTAGTCAAGTTCATAGTCTTTCACAAATGTTTCCATCTCACTTTCTAATCATGCAAACAACCACATACTTTAAAACCATTTTTAGAAAACAAACATCACTTAAATGTCAGAGAGGGAGAGAGAGATAATATTACTCCTACATTATTCAAAGCAGATGAGATGAAAATACTGTCATACCAGGGTTTTTTTTACCATTGAACTGGGATGTGGGTTTAGATAAGTAGAACATGTGAAACTTACGTAAGGTGCTCCACACCAAACTAAAACAACATTTTGCTAATGAGGTTGCCTTTTGGCCTTGGGTGGAAACAGTGAGAAATAAAGCGATTGAGAGCAGAGCGAGGAGTGGCATCGAAAGAATCGAACTATGGAAGAAGACAGAAAAATATTTTTTCAAGCTGATATACTGAGATGAAAATAGTAAAAGGATGGCAAAGATGGTGAAATACTAATGCTAACATAAATGAAAGAGGCACAGAGGTGCTATTTTAGCTTTTCTTCAGAAAATGTGAGTGTAGAATAAAAGGGTGGAAAGCACTTTGTGGATCTGCTTTAATGTTCAGGGTGTAATCAGAGTCCCCCTGTATGCCTCTGAGCATCTCATCTTGGTTGTTCCAACTGTGATTTAATTTAGTCTTATTTCCTGACCAATTTATGAGACAAACAAAAGACAGCATACATCCTAAATAGGCATCACAATTCAACACACAGTAAATATCTGCTCCAGTGGAGGATGTACAAGAGTTTCAATGTGTCACAGAAGATTGTACAAAGCTCTGTTGTACTGCATAGAATACTGAGGACTTAGGGTTTGAAACATGAAAACTGTCCAAGCAGCAGTGTAGATGTCGAGACATTTCATAAATGGTAGATGACAGAAAGAAAAAGAGAGTTGTGCTGAAAGAGGCAAGCTGAAGTGGACTGCCTTAAAAAGGGAAATCCAATCATGTTTTAATTTCTAATTCAATTCCACAGTGTACGTGTGATCCTGGAAGCTACTGCAGGCTACTGTGCAGAGTCCCAGCCTATAAGTATAGCAAGTGTAGCTTTTTGATGAAGCCAAGAGCTACAGATAACAGCAAGGACTCTTCAAAGACTTGTCACAAAATCAATTAAGTTTTGATGCCTCATTCATTGTCCATGGTACCAGATGATAATGAACCAGTTTAAGCCTGACTGAAGTATTGCTGTCTTCTTTATTGCTTTTCTATATGATGCTTTCAATGCAAGCGATTCAGTCTTGTATGCCTTTTATTTTTGCAAAATGCTGAAAAGGATGATGTGTTCTTAGACACCACTCTAAACCTCGTTCCTTGACAGATGGAACAGTTAAATTCTTACATAACCTCTCTCCACCAGCTTCTCTAAGGGTCATATATGGTTAGACATGCTCAGAGGGGGTTGGGGCTTCCTGGCAGACCGCTTCCTCTGCAGACAGGAAATTGTTTGAGCTGAAAGCACTCAGGAAGCTCTACTGACAGTCTACAGGGGAAAGCATGACTAAAAAAACCAATTAAAGGGCCTGGAGACCTAAGAATGACGCAAATACTGGAAGTACAAGAAGACTTGCGACACAACATGTATGAACTTTGGAATCGGGCGGTAATACAACCCTGATTGTCAAAAATGTTACGATGTTAGGACCTTTATCCAATCATGTGTTTGACAAAGTGGTGAACCTCTCTCCAACCTCACTCATGAACGACGGAGCCTTTCCAGGATGAACCTTTCATACCCAACCATGATACTGTAATGATACTGTTACCAATGAACCAGTTTATGATCGAAACAGGTGTTTTTGGATCAGTCCACAACTTTCACAGTCTTTTGTTGCTCCTGTCCCAACTTTCTTAAAAAGTGTTGCTGCCATCAAACATAGGATATGCATATGATTACAAAAATCAATTGAACAGAAAAGGTCAAGCATTAAATATATTGTCTTTGTACTGTTTTCAATGTCAATTTCAGCGTCCCAACTTTTTGGAAATTACACACATTATGTTTATAATTGCAACTGAGGGAAGAAAAAAAGACAGAGAAAGAGAGATCAAGGGAGAAGAAAGAAATTAACAATTTATTTTCAGGAAGTGAAAAGGGTAATAACATTTCCCATTTAAAATGATTTCATCATCTGCTGCAAAGTAATTGCTTATGAAGATATCAGGCTCCTTTAACCCTTTAGCTGAATAATAATACATTTCCTAGTGTTTGTAAAATACTGCAATTATTCAACCAAAAAAGTACTGTATTCAACAAAATTAATCATAATGTGGGCGCTGTGGTGATTCAGCATAAAATGGGTTTGATCCCGGCTCACATCTGCTTCCTCTGTCACCCACCAATCCTGTGATTCTCTGCTCTGTTACCTAATGCCCCATGAATATCAAAATGTATAACACACATTTCACAGCCACTCATAGACCACTCATATGAAGAGATTTATTTATTTATTTCATTTTTAATTAAACCTCAACGCCTTCCACAACTGGGTTTTGCTTGCTCTCTTGCTTAATAACGAAGCCTTCCAAAAGACATCGTAGTCAAGCTAGCATGAAGCCCCACTTGGCAAACATATTATTTGGCCATAAAATCACATAAAGACAACAATGAAATAAAGCAACTCAATGAAATTATGGAAGAATATAGATGAAGCCCAATGAGAACAGAGCTGAGGAGAGGGGCCCAAAATGGGAATATAGGACAGAGAGGTAAATGTGTATGTATGTATGTATGTATGTATGTATGTATGAGAATGGGGCAATGATTTTTTTGGGATGAAAAACTTACTTTATAATGAATCACCTGTCAGGTACATTACATTTAGCATCAACAACAAAATATTGCATGTGTTTAAACAAGTTTAAACCAATATTTTCTCTAATGATGATGTGAAATAAATGAGAAACATGAATCTGCAGCTCATCTCAGATTTAAGGAGCTTACATAACAAGCTTTAGCTAATTGTTTAGCTCTCAGGCTACAAGGATACAGGTTCTCATAGCGTCGTTTTATTAACCAAAATATTTTAAAAATTCCTTGTACATAACTTTTTAGCATTGGACCCAGTTTGTGCCTCTCGTGAAGGATATTAGCTTGCGTTTAGTTGACCTCTGTGACCTGAATTTATGCTAACACAAGCGCAAAACGGCTAAGGCAATAACTAACTAGCTAGCTTACACAGAGGAGCAGTTAGTAGCTACAGAGCCACATATTTCCTTGTGATATAGACCAAAAACAGCTAAAAGAGAGTGACTTACATTCACCAGGTGTCCAGAAACACGTCTCTAAATAAAAGATAACCTTGCCCCATAACTGCCAGATGTGTAACGTTAATTAAGCAGCTGCTCGGCAACAAGTTCGCCATGTTAACTGCAGCGTTCACAACTTGTTTCCGGCGCCCCCAACTGGCGAATATCAGCACCGCAATCAGATTATGATTTTCAGGTTTGTTGGCACTATTTGCCACTTTATTTTGATAAATGGTGACAAACAGTGTCACCACCCTGCTATTTTAGATGTTGTGATGTTAGTGTAGTGAATCAATATTAAAATATAAATTACTTTATAGAGATGGCCATTATACCATTTTGGAAGAAAGTATGTGATAAAGTATGATGAAAAAAGCCAAAACCAACAACAAAATAAATAAATAAACCATCTGAAATTCCGTTTCACATCACAGAATTTGATTGATCACAAAATAGGGCGTAACACAGGTTTAACTCAGCAGGTGTGTATTTTACATCTAACAGGTATCTGCAAACATTTTATGGTGACTGGTTTACAAATGTTAAAACCTTTTTTTTTATTATTGCTACTAGAAAAAAGATTAGATGTCCACCTCTGCTTTTTCTTTTATAAAGAAATTGATCATATCATGTAGAGAATTTGACAGAAGTGAAAAGCAGTGCAGGAGTGTAAATCTCTTGTGTCTTGCGCTGGGCAGGATTAAATAGCATTGACTTAATCAGATACTCTGGTGCATAAATTGGGGTAAAAAGAGGCACACAGAAACATGCACAAATCTTTGCCTCAGCTATTTTAAATTACACACCGATTAGCCGCAGCTGTTGTACTGACAGTTGGACTGTGGGGGAGGAAGAGTACAGACGATCAAATCCTTGACTCGGATGCCACGGTTCATGTAATATCAAGACTCTGGTGAATTCACTGCGGCACAGAGCGCAACACTGAAGCCCATCCTTTCTCCAGTGTACACACACATTTGCCCATTCACACACTCGACCACAGAGCAGTGGGGAATGGAGAAAGGGGTGGTGATCTTGTCCTACACGATCCTGATGCTGACAGCAGGAGTCTAATCAGAGATCAGCTGGGATTGAACGCCTGTCATGTGTCAGAGTGGACTGATCACTATCCAAGATGCTGAAATACATCCACCTCTCTCTTCCTCTTTCTGTCTATCTCAAACACACAGACACAAAGAAACAAATGATGTCGATGAATGAATCCAACTCCCTCCAAACCTGAGCAGCAGGAGAGACAGAGCAGGTCCAGTGTTTGGATAACGACCCTGCAGGAGCTTTGAAATGCCTCAGTACTAGAGGATTCTCAATTACCCCGAAGGTCCAATAAAGGAGATCCCCCACGCCACCACCTTTAACACCCACTTCAGTAATCAATGCCATCAGCTCAGTCAATTGTGACCTAATAGCCTCTGGCCTTTATTGCTTTATGAGTAAAATGACCCATTGAAACAGTAATGAGATGTCACTATAATTCCAGTATAATCTCAGGGGTGTGCAGAGAGTTGGAGATTGCTTTATCATATTTATTGGGGCTATTATGATATTGCTCATATTTCAAATGATTCATATTCAAAACAAGAGAAGTCTGAGTCCTGACAACTACAAAAGACTGTATATAATAGCAGTGATGCACATTATTAACCATGATAAACAAGAACCTTATTTCAAATACAGCTGAATGTGAATATGAGTGAATATAATAAATACTTGTATTAAAAGTGCAAAGTGGTGAAATAAACTCACATAAGAGGTTTGATTTATGTGTTATATTCCATAATTTTAAATTGTAGAGGCTTATTATTGTGTTTCATGTTCCTCTTTCTCTCTTTGATTTGAAGAATCTTTGCTTGCTTCCTTGGATAAATCAGGAAGGGTTTCCCCAACTTTTTACGCATCCCGGACCTCTGATTATCTCCCACAACCCGGGTGATTGAATTTCCAAACACACAGGCTGGGACACAGAAACCCTGCAGATAAACATGTCCTACCTCTGAATGTCACTTTGGCGATCCTGTCACCTTTCCCCCTCAGGTGAGCGACCGTCTTCAGGTGGACCATTAGAGCCATCATTGGTCCACGCTGGTCAGGGGAGCACTTTTACTCCACACAGATGCAAACTTGATATCGGTGCAATATCTGTTCTGTGATGTTCAGCCGAGCTTCTCCTTGCAGCCGGACACCACAATCCTTTTCCATACGTGTAGTTTGTGTTGGACTCAATCACGCGCTCCGGTTAACGTCGAGTCTCCGTCCGCGCGCGCCGGCTGCTGAGTCTGTCGCGCATCTCCCGGCTGCCACTCGGTTTTACCCGAGCAGGAAGGGGCGGGGGGTGGGCTCCAGCTCCAGCATGAGGATGGTGGATGCTCTCATTGTAGATCCCATCAGACCAGTCCTGGAATGGAAGCACTTTTTTTTCTTCTTAGGATGGCAGTGGGAAGCCACTTTGTGCATGATGTTAAAGGTGAGGGTGGGAGTTAAAGGGTTCACTGTCCTATGATTTAAGGAGAATTGGCTCCTACTGCATGAATTAGCAGATTCATCATGTTCTTTATCTTCACCGCAGACTTAAACAAGAATCTTATTACAACTATTTTGCACACACAGCACTTATAGAGTCAGTGTTTTTAAAGTGTATTTTTCTAAAAAGTACTTTGCACAGGGTGATGTTATATTATTTATTGCGATTTGTTGCATCTTTCATATTGTATTGTAGCTGCTGTATCAGTTGTCTATCTATCTATCTATCTATCTATCTATCTATTTATCTATCTGACAGTTCAAATGCTAAAGTCTCTTTAGAGATTGCCATGCCCCATCAGACTGTATGTCTCCTTCAATATTTCTTCACCATCACCTTCCAAAACTTAGGTGTTGTAGGATTCACTAGCAAAGACTGCACCAGTGAAGATGTGGATTTCCAATAGTAGATGTATATTATGGAAGGGAGCCGAGATGGCATTGGAGGGAGGGATTGAGGGTTCAGAGGGATGGATGAGGGTATGGGTGGTGAGGGATGTAGGGATGAGGGTATGGGGGGTGCGGGACGAAGGCACAAAGGGATGAAACAGTGAGGATAAGAATGAAGGTGGTGGTCAGATGGATGGAGGAGTGCGATGATGGACTGGTACCAGCTGGAGGCAGAAAGACAAGAGGGAAGCAGAGGATTCGTGACTCTGGGTGGGGGAGCCATCTCTTCGTGTCCCTCAGAGTTTGATGTTGATCTTCATTTAAATCCTGTTCCTCCTGGACAGATGTTGAATAAAATACATTTGCCAGGCATCTCCTTTTCCCCCCACTAGTTGGTGGAGGTAACTAAAGTCAGAGTTCAAATGAGTGTTACCAGTTGGTCCCTGTCTGGTGCTGGGCAGTGGTCCTTCATTCTGCTCTGGTAAGTAACAACAGAAACCCCATTTTACCTGCAAGCTGGGGCACTGCAATCCATGTATCAGTAACAAGGAAAGACCAGCAGGTAGGCAGCTGTGCCAAGAGTTTTCAAAACTCCAGTCCAGGTGCCTGTCAGGTCCTGTGGGGTCCGCCAGGAGGAAAATGGATAATAATTCACTGGTTTACCAGATGTTACTGCAATGACAAAAAGGTCAAAGACACCCTCTCTGAGCATGAGTGTATGGGGATGTTTGGTTCGGTCTGGCCTTTCTGAAACACAAAACATGCATTTTTAAGGAACTGCAGCTCCCTCACCCTACACAGTTTCACATCAGAGCATAAAATAATAAAAAACTAAAGCTGCTGAGAGTTTCTTCAGTAATGCTGCTATTTCCAGGAGTACCTCAGTTACACTGATGATAACAACAGCTCCTCTGACAGCACTGTGATGTTTCTGGTCCTCAACATCCCGGCAGGCACAGGGACACAGTCAGGCTATCAGCACAGTTTATTGGTCCTGCCAAGATTCAGAAGTGACTGTCAAGCAGGACACAAAATGTCCTCACACATGAATACATATGCTGTCCGACAATGTAGTATAGTCTGACACTTTGGTGTATATATTCAGCAATGGTGTCACTGTAGTTTAGTCTAAATGGGTTCAAATGTAAAGATAATCAGGTGTTTCTATTATTTTGCCCAACCATATTGATATGGGACGGACACAATAACTCAGCCCGTATAACACAATACACTTCAACAGATACACAAACCACATCCTCTAAAACGATCATACAGTTGGATCAAGATCTCTCGAAAGCAGCTTCTACAAAAAATAAACTTTACAGCCTTCATGACATTTGGATTAATTACAGCACTGGCGCATTAGACTGCATTAGTTTAGCTACATAATAAACTGAGTGTATATCTAAAGATAGTCTAGGAACAGTTTTCCCTTGATACTTGGTGCTTCTCTGTACTGAAACTGTTAATTTAATGCATTTTTTTTCTCTCATAGGGCAACGAAAGATATAAAGACAATGGTGGAATGAAAGATCTGGTTCAATAATTAATCATCTCTGTTTATGTGAGATCCCAAAGGAGAAGCACCAACATAAGCTAAAGACAGCATATATGTTTAAGGACGAAGTCGTGTCTTTAAAAATGGTAAGATGTGAACCTCTAACAGCCCAGAGGAACGCCTCTGGTTTCCATAAATGACAAAATGACGAATGAAATAAATTAGATCTGCTGATAGAACTGGAGCACAGCGCTCATTTTGCTTTAACGCCATTCATATAAACTCAGCTGGACAGTCAGTCTAACTTGATACAGTGTATCAGCAGAGACGGCGTATTTCATCACAAGCATCTTGTCACCTCACTTGAGGGAATTATAGCCACAAATAACCTCAGGCATGTGTGTAACAAGACAGGACACTTTGTACTTACTGAGTTGACTGAAGCGTTACCTGAGGAGCAAATCAACTTTCTCTCTCCTTCCCTATGTATGTGTGTGTGTGTGTGTGTGTGTGTGTGTGTGTGTGTGTGTGTGTGTGTGTGTGTGTGTGTTTCGCTAAGATTTTTTAGTGAAAAAATATTGTGTTTTGTGCTGACTCATGCACTATTGCAAGTTGCTGCAGTAGTGCGTGTGTGTGTATGTGTGAGGATATGGGTGGATGTGTGAAAAGAGAGAGAGAGAGAGAGAGAGAGAGAGAGAGAGAGAGAGAGAGTATCAGCACCAGTAATGAGTTTATGAAGTTAAGGTTTTCAGGGAAGAGACCGTATAAAAAAGACAAACTGTAATTACTTTATTGGCCCATGGGGACCATAAGGATGACCACTGACACATGTATTGATTCTGTTGCAATTCTGACCTCTCTCTTCAGTAACAAACACCAAAAAATGGCCTGAGGAGTTTGAATTGTTCCTAATACTTTTTTTTTACAGAGCAGTAACTGCATGGTAAAAAATTAAGTTACAATATTTAAGCCCTAATTTCCCATCTGACCTGCTCAGACAGTAATTCATGAGTTCATTCAAGATCAAGTGATGATTGAAATCTTTTTCCAGTGTAGAGAAAGGCCCTGACCAACAGGGGGAGATGCTGGTCTGGAGTAAAACCATCTACAGACAAATACATGAAGCCATCATTTATCACTCGCTGGTGCTTGATGGGCCCATACAGGCATATATATGTGTATGTGTGTATAAATAATTAATTATGAAAGGCCAATATCTTCGCATATTAATTGATGGATTTGAGGAGAATATTACTGACAGATTAACCTCTGAGCTATGAAGACACCCTGTGGAAGGAGAATGGATTCAGTAATTGCCCATCTGCCAGATTGCTTCTGGTCTCGTGGGATGATTGCTGTTATAACAAAAGGCCAAGTGGTTTTACAGCAAAACCCATTGAGTCTCTGTGAAACCTGAAGAGGTCTCAAATGCAAAAAAGTGCTCTGGCTGTAATGTGATAGCAGCCATGGGAAAAGTGATATTGGTTTTTAAATGTTCAATATAAATTCTACAGACTTTTATGTTGAAACTTTACAGAATTATAATGGACTGAAGCAGGAGCAGAGCCTCATATTCATTATCTTCATAATGTGCAAATAGTTCTTAGCCTCTTTAGAGAAAAATGCAAAAACAAACAAGCAACAGACAAATTGATTACATTAGGCATGTATTATTAACCAGCCATCTTAAACATTTAATCTAACTCTACAGCTGCTGCAGGGAAACATCCAAATCTCCCCTTTCTTGCACACAGCTTTTCTATATGTTTAAATGTGGCTTGTTGCTCCATCTAGTGGTTAAATAACTTCTTTGGAAAAGTGATGTAATTGTGCCTTCAGCCTCCACAGATTAGATCATTTGTTGGAGTCTTGGCTCACAGTCCTGCTCTCACACACCTGGTGAAGTGATGGTGTCATGGAAAGTTTCAACCTGAAGTTGATCAGGTCTGCAAGAGGAAGGCTGGAGCAGGACGGGACAGGTATAACTGGACTGCTTACACACACACACACACACACACACACACAAAGATTTACAGATGAGTAACTATAATGAAAATAACATTACCGTGCTTTAGAAAATAAAAATAAAAGGGTTATAAAAGCATAAGCTCTTACATAAAATCATGATGTGGTTTTGATCATGCACATCATGTTTTTCTGGTACTAATCATTCAATCATATCCTGCAGGGTTTTTTCTCCTTCCACCTGCTAAAGGGGCCTCAATTTGCGATGAAATCAGTGTTTTTCCCTGAAGAGGGAGACATTTTGTCAATTTTACATTATTATTCAACCAAAAAAATCAAAGACACCCTGCAGCAGCCTGAAGGCACATTTAAAGATCTGAGAAGCACACAGAAGGCTATGTCGGAAAAAATGGCATTAGAATAAATTAGATTGATTGAAGCTCTAATTCTTTATACACACATCACTCTGATTCACATGTTTTTAAGGGAAACTTTTAGTGTGTAATCATTTCTTTCAAATCCTAATTTCACTGGAGACATTTATGGATGTGACTTATTTTAGATTATTAAAAGTTCTTTTGCAGATCTAAAGAAGTTTACAGAGAGAGTCAGCAGCCCCATCAGAGGAGAGGAGGGGAGGAGGTGAGGGGGGGTGGAGGGCTGGTGCGTCCCAGCCCTCTGCATCCAGCTGCTGCGTCGCTCCGCAGCAGCAGCAGCGCCACACACTCACTATGGCTTTAGCCGCAAGCAGGACGCTCTTGGCGCTATTCGTCACGTTTTGCGCACCAGGATGCGGATGGACAGGTAAAATAAGACTTGTTTGCTCTCGCCTGTGCAGGTGCACGGTTTGCACTAATGCACGAGCAAGTTTGGTAAATGCTGTTGCACTGTTGCTTTCTCCTGTTGCATATTGGTGAGACAGTTTTTTGCAGCCTGTAACTTGAGGATTATTGCATTTTTGGTGCAAATGTAGATTCTTGATAATGCGATTTTTTTAAGGGGAAGAAATCACTAGATTGTCTGAGATTGATTTGTCATTTGCAAAAAAAGTTGAAGTGAAGCAAGCAAATAGAGACTTAGAGTGAAAATAGTGTCATTGTTACTTTATGGGAGGAAAATATGATGCTGGCCTCTCTGCAGCAGTCATGGAACAAGTCCTTACCTCATACAGTAGGCAAATGCTGGAGAAACTGTGATCAACTATTAGATGATGGTGACAAATATCAGGCTACATCATGAGAAAAAAAGTGTGCTTTCTTCTCAGGGGTGTGATGCCAAATTGGTGACTAATCTGGCTGATGGTGGTGATGAATGACCTGACTATAAAATTCAGTTTCATGGGAGAGTAGAAGTGTTTTTCTGTCACGCTCCCTCTGGACAGAGTTGCTTTGTTGGATGGTTTGAATATCTTATTGATCATCAGCTATGAGACAGGGCTGGGTGAAATACTCCTGAGAGCAAAATGTTTAAAAGTGGATCAAAAATGCTTTTTCTTTTTGAATTTATTTGATAGATTTATCTCAAATGGACGTAGCATTTCTGACATGACAGCACACATGTTTATTAAGTTTCTCAAGTTTGTAAAATCAATTTCAGGGAAAGAAGCCCAGATTCTCCAGACAGTGAAAATATCCTAAATATCAAAAGTGCCATAAAGCCAGAGGAGCTTTGGAGGGCAGAAAGTGAGCCCTTTTGGCTGAGTTTATAAAGACCACAATACAGCCAGCCTTTCTTTCTTCTCCAATTTTCTCCAAGCTACTCAGTCCACTTATACTGTCAGTTGATCTGTAAGTCTCTATATGCCTCCTTCTCGACTGTAAGCACTTAGTGCATGAGGTCATTGCTTTCTTTGAATATAGGCAGCTGCTATTTGTTGTGGTCTTTTCCTCCGAGTCGTTTTCTTTTCCATCTTTTGGGAAGTGTTTTCAGAGCAGCCGTGCACTTTTCCCGCAACACCCTGCCCCACATTCATTCTCTTACATACAGTCAAACCTGGGAGCTACTTAATCCAGCCACACTTCACTACTGGAGGCCAGTGAGCAGCTCCACTGGAGCAGTTTGGAGTTAAATGCCTTCCTCTCCGGCATCTTGACAGTAGTAGTTAAGGGAGAGGAGAGTGTTACTCATTAACTTTCTACACTCGCATGTCATCGGCTTGTCAGTCCAAAATTGTTCACAATAGTGGATGAAATTGCGCCTGTGGGAATATCGGCACACCTAGCGGGAGAAGTGCAAATAGAGAGAACAGAAACATTCTATATTTGGATAATAAATAATGTCAGCTTCTTCCGTGCAGCCACAGTCCATCAACTCCTGGAAAGTGTGGAGTGCAGAGAGTAATTGGGACAGAAAGTGAGGGGAAAGAGGGAATCATGTCTTTGCAGGCCAGTGGAATTTAATTTCTCTGCTCCACTTAACATGCTGGAATTCTGCAGGGTGCACCACATGACGGATATCACAGAAAACTTTCAGAATCAGGAATTTCAAAGCATTTTGCATGGGAGAAATATGGCAGCAATATTTCTAATATTTTCCACAATACTAGGTGTTTGATCACCTGACATAGCTCCCACCCACCTGCGCGCTGGCTGCCTGTCAGACCTGCCAGCGATGGTATGTCTCGTGTCATGATGTCATCTCTAGGCACCGTTCCAGTTGTTTAAACAAGTACCACCTGGGCTACGAACCCACCTGTCACAGCACAGTCCATGTCAGCTTACTAAGTGTGTTGCAGGAAGATATAGAATAAACTAACAGTGTAAGATGTCAGTCTTCATCTCCATGAGAGCATATTTGAATCATTTAGGAACTCTGTTGGTTGGAGAAGTGAGCTTGTGACCACCAACGCTGAAACATGTTTTTCTAGTATAATTGTACTGGCCAGCTTCTGTGTGTAGATGTCATATGTCATAAATGTCATATACTCCATGTTTGCGTGCAACCCTCCCAAGCTAAACAATGACTCACCGCCGGTTGTCGCTTCAAATCAAAATGCATTCTTGGACACTTAACCTGGTTAAATGAGGCTTAGCCCGCATTAATAAACTAACTTTCAGCCTGACAGTCTGATGATTGATGTGCCAGTGTGGCTCCCTGAAGTCAGAGGGCAACAACCATCTATGGTCATGGTGTCAGTCTGGTGTGCCGGCTTTATGGCAAAGTTTCTGGAGAGAGTTTACTGAAGGTCAGAGGTGAGAGGAGTTAAATACTGACGGAGGTGCTACCAAGAGTCTTGTAGCCCCTGGCAAGATTTGAGCCGCCCACTGAGATGAATGAGCTCGTGCAGGCAACTCAAATCTGTTTTAAATGCATCCAAGTGCCATATGTTTAAATCTGAACAGCAAACTCAGGACCTGAACTCTTAAAGGAACCCTCAAACTATTCCTTCAAAGGGTGGGTCAACCCAAGTGATTAAAAGACTATTCTTTGCCCCCACTTTGGTTCAATGATGATGAATGGAAATTTACTTGAAACATATAAACAAGATTTCTTTCCAGAATCAGTGTCCAGGTTACTCATGATAATCACAGAACATGCTTTCAGTTTTCATGGGACTGTTTCTTTAGTGGAAAGTATTTTCAATGAAAACCACTGACTGGTCTGAGAATTGTCCAGATTTATATTGTTTTTGGAAAAGATGCTCTCCTCTTCAATGTTTTCACTGCTGTGAGCACCACAAATTAAGTTTTATTTGGTTTGGGTTGCATCAGAAATCCCACAGACAGATATTTGTGCAAATAAAACCCAAACTATCGGCGTGACTGATCAGTGGTAAGTGCTAATCATTTATTTATTCATTTGATCATTTGGATGACCCAGCCCTTTAAATCAATTTCACGGGTGGCTGAAATGTGATTCATATCCCAAATATGAAACTACAGCTCAATCTGACCAGTCAGGCTGGAGTCTAGGTTTGTTTTTTGCTCCATATAACAGCAACTTACAATACAAATAAGATACTGGACAAATAAAACAAGACTTTAGAAGATCCTGCAAAGAATCACTGCACAGATATCTTCAAGGTTTCTTATCTGTTGAATGCTCATTGTGAACATCTATGTTAATCACCTTGACAGTCATTGGAGAGAAAAGACACCTCAGATCTTATAGAATGGAATCTCTACCTAAACCTCTCCACACATACCCCCTTTAACACACACACACACACACTCACTGGTGATGGGAGTTTGTGAAAGAGGTTATTAGGGGTTAACGGCAAACTCATTCAGGGTGAGCGTGGGGTCAGCGTCTGTGATTTTGCGGCGAGGTGAGAAGGCGCTCTTGTAAAACTGGAGCTCATTGCAGGTGCATGAGCGCAAGTATTTTCGAGAAGGGTTTTACACGAGTCCTTTGACCTCGGGGCTTACCTGCATATGCTTCTTGTACCAGACTCCACATGCACATACACGTGTGTGTGTGTGTAACAACACACACCTTCACTCTTTCTTTCACAAAACACACACAAACATTTTTTTATCAGAAAAAGATATTGAGAAAATGACCCTCAGGCTCTGGCCTCATTCTTCACATACTTAATACTTTCCACTGTCTAACTCATAACCTGTCTGCCCGTCTTTTCATTTCACCTTCACAAACACAGCATCGAAAGTGTTGCATTATTGCTCACGACTACACCCTGAAACAAAGAGATTATGATGTTACAGCCAGTCAGTCTGCTTTGCAAGCTGTTGATTCTTGGATGGTAATCACGCATCTGCTGCGCTCAAAGCAGTCTTGTTTTAATCAGAAATATCTGGTTTGCCCTTGGATCATAAATTTCCTCAGAGGCCAAATCACAGGATGATGTCTGGACAGAGGAGCAGATCCCTTCCTACGTAATACATGGCCTTATTGGAAACAGGGTGGAAGTGATTGAAGTGTGGCCAAGCTTGTGTCAATGGAATCTGACACGAACAGCTGATAAAATCACTTCACTGTAACCCTTAATTAATGAGGAAATAACGAGGAGGGATTGTTTTTTTATTTTGGGACAAGTGTGTCTGAGAGCTTGCCCCCAGCGCGGTGCTTTCTAGAGTCTGCAGAAACATCAATGGGACCATCTTTCAGCACTTACTAAAAAACCCCAAAGTGAAGTGGAGAAAACAGTGCAGGCCCCAGAAGAGCTGTGGCCATCTGCAAACTGCAGCACATGAGACCGAAGTGGTAATTATTCCTAAATGTGAAAAGTGAGCGTGCAGATCCAGCTGGGCGCACACCTGCAGATAACAAGAATTCACAGTGATGAAGTGATTTTGTGGCCATGCGAAGCTGAAACTGCTGCTGTAAACCTTTGGAGAGCGCAGACAGTCATAAGAACCAGCTGTTTATGAGATGCGCAGACAATCCTGACAAAATATATGTGACAGCGATGGATGTCCTGCATGCTAATAAACCTTGAACTACTTTTGTTGAAGCGCTTCATATGCTCTCCATTTACTATGTAGATTAACATTTAAAGCTGCTATGACCAATATTTCTGCATTAACAATGGATTAAATGGCAAAAAAATATCACTAAACTCTGCAGTTCCCATCAGCTCTTTGAAGCATTTTAGCACCTTTCAGTTTATTGTTTTGGTTCAGTCCCATCAGCATTTTTTCCAGACATCTGTTTTCAGCAAAAAAAAATCTCTGACGAACCGACCAGACACACAAGTTAGACAGTAGCTGATAAGCGTAGTGGAACATTTCACTGCTGAGGAGCAAGATATTTCCCTCAGGAGTTGGTGGAGACCAAAGACAGAGCTAAAACCAGCATGAATATTGGACTTTCATCAGGTGGACAGAAAGAGGACACCAAATAAACATGGCTGTGTATTTGTTGGAGGTGTTAACAGGCAACTTCTTCCTAACATGTTCACAATAAATGAAGCATTGCATTTGTTCAAGCAGAGCAGTAAAAACTGGGATTGTATTGGCTGATTGGAATCAGCTGTTTCATGTATGCTCGAGTATCGCTGGCTTATTCACAGCTGTGTTGTTGGTGGTAACCAACCACATAAATGCTTGTGTACATTATAACCTCATGTCCCGTAATCACTGTTACTTTTATGCCAACACTATTTTTGGTGTTGTTGATTTCAGTGAGATTTAATGTTCATTTATGTTGTTAATTAGCTGTCCCAGCAGAATCCTCATACCTGCTCCCTCCAACAACAATTGTCTCCCCAAACCTCTGACTTTTGAAAAATGTCCCGAGGCCGAGGTTTCTGCATCCATGCAAACTCACAGGATCTCAACTCTCTCAAGTCAGCGGTTCTAAATATCTCAAGTGGTTGTTTATTATTTCCCATTTATCTCTGGGGCCTTCGAGCAGATTTCTTCCTTTAATACTAGCTGAATTCACAATTTCATGTTGTGTTAAAGGCACGCTCAGGGCTTTACTTCATTATCTGCGTGTAATGATGGCCTGTTGGATAACTGCACTTACCCCTGAATTGCATGCAAACCAAAGGAAGAGCAAAAAGACATTTGTTCTCCACAACAGAGAGGTGGCTACAGTTTTCTTTATTGTGTTTGGAGTGAATCTGGCCAAGAGGGACACTCGAGACTGCTTATTGTTCTGAGCCTTTAGCATCCAAGCAAATCCTCAATTATTTATTTAACCATTGAACTGGTTTGTGTTTTTCAAGGCTGCCTTACACGTAGGTTTATGCTTCATCAGAGTCAGAGTCACTTTAAATGCCAAGTATAATAAATACAGAGGAAATTGTAATGGTGAAGAAGAAGTGTAACAGCTTACATAGCTTGAACAGTAGGCCTCCACATTGCCACCATGTGTTGGAGCAACGGAGCTTTATGATAAGGGATGAAGCTTTCTACAGACACATTTCATCCTGATGTCATTTGTTTTGCAGCAGAGAAACCCCTGCGGTCATCCAATGGGAAACAGACATCTGTGGACAAGGGCCTAAGCTGGGAGCCTTCTATCCATCTGGATGGGAGACCTGTGGACCGCTTCGTCATCAGCTCCAGCAAACCCACGAGGTCACACCGCTTCACTAAAGCGGGAAAGGACAGTCGCTCTCCTCTACTGGAGGATGTAGGTAAGGCAGAGGCAAAAAGAGAGAACGTAAAAAAAGAGAGCGACACGAGGATGTGAGATGTTTGACATTGAGTGATGAGCAGGAATCAAGTGGGAGCTAATGAGTGTGTTTCTGAGGGACTGAGACAAAAGGGTCATTCAAAGGAAAATAAATGGACAGAGAGTCAGAGAAAGAGGTTTGGCTTAAACTACTGAGTGAGCTCTCAGATTCTGGAGCTCTGCACTTTCTCAAGGCAAGGGCCAAGAATGAGGAGGGGATGAGCGAAGCTGTGTACAAAGCAGAGGGGCCAGGAGGTGAGGTGTACACCCACAGATGTGAGTGTGTGTATGATTGATTTTTATCATTGGGTTAGTTCATTGTTGGATGTTCTGTTATTGAAGTTTGCCAGAAAACAAGACAGAGCACTGGGGGGTGGTGGTGGTGGTGTGCATGACCGGTGATCGCCATCCCAGCTTAGCAGACTGTGGTTATTTTAGGGGTTAGATTATTTTTAGGTCTTAACAGCTTCTCTGGTAGATCCTTATCCCGCCTTGTAAAACATAAAACCGGACTTTATGTTTCTATACAGATACACTCCGGAGTGTTGAAACAGTCTCGCCTGCTTTTGTCATTATTCCATTTCCCTCTGTCCTTGGCTTCTCAGAGCCATACTTCATCAGCGGCTCAAAGTCTGAAGCCAACCCTTCTTTTCCACATCCAAACCCAGCCCAGCTCCTATAACCCAATCCCCTGTGTTGTGGTCACTTCTATGTGTGCAACATGTGTGTGTTTGTTGGTCATTGTGGTGGAATAGAGGGTGGCGCCAAGTGCTGAGGTCATGCATTGTCTTGTGTGATGTGTCATTGTGTTCAAACATGCATCCATACATGCTCTTCTGTTCGCGTTCATGTGAGTGTGAGTGCCGCCCAGCGCACGTCGTGGCGGTGGCCTTGCGGTCTCTCCGTCTCCGGTGCAATTTGCCATAAATCTGTGGCAACTGAGCTGCGTCTCAGTGTTGTCTTTCCAGAAATTCCTCGCAGATCATGTGTTGTTCCCTCAGCAGCATGAGAGCAGCATCAGTTGTCATAAATAACACCACGCTGTTTGCCTCCACGTCATAAATGTGTCTGGCCAGCTGCTGTTAAAATAACAAAGATGGAGGGAGGACTTATTAGGAGCAACAAGGAGCGAGATGCAGAGTAAAGTGGAAGGTTTAATTATAGTTATTAAAAAGTTGACCTGCACACAAAAAAAACACTTCCACTCGAATAAGTCGTCATCACATGGAAATGGTTTGGTAAAGAGCTTCTTTTAAAATTTATGATGTTTACTTTTTGCTTGCTAGTTTCTATTGGCAACATAATTTAACCAGATATCTTCTTTTTTTCTAGACCCTGAATGGGTTAACCTGGATGGCTTTGCTGTGTTGGGCGGTGCACCTGTCAGCAACTCCTCAGCAGGTAAACCTGATCTCAAGTCATCTTCACCAACAATGCATGGGAGTGGTAGAGCCGTACATGTGAAACTGTCTGGTTACATCCATTAAATGCGGTTCGCTGAAATTATCTGCTGTCATCGTGGATATAAAAGGAACCACCGAATCTAATGTGAGGATGATTCACAGCGCTATGTCTCGGGGCGACAGTCTCTTTTTCCTTCTCTTCCCTCACTTGTTCTGTCCCCATGGGATCAGCTGGGAAAAACACTCCCTTATCTCTGACTCATACATTCCCATATATTTCACTAGATGTGTTTTTCTTCCAGGTGAGCTGATCCAAATTTAACATCTATTTTAGAGGTTTTTGTGTCATTGCATCATATACACCACATTAATAATCACGTAATTGTCTGTCACTGCTTCCAAAAGACTTTAGGATTAAGGACCTAAGTTTCAGACAGAATTGATTGATTGATTGATTGACTGATTGATTGATTGATTGGCAGATTATCCATACAGTTTGTGAAAAATATTTATGAGTGCACAGTCAATTAATTGATGAGTCAAGCAACAGTTTTGATTAATAATTAGTCATTTATCAACCAAAACCACACATCTGTGTATTTTCCAAATCTCCCCATTTTATATCATTATGAAATTGACTCTTTGAGTTCTATGAACTTGTGATGGACATTTTTCATGATTTTATGACATTTATGGACTAAATGACTCATTGCAAAACGAATTGTTCAGTGAATCAATAATGAGAATAACAAATTATTTGCACACTAATATTTATCTATTTAAGCTCTCCAGAGGAAATTAGACGATCTTTTCATATGTTTCTCAACTGAAGTCAAGCACACAAAAGAAGCTTATGAGCTTCAAACTAGACTTGAAGTAAATTATATTTTCATCTTGTGTTTATTTCTGTGCAGCATCACGAGGCATTTGAATATTAGAGCATGTCATGTAAACACCAGTCTGCCACAATGCTAACAAAAACAGACACGCGCACACTTGTGTTTATACCGTGCCATGGGGACGGTTTAGTCTCTCCAAACCACTTGACTTGGCACGTCTCTGTGCCGTGGCAGGAAACATGGAGAAAACCCATTCAAATTCCAGACTGAAAGAACCAGGAGCTGAACCCAGGACCTTCTTGCTGTGAGGTGACAGTGCAAACCACTGAACCACTGCACAGCTCTGGATTTTCATTTGTATTTGTTTGAGGCAGAGCTGCTCTGGAGACACAGCTAAAACTGAGCTTAAACCTCAGTGAAAGGAGCCAAAGAACCACTGTGGAATAATAATGAATAATATATTGATGCAACAGTAATGACTAAAGATTATGTAATATCAATGTTGTGCTGAGTGGCTGAATGTGTTTTCATGGAATACAATTTATAAATATATTCTTAATGTACTGTAATTTTTTGTGCATTTATAAACCAGTCCAACTCGTGGTAAACCAGCACAAATCCTGTCCACCCGACCAAGCCCATTTCACCCTCACAATGCAATCCAAAACGACTCAATTGGGCAGGAAAACCACCAAATCTGGCAACACCGTGGGTCTCCCCTGCAGCAGTGGTATGTTTGTCTGTCTGAAGGCCAGACTCATAGCACCTCGGAGCGTCACGCTTCCAGGAAAAGACAGAGAAGATCTGGCAGTGGGAGCATTGTGGAGTCAATGGTTTTGTGGTCCGTGGCGGGGCGACCCGCGCCAAACTATGCAGTGTGACAGTTTTCCAGAGGGAGAAAAAGAGGAAGATGAAAATAAGGAAGAGGAGAAGTCGGCTGATTAAAACCAAATGTTTATTTAAAGTCAACTAATATGAGGAGAGACGATCAAATAGGTTTAATGGGTATGAGGCAGAGGATTGGCCAATGTTAGTGTTAGTGTTGAAAGTGTTTTCGCAAAAATGTTTGAAATAGTCAGAAAGTAGGAATAAAACATAACTTGCTGTCTCTTATTCAATATGTTACGTTGGGTGGTGATTCAGCTCATGCTTTCAAATGAATTTGTGTTTTCAAATAGGCCTAAGTTTAGCACATAGTGGCAATATGTTGTAACTCAAGTAAACATAATGTTTTTTCAGATTTCAAGGACATTTTAAAAGAATTGGAAATCGATGACAGTCATATTTAGAAGTTTCAGAAGCAAGCGTGCATGCAACACTTTAATTGTATATCTCCCTTTAACACCTGTCAACAACAAATATATGATTTGTCCTGAATGACATAAAACACTGGTTTTAAGTTCAATTTCATTTGTTGTTTTGATGGTAAATTTGATTCATGTGGAATATAATTTCTGCTAATTACAGCATTAACAGGCAGACAGAAAGTTACAGACGGTTTGCTGTCGTGTTGGCAGACAGACGAGCGGAACATACAGAACAGATTACCCCAGAAACTTGTACAGGTGCAGGAGAATCTTGGAGAGAAAGATTTGAAAACAGGAAAAGCTGAGGGGGAAAAGCAACAACAGTTGTTGCATTAGCAAACAGCCAATTGTCTCGATCCAAAGGGGAGAAATCCTCTCAGCTGTGCTGGCAGGACGGGGGGAAGGATAGAGACAGAGAGACTGAGAGACACGAGTGGAGAGAGTCCAAGTCTCCGAGTCTTGCTGACACAAACGTCTTCTCTTTCCTGGGAGCTTTTCTGGTGTGCATTTATACTCCTCTTCACATCCTCTTCGCCTCTTTGTTTTTCACCACACAAACAGTGTCACAGTGAAAGACCATCTGCATTAAATCTCTGTTTTAAGCAATAGCTAAAGAAAGCGTTTTGGGTGTGGTGGCCTTTCTTGGAAGACTATCATCAGTTGGCCTACTCTACCTGTTTGTTGGACAGGGAAGCCCTCCATCACAGTATTTTTCATCCTTATGTCTAACCACTTTGAATATCAGCAAATCCACTTTACACGTTACATCAGGCTCACTTGTCACCAGCTGTGCATGTATCCATCCTGATGGGAAACAGGGTAGATCCCTCTCATCTGACAGTGATTACGAGAAGCGGATAAACGGGGGATAGAAGGAGGAGAGGAAAGAGAGAAGACGACAGAGTGGGAGAAAGAGAGGAGGATTTTGCGATATTGCCAATGCTATCGCTCAGCACCGCAGCCAGATGAGGGGGATTGTCTGCATGTCTGAGTCAGTGTCTGAGTCGTCGTCCAACATGGAGTCACCACTAGGGTGGGATTAAAGCAGGAAACGGGACCAGGAGTTGGAGCAGATGACAGGGGACACGCTGAGGATTTTGTGCACAAAATGAAAAGTAATTATGTGTTTATCATTGAGTGGATGCGTCTTGAGTGGAGCAATTATGTTCAATGATTTTCTGGAGCAGTTAGTTTCAACGAGGCCCCAAAGGTGAATCCAGCACAGATTGCGAATTAACTACAGAGTCCAAAATGTAAGACGAACTCCAGTGAACTTTTCCCCTCTGTTATCATCCACCAGCAGGTCCAGCCAGGTCTCCACAAACCACTGCCAGAAATCAGCCCTCTGTACAGCGAGCCACCAGGGTAAACAGAACAGCTCACCCATCTGGAGTTTCTAATACCAGGACACACAGGAGGGCCCCTCAGTCGTCCTCGGGTCCCAGGCAGCCTGAGAGAGCTTTGGCTGGAGCCCCGCCGCTGGAAAGGAGACGCCAACACCACACCAAGCCTCAGTCTGACCAGAGAAACCGAAACACACACAAACTAAGTAAGAGGACCCACATTTTACACTGTTTCCATCACATTAAATGGCCGAAATTTTCTGGTAAAATATGATGCTGAAAAGACTGAAAGCTCCTATTTTGTGATTTTCCCTTCATTTATTTTTTTTAATGAAATGAGCTAAATGTATAAATTCTGTTTGTACTATTTTTAGTGTCCATAGTGTAAACCCTGGCCGTGCCTGGTATCCCTTTCTATTCATAGCATCTGAGTCCGTTCATGTGGTGTCACTGCAGGCACAGAAAGCCCAGGGCCAGAGCGCACCGGCCAACAGAGCAGCTATCAAAACAACCACACCAGGTACCTGCAGGTTCACAGTGAATTACAACATTCCTCTACACAATTATCTTAACACCTCAAAATAACTCACCAATCTTAGAAGTGAATTTAATCTTGGTTTGGAGCTAGACGATTTTGTCTCTACGTCTTTGTGTGTGTTGTCCAGAGCCGCCGGAGTACGAGGCCCAGGACATCAGTGTCAGGGTCATGTCTCCTCAGTCAGTCCTCATCTCCTGGGTTGACCCTGCCGTTGAGATGGGGAAGGTCGCCTCCGGGGCATCCAGGTAGGACCTGTTAAAGTGTGTGTTAATAAAGAGGAAGAAAGTGAGCAAACCCCCTCCACTGGAATAAAACACCCATTTTCTCTTAATCCAGATCCTACGGCATCAGATATAGAGAAAAGGGTGAGTCTGCTCGCTGGGAATACAAGGACAGCACCCAGAGGAGGATGATGATCGACACCCTGTCTGCTGACAGCATGTATGAGTTCTCTGTCAGAATCTCACAGGGAGAAAATCATGGGAAGTGGAGTGTCTCCGTCTTTCAGAGGACTCCTGAGTCAGGTATGCACAGCTACTCCACAGGAGAAGTGATTTTTTTCAGGGGTATGGCTATAGCGAGCAGCTTATTATTGGATTTATTCTTGCAGAAAACAATTCAGTCTTCCATAATCACGTCTGTTAACTCTTCTTATTTCCTCATACCACACTTCATCACATGCTCTGCCTTTAACTTCCATTTGATATTTGATTCGAGCTTTGGCTGCAGCTCCGTCATGATTGCAGCTTTGTACCATGTCATAACAGCTCCTGAGCTGCAGTTCATTGGCATTTACTGCCTGGCTCACAGCTCAGGCTTCCATCTGCAGCTCCATACAGGATCTCAGGGACAGGTTTCTGACAATGTATGGCAGCAGCACTTTCCTCAGTTGAAGCCTCCTGGCTCCAACATCCTCACTGTTTTTACACACTTTAAGTAGCAATTTCCTCACCCGGCTCCCTCTGTGCTGCTTCTGGTTTTTGTCCTGCAGCTCCTCCTTTCCCTGCTGTCTTTTCATTGACTTGTCTTCTCCTCACTTGCAAGCACCATCTGGGCCACCGGAGAACTTTGAGGTCAAGCCGCTACGAGGGAAAGGAACTGCTGTGACAGCAACATGGGATCCACCTGAAGAGCCTAATGGGAGAATAAGAGGTCAGGGCAAAAGGATTTAAGCCAAACTGAAAATACATTCATTTTTACTGAAAGAGGAACATTTAAGTTATTGTTTTTCTGCCATGATAGTGCAGAAAAAAACGGTCTGACCAAGCACTAAAAATACGCCTGGGAAATGCATAGAATGTGTGTCAGTAGATGTTCAAATGTCAAAATGTTCCTATGCACTTAATTCTGATTTACCAAGGCTGTTAGTTTTGAGATTTTCTCCTGAAGGGTCACACAAACTTTCTTTACAACAGTTGTTCATGCTTTCCCTCCACACAGAGTACATCCTGTCTTATGCTCCTGCTATGAAACCATTTGGAATGAAAAGTGTGACACACCGTGGCAGCACCACCTCAGCCACCATAGATGGCCTCACACCAGGAGACCGCTACATCTTCAAGATCAGAGCCACCAACAGGAGGGGACAGGGACCACAGAGCAAAGCTTTCAGTGTCGTCATGCCAGGGTGTAAGCACATTTCATTGTATACAGTATGTGTGTGCATGTATGCTTTTAAATTTGATTGATCCTTAATTTGTGACAATTCTTGTCTCCTGCCAGCCAGCAGCGCGGCCTCATCATTCTCAAAAGCCAAGGACAGCCGCAGGACGAGCCATACTCCGACCCGACAGGATACCGACCATGAAGAAGACCTCCAGTCAACAGAGGTGCCAGAAGAACCAACCACGCCGTCTCAGCCACGCCCTGCTGCGCCTGTCAACAGACGGGTGCGCCCCCTGTCCCAGACACGCTCCTATCACAGTATCTTCTCCTCTGTCAGGGGCTCTGTCAGGAACACACTGAACAGAGGGTCGTCCAGAGCAAGACCTCAAGATAGAGAAAATGAGGAGGAGGAAGAAGAGAAAATATCCACAACGCTACCTCCAGTAGAAGAGACGACAACCATGGAGGTTGTAGTGGAGACGGAAGAACCAGACAACAATGTTTCCCCTGACTCTGAGGATGAAGTGGAATATGATGAAGAGCCCATGACTACTGAGACCCCCAGCCTCAAGGTTCTGACACCTTCCCCAACAAAACCGCTGCCACCGCCCAGAAGGCCCATTAAGATCAGGGTCCATCAAAAACCAGGATCCAAGACTGCCTCCTCCTCATCTTCATCTTCTTCTGCCTCATCCTCCTCCTCTTCATCTTCTTCTGATTCCTCCTCCTCTTCTTTTCCCTCTACTTCCTCTTCATCCTCATCATCCTCACCTTCTTCAACCTCATTATCCTCTTCCTCACGTATTCAAGAATCAGCAGCCAGTAGAAAGGATCATGTAGCTTCCACATACCCAGAGAGCAAAAACACCTACGATAAACCCAGCATAACAAATGCAAAACCCTCCACTACTGTTGTAAAAGAGACCAATCCACAGCAGACAGAGACCACATCTGTAGGTCGAGGTTCGGCGTCAGCGGGGCGCAGCAATGGGTCTGGGTTTGGCTCTAGATATGGTTACAGTCGAAGACATCCAGGAACTTTGTTTAGAGGGAATTCAACTCGAATGCTGAATGGTTACAAACCTGCCGTCACCTCACAGTCAAATTTACCAAACAGAACTCCGAACCAAGCAACATCAAACACACGTGGTTCAGCAACATCACAGTCCACTTTACCAGATAGGACATCAGAGCCACATAATTCTGACAAATCCCAGTCCACGTCAGAGTCTAGGTCTCAAGGCTATACAACTTCACAGAGGTCAGGCACCAATCCATCCACTTCACAGAGCAGCTCAAACCACCCGTCCACCTTAGACACATCAGGCTCTTCTCAGTCAACTTCACATAGAGGATCTCACAGCTCTGCGACTTCACACAGCACACACAACACACAGAGTTCACATGCATCACCTGAGCGAGACTCAGCTATCAGAGAAGGAAAATATGAACAGCCTACTTCAAGCTCAAAACCGCAACCCACAGAGGAGAAGAGAAGGGAGGAGGAGGAAAGAGGGGAGAGCAATAATGAAAAACCTGTGGTTCCTCATACCAGAATTAGCCCCTCATTTGCTGAAAGATTCCCTTGGTTAGCTAGTCGTTACCCAGGCAGGTTTGGTTCAGGGACAAGAGTGTCATCTTCCAGGCAGGATGGTAGAACTCCCTCGACCAGGACTTCATCCTCTGTGGGGGCCGGTACACCTGTTTTGAGGGGGACATCCACTAGGGTTTCAGGGGCCACAGGTGCTGCAGGAGTGTCCAGGATACAGGAGACTAGTGAAGACCTAAAAAATCCTCCCACTCATGACTCACTAAAGAATGGGGTAGGGGCAGGTTCACTTAAGCCTTCTTTGACCAATCAAAATACAGCAACTAGCAATAGTAGAAACCCAACTACCTCATCCTCTTCGTCTTCATCATCTTCCTCTTCAGCAGCCACTTCTTCAAACTCTGACTCCCGTCGTTTTTCAAGTGGACACGGAGACTCGCATGAGCCCATCCATAGAGGAACCTCTAATGACAATAATAATGATCATAATAAGGATTATCTTGAAAAGGGTGGAGAAATTGATAAAGTTGCAGACCCTACAGTGGTCCAAAAGAATCCTACTTTAACTTCAGTTGATCCTCACAGAAACACAGAGGACAATCAAAGTGTGGATACTTCTTCTAGGACAAGACTTGGGTCAACATCTGGAGTCACTCCAACTCTTCGTCGTCCTGTTGTGGGTGTCAATGGGAGGGTACGCTCTCCTCTGCTGGCAAACAGGCAGTTTGGTGGATCTAGGTTTCCCGTAAGACCACAGCCAGCACAGAACTCAAGGTTGGGTTCTTCTGATTCCTCCTCCTCATCATCATCTTCCTCCTCATCCTCAAATGTGCCTCAGCCAGTTTTAACTTCAGATCGTGATGTTGGCAGTAGCACTACTGTGACAAAGACAGGAGGATTAATTGGTGGCAACTCCCAGTCCACATCGTCCTCCTCAGGGTCTTCATCCTCATCTAGAGACAGCTTTAGGGGCCAGGGTGGCAGGTCTCGCTATCCCATCCTCAGAGGAAAACCAACCAATGGAGGACAACTCAAGCCTAGCAATGGAAATGGTAAAGTCTAAGTTACTGTATCACTCAAAAGGTGCAAGGATTAGCTTGAGCCAACAGCTAGACAGATAATGTGTAGATGCATGAGACTGTAATCAGTAAATTGTTTGGTAACAAAATGACTCTGCCTAAATCGTATAATCGTTAGGTAAAAATGGACGACCCAACCTGACAGCAACAAATGATAAAGAGTCCTCTCTTTCTCATGGAACCAGCAAGGCCAGTGGTCAGAGGTTTATCACTGGACCTGATGGAACCAAATGGGTAACAATTTTTAATGACGTGATTTTAATCATGACTTCCCTAAATGTTCCAGTCAGGATCAGACAATAGTCTGAATTTCATCCATAAAGATTGCTCTATTGATTTGGAAAATCTTTTTGTTTCTCCAGGTCGTAGACTTAGAGCAGGGGGTTCTTATGAACCAGGATGGACAAGTTCTCCAGGACTCCCAAGGCAAGCCCAAGCGAGTGGTGCTTGGAGAGGATGGACGCACGATTTTTGGTGACATGCTTCAGTCAATCTTTCATGACATTTGAACATACAGTATACAGCTTGAACATGTATATGTATTTACTTTGATCATGTCATTATTGTCTTACTGTTCAAGACAAAGTCATGAAAATTCTGCTTCCCCTCCTCCATGCTCCACCCGTTCCACCAACCACCAGACCTCATGGGCAGCCCGCTGGTAAACCAGGAAGGTATGGCTCTGTTTGGTCACGGCCGAGATAGCCAGCCTGTGGTCAACCCCAAAGACAAAGTCCTCATGGTTGGAGGCAAACCTGTACTTGGCTTGGACCGTCCTCAACTCAGAACCACCACCACCACCACGACAATGGCTCCTACCACCACACCTGAACCCACCACGACTGAATGGTTCATAGAGGAGTCTACCACTGCACAGCCATACCCAACCTGTCCACCTGGAACCTTCTCCAAAACAGACGAATACGGATATCCAGTTCTGGACCCAGAGGGGATATTGGACTGTTATCCAGAAGGTGAGTCTTTGAGAGAGACACAAGTACTTTGATCATAACAAACTGCAGACACCATTTTGAAAGATTGATTCTTGCAAAGTGAATGAAACAAAATACTGCAGTGCCCCAACTGGCAATATTCTAAGTCAATAGCTTTTCCACAGAGCTGGAATCAAGCTCTGTGTTTTAGAGCCAGAAGAGAGAACAGAAATAAATATGACTTCACTAAATCTCTCAGTTGTATTGTTTGTCATATCCATTGAGGCCAAGGCCATGAGTGTTTCCTGTCTGTACCCACAGAGTCCTATAACTCTATAACTGTGTGTGTCTCCAACTGTGTGATCTGGTCAGTGTGTGTGTGTGTAGATGTGTGTGTCTATGTGAGACCACAGGAACCACATGTGAGTTTCCACATCTGGGGCCTGGCTGCGATCACAGTACTGCTGGTTTAAAGGCAGTACGAGCTGTCAGTTGCACACTGCCATTTGCGTTATCACACAAAGACAATGAAGGAAACGTACTTTCACACATGCATAAACACACAAAGCCTGGATATTATAGTTATTACAAAACATGTGGATGGAAGTTTGCAAATATTTAAACGAAAGCAATTCAATTAGATGCAATTAACTAAAAAAATATTTTAAACTAAATGTGTGGATCCTACAAATATTTATTTTACTCTGTAGAGCTTTTTGAGAAAGAATCATACTGATACTTATACAGATTAAGTCCCACAAGTCTCAAAACTGTTTTTTAAACTTTCCCTCTACAACAGAATAATTCAATAATATTTTTTCCCCGACTGTGGCAGCTCTGTACCCATCAGTTTCTATTATTGCATGCAGGTGTAATCTGAAAGACTCAGTCAGCAGGAAAGATATTTCTTGGTAAAGTCACACACTAGCCAGGGCTAAACGTGTCAGCATATGTGTTCGTGCTTGTGTTCGAGTATCGTCCATGTGGGTGTCGATGTGCGTATGCCAGCTCAGAAATGTGTCCATGGTCGTGTGAGATTGATGCCACAGCTTGTTCTACTTCTCTGACAGAGGAATCCTCAGGAATGGAAATGGACCACATGGTTACACTGACCATGATGCCTGATGCTTTAGCTCTTGAGAAAGGTATTGGCTGAGTTTGGCTTGGGACCGACATATCGCCACTGGGCCGGGATGGACTTGAATGCACTTGAATGCTTGGTGTTTGTTGACTGTGTGCTGCTCTGTTTGTTTACCGTCTGTTTATCTGTCAGTGATCTGTTTGCTAGCTTTTCCTGCCTCTTCCTCTTTGTCTTGCCTGTGGTCTTCACTGTGTTTCTCTTCTTGAAAGTTTGTTTGGCTTGGTTTTGGTTCATTGCTGGGTTCTTGGATATTTTCCATTATGGGCTGTTTTTAATCACTTTTATTCCAAAAACTGGACCCATAGTGCATGTGAACTGCATTACTAAGCTGAAGAGAATGCCCTGGCTTATGATTTAATGCAACGTATTTGCTGTTCTTAAGGTTGCTTTGTAATATAATAGATGAACCCCAGCTTCAGCCAAACACTAGCTGAATGGAAAACTGCAGCGTTTGGTTGATGTGGGCCTTTGCACTGTGTAATTTCACTACAGGTGTTTGGATCTCTCAAGAATTTTTTTGCATGTGAGCAGCATTTGATGTTTTCTTTCTTCTTTGGGTTTTTGCTATGAAATACACATTGAGCGTTACAATATTTTCTTAGCATTTCCCTGCCATGGCTCAAAGCTGGTTGCATGTGTTTGGACCATGATGTAATGCCAAGGTCCACTGATGCGGCACAGAAAGAAGAAAAAAACAGTGATGAAAGAGAAAGGAGCTAATTGAATTTCACCCACTGAAACCCTTCAGATTTGTCAACCTTGAAGACTCGAGAAATTGTCTTCAAGCAGTGCTCACATGGAAAATATGGGCAGGAAAATATCACATGCAGAATGAGAATGCAGCTTTGGGCGTTTGGGGAGAAAAGGGTTATTTCAAAATGAGCTCACACAGAATGAATTAAATCATTTTGACACTCTCATTACAAAGATCATGGAGTCAATTACAAAAGATTAATGAAACACAGCAACATGTTATTGAGTTAGGATGTAAGTAATTGTAATGTATTTAAATCAAAAGCTCACTGACGCATTGTTGTTGCCAGATGAGCTTTTTGTCCAGACCACCCTGCCAACCACAACCACCACCACCACCTCCACCACTACCACCACCACAGAGATCCCGGCTCCGGAGAGCAGACCCTTCAACAGAGGCCCTTCATCCGAGTTCGACCTCAGTGGAAAGAAGCGTTTCACAGGTACTCAAAGACAGTGGATGCTCATGTACGGTATTTTTGTTCTTTTCACAAATGGCCTCCTCTCTTCCTCTGTGTGGTGCACAGCTTAATGTAATCTCTTGATAGATCACATGATGGATCTCTATTCAATAGAAACATTAACCCTCTCAGACATATACACAGTAGGTTAGGCTTTGACTTAAAGTATGAAAGTCCATCCTTCTTCCTACACTATTTTCTGTTTGCTTCTCTTCCAGAGTTAAGCTTTGAGTTTGCTCTACGGCTCTTAAACCAGATTTTAGATTTAATATCACATTCCTATTATGTATTATGGTTCGCTTTTAAAAAGAACTTTTTATACTTTCACCGGATGCATGAAAAAAAAAATTCTGATCCCCATTTTTATTGGTTTCTGTGAGTTTAGTTTGCTATACATGCCAGAGACAGATGCACATTATCTTTATCTGCGTGCATAATAAATAGCATACGTCTCTTGCTGAGAAAGCCAAGCAGCAAGATTGAGCATGCATGCTTGGCTTCTGAGTATTACATGTTTTTTTGTGTCCCTGTTCGTGAGTGTGTGTGCATGTATGCAATGAGGGTCTCTCGGTGCTGTAAATTATAATGATAGGCTGATGAAAGTTCTGTTTTGTTTCATGGAGGAGTAATACATGACCCTTGATCTTGGCTGGCGCAGCAACACCTCATAAATATACGACCTTCTCAGACTTTAGAGAAACAATTGGCCAAAAAAGAAGGAAAATCTACAAAGACTACTTGTAGTTTAGGTGCTTTTTTCCACTCATCTATATCATAATGTAGGTCCCATGCAAACAGCCAAATGGCAAAGTGCTCAGTTGCTGATTTGTGAAATCGATTAATAAGTATACAAATTTATCACTTAGCGGAAAATGGGAGAAGGTGCATCTCTTACAATTCAAATTGCTTCCACTAAGTCATAACTGGATCATAACAACAAAGTTCACTGAGGATACAGTGCTCAGGGTCTCCAGACTTGATCCCAGTAAACTTCACCCTCCTGCTTTCTTTTTACTGTTCCTTTGTGCTTACTTTGGCCTCTCACATGCTATCACCTCATCTGGCTGCGCAGTATTCTCCTGATAGAGATAAAACAGCATCCACTTGACTCCAACATGTCTAAAAACTAAACAATGTCAGACGCCCTGTTGATATTACTTTGTTTAATGTCTGTGCTTTTTTTGTCATGTTTCAGCTGTTCGTAATTGTGAACATATTGTAAACACAGACTTTAATAGTAACAGCATGTACTGTACAGAGTAATAACAGCAGGCTAAGTACTTAGTCTATATCTTTAGAAGTTTTATTGCTGATATAGTTGGAAGTAATTCTGTTTACTCAGAGCAAATAAAGGATAGTCTATTAGGAGAGATGTGGTTACCAAAATATAACCAAAATATATAAAATGCGGAGTAGGTTATTTTTCATAACTGTACAATCACAGTGTATTATTCCCCTCATATCAAGGCCAATTACCCAGATGTGAAGATGTTAAGATTATCTTAAAATACTGGCTTTGCAAACCAAGTAATAGCTAAAATAATCAGTTAATATTAAAATAATATATATCAAAATTCATGCAGTAGAAGCTGAGATATCTTGACTTTTATTCCTTAGCATGGGCAAAGTTCCAAAAATACTGGACAGCAAACCTCCTGTAATGCAAATCAAGCCAAGATGCATGACCTATGAGTAGCTTTTTCTGGCTTGACAATGCTCCTTCCAGAGCCACGGTATGCAATGCAAAATTGGCAGGGTGTTGTAAAAAAGTTGGATTCTGGCCAATCAGAATCAGCGGTTATCATTCTGGATGAGCCATTAATGCTATTAGCTTCAGTTTGTGCCTGTAATCTAACAATGTAGATAAAACCTTGACTAATTGCTTTTTTATTTTATATTGACAGATTAAATGCAGCTCGTCACTATTATTTGTATTAATGTTCATTTAAAGCATTTTAAAAGGGAATATTTACAGCTGTATCTTTATCAGTGCAATGTCAGAGCTCTATCTAAATATAATCTGTTCCAGAAGCAACAGCGGAACTCGACTTACTCTGGACGCCATCTATCTTGGTAAACAACGACTATCTTATGATCGCGCACACCTCTCATAGAGCCATCTGAAAGCCATTAAACTCACTGAGATTAAAAAAAAAACAAAGAAAGGCAAGAGCAGAAAAGCAGTGGAAATCATAAAAGTTAAGGGTGCTGACCTCAGCACAGAGAGAAAGCTGTGTTGGCTCAATGCGGAGATATCCTTTTATCCTATTTATTAGTTTAGTATATTTTAGGTCCACTTCAGCAGCCTGCCAGTCTGCTGACATGGTTTGCGTGAACAGCCTGACAGAGACTTCCCCTTTGTCTCTATATCTGTCCAAACATGGTTTTGTTTGAATGAAACTAACCTAAGGCGGACGAGGGACTAGAAGTATTAACCAATAATTATTAGCAGTTGTGTGAATCTGCTTCACAGTGAGATCCAGATGGATGGAGTTGGCCACATTGGCCTAGAGGACGAGTACCAGGATATTTGGACTCTTATAATGCTAATTTATGCCTTACTAGACTGATATTAGAGTTGACATTATCTAAACTGTCCTGATGCTGTTTCCCGGTGACATTTGATCCACGTCAGGCTCACACACGCCAGTTTTCGTCAGTGTTTTGAGATTTGGGTTTTCAATAAGCAGAAGAAGACAGTGTGTCCCTGCAGGGAGGTGCTTTGAGCATTTGAAAATGAGCACATGAGCAAAGCAAAACATCTGGACTGTCTGTGTGCATGAGCCTGCACAGATCCCGGACATGTGGATACTGCACAGAAATACAGCCTTACAAGCACCTTGTGTATAGACAGACATATAAATCTGCTCACCTTGACGACAGATCAAGTATTCCAGTGTATGAATGCGTAATAGTTCAGCCATATGACTGCGTATACACATACAGTAGGAGCTTGTAACAGGCTAAACCCACACAGCCTCACAGACTGTGTGTTGATGTGTAGATACTGACACGCTTTAGACTCTTGGCCTGCGCAGAGGGCCAATCATCTGTGGGTGGTGGGAGCAACTCCAGGCTCCAGTGGTTCCCTCCAAATCCCAGTCAGACTAGGAATTGTGGGATATCTCAAGTATTCACAGCTGTATTCCAGCTGGCATTTCCAGAGTCATTGAAAGACAAAAAAAAGACAGAGAGGGGAGAAGAGGAAACAAAGGAAAGATAGGGGACGGTCATGTGAGCAACCAGGCTGACTTTGGATTCCCCCTTTAAAAAATGACAATAACAAACCACAGATTATTTCAAAATGACTGAATATGACTGAGAAAATTCAAAAATCAGAAAAGGTATTATTATTTATCTAAGTTTGTCCCATTAAGATCATGTTTTTTTTTGTAAATAATATAAGGTGAACATTTGAATTCATTCCAAATTGGCTATGTAGGTGAATAATACTCCTCTCATCCCTTTCCACTACCATCAGCTCCCTATGTGAACTACATCCGAAAGGACCCGGCTGCTCCTTGCTCCTTGACCGAGGCTCTGGAGTATCTTCAGGTCGACGTCCTCGAGGACCTGATAGAGAAGGACAGTCTGACCGCCATTCAGAAACAACCTCCCAAACACAAGCCTCATAACTTCACCATAGTGGCCATGGAGGGCTGTCACTCATTTATCATCCTGGACTGGGCCCGCCCACTGAAGGACGACATGGTGTCAGGTAAGAGAAAACTTAAAGCTGACCTAAAGCTTTTGCTAAGAAATGAAGTTTATATCCTTGATGTTTGTTTAGATTTGTGGAATTAATGGAAATGTAAGTTTTCACTGCTGTAATATTACCCACATATTAGTCTTGTCCAGTACGTTTTCATTTCTTAACTGTCAATAGTCTATTTTCCATCCAAATATACCTCTAATTTTAACCACAATTCCCGAAAATCTGCAGAGGAAAATGCAAATTAGTGTGTTTCCATCCTCCGTTGTGTAAATATTAGGAGTTGGAACTAACCCTCCAGTCAGGTGCCATAAAACTATCACAGAAGTAGAGGGTGCAATGAGATGATGAAATTAAAAGAATACCAGTCAAACCTCAAAGGATAAAAAACATGTGAAAAACGTGCTGAAAATATGTTATTTATGATTGTTACATGTATTAATTAGAGGTCAGTCAACACATATCTGATATTTTTGTCTGCAGTTAATTTTTGTTTTGGGTGACATTTTGGTAGCATGCTTCATCCATGTCGTGACTTTTTTTGGCTGTTACACTTTTTGTTTTCGTCAATAAATCAGCCTTTTCGTCACAGCCGAGTCTAAAACAATTCAGCATTATTTTGACTCTTCTCTGACAGTGTTTAGACTACATGTTTTTTTTTAAACGCGCAAATGAAAATGTGCATTAAAACAGGTGTATGCAGCTTGCTAGATTCCACTTTCCGTCCGGAATACAAATGTTACAACACAATAATTCCTCCCAAATGTGGAATATTGTTATGGGACAGATGTCTAACGCTAATGGTACATAATCAACACAATGTGGCCTTGTGAGTGAAAACATATCCTGTTTCCACCAATACATCCTCTTTCGAGAAATTGAAAAAAGTGAAGGGAAGTTGAATTTAAGTTCACCTTTGATGTTGCTGATAAATGTACCTTTATACCAGAAGGAGGGAGCCGAAATGGTTGAATCTGAATTTCACATTTCACTGTGCAGTCTAAAACTATGATATATTGTGATTCTGATTCATCAACCGTTCATCTGTTGTGCTTTAGGGTATGCCTTTAACATGTTACCAGCATTCCTCCTGACTCAGATTTTAGGAACTCGCTCCAGCAATTTATTGTGACTAAATCATGAAAAACACATGGAATTGGGCTCCTGAGCTTCTCAGGCAAAACCAAAAATACCTATGACCCAGAAAGTGACACGTGGAAAAAAAAAAGGGACAGAGAAGAGACTGAGGATAACAGCCTACTCTGAGAGACGTGGTGGACTATCGCAGGTAGCAGTCTGGCCAGTTAGGGAGGCAGTGTGTTGTCTTTGGCAGGAAAACACCAGCTCCCGGTCGTGCTGTGGGCCGGTCTGTCCTCTGATGTGTAAAACAGATAGATGGTCGGTAGTGTTGCTGGTGTTTTCTTCTCTGCCTTTCCATCTGTTCTCCTTAGTGTTTCCTCTTTGCTCACACACCATCGTAACACTTTCTGTATAGCTCTACATTTTCCTCCTTAACTTGCCTGGACATTTTGCACCTAATCACGATTTCCACTCATTTCAAGTACTTTTTTAATTTACATACTATGTTGCATTCTGGAAGCTATAATTTCTTTGAGTTGACTTGTGATGCTGATGTAGTGTTTCCATGCTGTTGGTGGCCAAAACTCTATGAACTTTTTATGTGAATTTCCTTACAAAGTGCAGTGTTTTAGTATTGCAAAGGCATAAATATGATCTGATACACATATATGCAGGTACAGTTCACACATGCAGATACAATCACAAGTAGCTGTTTTAGTTATTAGGACGTGTTTGCACAACCGTGTCTTGCGAGTTATGGGTCACGGCTCTCAAAACAAGTGGATGGAAACAGCTGTAGCCAAGTGGACTCAAGAGATGAGGGACACTGGTGTGAGTTTTTACCTGACCCTGGTTCCATTTACTCTGATCCATTGAGGACCTTTTGCTTGAAGCATTTGAGCAAAACATGCACATTATTCAGTATGACAAGTGTTGCATTTGGCTCAGAGGAGCAACTTCCTGGGAAAAATTTAATACATTATCCCTAAAGCAGGAAGTACGGTGGCAGATGGCAAAGAGCTGAAATGCGTCAAACCATTCTAACAATGTAGAATGAAGCAGGAGTGAAAAACCAAAACGGAGAAAAACAGAGTAGCCAGTATTTCCCTTCTCTCCTGTCAGCAGCCAGCTGCGTTGGTGCGGCTCCAGTAAAATCAGAAACTCAAACTCAAAAGTCCAACAGAAACGGTTGATAGTTTGACGTGTGGCGGAGCTGGACGCCATAGTTTACAAGTGAGTGATGAAGAGCCGCGTGACCCAAGGTTGCTCGCCGGATTCTAAGGATTAGCCTGCGTGACTGAGAAGGAGAAGAAAGCAGGCGATGAGACAGGCAGGTTGGAGGACAGTCAGCATGAGTTGCAGAAAATGCCAGGGCTATAGTTTTTCAAGTTAAATGCAGAATGGAGATGCAAAAAAAAGACAATTGAATGTTGATACTTTATAAGTCCAAGATTTATAGGCAGGTAGATTTGTTACCTTGACAGAGCCAGGCTGCTGTTTCCTCCTGTTTTTGTGCTTAGCTGTATATTTACTTCACAGACTTGAGAGTGGTATCAATTGTCTCATCTAGCTCTTGGAAAAAAGCATGAAAGTCTCAAAATGTCTTCATCAAAGAAGTCAAAATATTCTTTAATGTGCTTTCACGCTTCACTTAACACGTGATATAAACACGCTGTGATGTATAACTGCTGCAGTGAATCACACTCGCTGATGAGCTCTGGCCTTTATTGTGCATTTTTCCCCTGCAGGCTACATGGTCCACAGTGCTTCATATGATGATGTCCTCAACAATAGATGGTCTTCTAGAGCATCCAGCGGGACGCACCTGCCCGTGGAGAATCTCAAACCCAACTCAAGGTAATGCATAACCACCTGGTGTGTGTTTATATCATCGTATATGCATGCATGCTATACACACGCTCTGGGAGAGGTGGATGTGAGCACGTGCTTTCAGGTTCAGCGAAACACAGCATCATCTCACACATGGGAGTCATAGAAAACAAGGACCCGAACCTTCAAACAAAGATTTGCTCGGTTGCAAGACCCCGAAGCCTGACCTGTGTGTAATGTTTATGATGAGGTTGCTGCCTCGGGTGCAGGTGCTTGGCCGTAGCTCGGGAGTGTTTATTTCTGTTTTGCCGTGTTTATATCATTATCCCGTCATCACATAATGCACAGAATATTGTCTGGATGTTTGTGTATGGTTTCATGTATGCACGCTTATGTGTCTGTCAGCCTTATCCCGTGTTTACGTGGAAATATATGTTGCCAGCTGATATGAGTCCAGGCTGCAAGTGATCAGAGCAGAATGTGAGCTGGACACTGATACTGCAGTGCTTGTATAATGGATCAGTGTGAAGAAAATCAGTTTTGCTAAAAGGAGACAAGTTAAGAAAATCGTTTGAATCAGCACCAAGATGTGACATGCCGTGAAACTCAGCTGAGACCTCGGAAAATTCAGCGGAACGTAAATGCAGCACACGTTATCTGACACTTCGACACAGATACGGTCACCTCAGTCTGTTTCAGTTATTAGAGCCTGTTTCCACAACCCTGTCTTACGAGATATGGCTCACGGTTTTCAAAATAAATGCATGGAAAAAGCTCTTAGCACGTGGACTGAATAGAGGAGGGGACATGTTCTTACACATAAAACCTTACTCTTGTTCCATTTTGCAATGTGCATAAAGTGTAAATGGGACTAGATGATCAAAACAGGTGAATATCTATTTGTTCATTAGTCAATATGTGAGAATAATCGACAATATCAACTATAAAAATAACGGTCAATCAAAGTCCTTACTGGAGATGTGAAATATAAATGGACCACACATAGTTCATGTGGGCTGCAATCTGCAGTAATCAACACCGACTGACAGCCCATACATCTGTTGCACCAATGAAATAATAGATGATGTTTTTATACTTTTATGACCAAGCAGATACTGTCCAGAAAGTTCTGATGTGGCTGTTCCCCATCTGCTACGCCATAAAAAATGTATTCATGCTTTTTTTTTTTTTTTTAACAAGCAATCGAACCATTATCTGGTGGAAAAACAGTTTCAGATGTGCGAGTTCATCAGGTACAGAAGTCTCCCGATAAAAGCACAAATCTCTTTGAGGTGTTATGATAGGTGTTTCTCCTTGGGATGTAAGAAACCAAACACCTGCTCCTGAACACATTCTGCAGAGCTGCGTGCACAGGTCAAGTTTTCCAACAGTCTGCAAAGAGGGTTTCCCTCCCTGGCAGCCAGCTTGTATCCATGATAGCGCAGTCTCGTGGCTACGCTTGATCCTGGGATGGTTTATGGGACTTTGGCATTTCCCACCCTGGAGGCGTCTTCTGGTCACTACTATAGTCCAAAGCACACATTTACATATGTACATTTGCAAGTGGACAAATTTCCTTAAATCCACAAGTTTTCCTGCTCATAAGATTGATAAATGGAATCAAGTGCAAAGACTTGACTTCATTCCATTGGGAGATTTTAAACTTCCAACTTTGGAGCTTTGCTTGTTTTTCTGTCTTACATTATAGTAAATTGATTCTCTTTGTTGATCAGACCAAAGATGACATTCGATGATGTTGCCATGGGCTGCAGGAAACCAGTAAAATAATCAGATTACACTATGATAAAAATAGTTGCCCTAGTTTCTGCTTATTTCTTCTGCTGTATTCAGTCTCTCTTGTAAAAGGAATCTTGACCTTGATTGTTATATATGAGATGTATATATAATTTTCAAACATATATATGTGTCATGAAATGCCATAGAGTATTTCTTTAGTTTGTAATTGGCTTGTACAGGTTGACTAGGTCTTGTGGCTGAACCATCGCATACACTGACGGGCGTGTAATATGGCCAGGCTGAATTCAGGCTTCCAACATGTGCAGTTGCCACATAGATTTTCATCTGAAGAGCAGACAAGAGGAGTGATGCTCTGAATGAAGTTTCAAATGGCTAGCTTGGCTTGATGCAACATCTTGCGGTCTTTCCTCTGTTTTTATATTCTGGCTCACGTTTTCTTTCTCTTTTTCTTTTTTTTTTAACCTTCTCAAATTTCTTCTTTCATTACATCATCCCTCAGCAGCTGCCTTGCTGTCCTCTCTCTCTCTGTCCTCTCTCTGCTGATATACTGTATATTCTGGTCACTGTTGTCACGTGGCCGTGGGTGATTGGATCCAGGCCTCGTGGCTGTACGTGGTGAAAGTTTCTGGCTACGAAATGACAGACCGTGAACTTACTGTATGCGACCTTGCAGGCTGAGGGAAAGCACATACTCACACGGCGCTGCATGAATGAACACTTGCGCAAACACATCAGCCGTCTCCAGTGGAAAAGTTTGCGAGCTCTTGAAGTTGTCACCGACTGGTGTTGTTTTTAATCTGATAGGATTTAATAATCCTCCACCACCCATAGACAGAGTGAGCTCACTGCACAGCTTTGTCTGCTCTTTGTTGCGAAATCTTATGTCATAAACTCAGACTCTCAGTGAGAAATTTCTCATTTGAGGACTCGTTTCTTCTCTTTTTTTTTTTACACGTCTGTCCCTGCTTTACTTTTTCCACCTCCCTCCTTTTTCTGTCTCCTTCTTATCCTCTCCTCTTATCTGTTAATCTCCACTTGTCTAGATGTCTCTTTTTTCCCCTCACCACTCCTTCCTCCTCTCTCCTCCCCTCCTTATCCCTTCAACACGAGCCAAATAGCCATTTTATTGTGCTGCGCTCACTTTGGATTCATACCAATAGAAAACAGACTACTCTTAAATCAGCCTGACTAAAGCATGCCCAGTCATCTGCTATGGCCATTAACATTTTCCTCACCTTCGCCCAGTCACAACAAAACTAGTAGAAGGACACTTTAACTTCTTAATCTCTCATTAAATCCTTATGCTGTGGTTTGTTTGCATTCAGATACTACTTCAAAGTGCAGGCCAAGAATGTGTTTGGCTTGGGACCCATCAGCGAAACGCTCACCTATGTCACTGAATCAGGTGAGTATCTGTCAACGCTTGCAAAGCTAAACTCTGAGACGCCCCATTGACTTCAGTTCAACGCTCAGTCGAGATTTTCTGCCGCGCTGCAGTATGGTGATTTTATTCCAATGCAAAAGATTCGAATATAAAACCATGCCTGCAGTAGAAGCAGGCTACCAGATGTACGCTGTGTCTTTCATTCTCAAAATCAGGTGAACACATTAAACTGTAGAGTGCTGTCTGTGTGCTTTTCCCTCCCTCGTGAAATGACCGCATTTTTTCTTTCAGACGATCCTCTTCTCATCGAAAGACCACCTGGTAAGTCCATTCAGCGATTGCACGTCTCTAATTCAACAAGCCATGTCCCACCAAAGGCTGCACTGAGGGTTTAAAAGAGACACATCATTCTGTTAAACAACACGACAGGATGTGCAGTTGTTCTGTGTGGATTTTCATTCAACCATTTCTCAGCTTGCACTCCCTTGATTGCTACTGCGAACTCACTCTGGATAACTTGGCCCCACTGATGCATCAGCAAAGACGATGCATCAGCCAATACTAGATTATTTTATAATGAGCAAATTTATGAAGCATGTTTGCAAAATCCGATATCTGTTTATAACTCGAGACAGCACACAGTGACGCATGCTGATTGCAATCAAGATTAACATTAAATGTGTTTGTTGTAGGATTTGGATATTGATATTTATTGCTCAATATTGTAGTGTGAGACAAAGCAGTCATGATTTAGACCATATTTACATGAGATATAGAAAGGCCTTAAGACCAGATCTAAAAGAAACACGAGGCAACATAAAAAGACACATAAGTAGAATGAACACGATGCATCTCCACCTCTGTTCCTCAGGTGGAGAACCAATCTGGGTCCCCTTCACCTTCAAGTATAACTCCGCCCACAGCAGCTGTAAGGGCAGCCAGTACGTCAAGCGGACATGGTACAGGAAGTTCGTGGGTGTGGTTTTGTGCAACTCTCTGCGATACAAGATCTTCATGGGAGATGGTCTTAGAGGTGACGACTTTACTCCTGTGTCTGTTTCCCTTGGTTCCTCCAAGCCAACTGATTTTTTTTCAGCAATAATCAACCTTAATATTATTGAACACAATATGATACCCACTTCCCTTTTTCCCTCCACAGAGCCTTTTTACAGTATAGGAGATACATTTGGCCAGGGAGAGGACCACTGTCAATTTGTGGACTCCTACAGGGATGGGAGGACGGGCCCGGCCTACCTCTCAAATAATCTGCCTACAGCACAAGGTAAACAGGAACGGACTGTACACACACTGCGGATTTGTGGCCGTGACATTTAGACCCAACATGTTATTTGTTTCATGTGATCTTGCTCTCTGGCTCCTGAGTGGGTCAGCTGTGTTGATCTCATCTTTTGCTGAATGCAGATGGAGAATAACATTTAATTAAACACCATTTTCTTAATTATAACATAACTACTTAGATTAACAACTTCCACCAATTATTGGTTTCAGATCATATCAGCACATACTGAGAGTGTGTACTTGAGTGTGTACTCCCACAGTAAACATCATTTACTGGCAGCTGGATTTAAGGTGGGAGGTAGCAGGAAGGTAGGAGGTGTTGTGAATACAAAAAGGACACAGGCAGGTGAAGCAGGTAATGATCGTAACCAGATATGGCAGTCAAACAGGCAAACAAATCCAAATGGGAGCAAGCAAGAATCAAAAATCCACAGACAGGCGAGATCCAGGGAAACTAAGCAAAAAAATCAACAACCTCTAGAGGAACACGAGGAATAAACACAAGGAAACAAACTGGAACACTTGGCACATGGTACAAATATGAACTGGCTAAGAGAGAGAGGAACAAAAAGACTAAATACACAAAGGAGGGAGAGCTAATGAGGGCCAGGTGTAAGAAATCAGAAATCACAACGGTGGGAAACACAAAGGCAGGAAGTAAAGTCAAAACACACGTGAGGACACACTCTTTCAACGTAAAACAGGAAATAACTCCACTCAAACCCCAAAAACCATGACATTTAAAGGTTAAGGCTGACTTAATTTTACATTTGAGTTATTGTCAACAAACTCAATGAAAAGGCCAAAACTAACAATGTGTTGCCAGTACTTACTTTCCTTCCCTGTTTGTGGTGCTCAGCATCAAACCTACTGTTTCCAAAATGGGTGACAAATAAAAAGATTTATTTGCAATTTTCTAAAACAGCTGTAGTTTTTAGCAAACATCACTCCAACAGTAGTAAACAGTGCATTTGCTGGGGACTATTTTCAGCTGCGGATTAATACAAATTTGATGCTCTAGTGAATATTTACAGCAGCTGGATGCCGTATGTAGGATTGATTCACAATAAATTGCAGTTCCCATGTTAATTGTAAGCAACACTGAAGCGTTTTTAATAGTTTTTGGAAGACAATGGATGTTTATGACACAGAGGAAGCGAGATCAGGCTTTGGCTACACAGACAATACTAGTAGGATCAGGTCATTGTCTTTTCATGGGATTTGTTGAATGAGAAAATCACAGAGTATCACAAACCTCATTTAAGATGTAAGAGGCTCTTGAACACTTGAGATCTGTCACGTATTGAAATACCTAAATGATTGCTAACAAGCGCTAAATGATGATTAAATCCAGACGTGCTCACTCTTAATTACATCAAGTGCCCTGACGCATTTCAGTAAATGGCAATGAACAGCATTTTCATTTGTTTTCTTTTGCAGGATTTTATCGTGCATACAGACAGGAGCCAGTTACATTTGGAGTTATTGGCCGGCGCACGCCCCATCCATTCGTGGGTTGGTACGAATGTGGGGTACCGATCCCCGGGAAGTGGTAACACACGAGGAGACATTGTTAGCGAGGGCAGCCCTTCTGCATCCTGCTGCAGGCTCTTGCCGTCACTGGTCCTGCCCTTAAAAACAGACTTTTGCCTGCCACAATGAAATGACACCACTACAATTTTATTACAGCTTCAAAGAAAGAGAATATAGTACTTTTAAACAACTCAATGTATATCGTTACCATGCACTTTTTATATAAAGCAGTCTGTATATGAGGGGAAAAAAGAAGCATGTGTGCTCTTGCTTAGTTTAACTCTTGTCTGAAAGTGCCCTTGTACTATTATCAACTATCCCAGAGACAGGTCCTCACCCAGTGTTATTTATCTCATCAATAATGCACACACGCGGTCGAACCAGTGACAATGGACCAAAGCACAAGCTGCAAAGCAAACTGTAAGAATGGGCACTTAAGGTGTGTATAGGTCTGTTGATTTTCAATCGTGAGATTTGTATTTCATAATGTAACGGCTTCTGACAGCTACTTATTGTTTGTTTATTTGTGTTCTTAAACCATCATACTGTTTTGTTTTTTTTTTACACCCTTTTGGTATCCACCAGAATTCATTAAAAGTTACTGTGTAAGTTTTGTATGTATACAGACAAAGAATAAAAGACCAAATATTTGCTCAGGAACTGTGGGAGATTGAATAAAGGTGCTATGGAAACCACAGCGATCCAAAAACATGAATCATATCATATTCCCCGGCTGCCACATTCTTTTCGAGCAAAAGCTTCCACACGTGATCCAGATCTACTTAATCAACCTAATGGAAGATCTGAAAGACTGAGAACATTTGGTTGAGCCAGTTGGAACGGCAACTGTTAAAATCAGATGAGATGTCAAAAACAACATATTGTGGACAGAAACAGGTGAAGGGGAAAGAATGGAAGAGAGGAAAAATACCAGGTCATGAGTAAATGCCATGTGTGGAATATTAACACACTGCCCCCAAAATATCCACACTGGAGTAGATAGAAATTCATTTAGTTCGATACTTAAGTATTTAAAGTAAAGTTAAGATGAAGTACTTTACTTTATGTTACATTATACTCATGCATATATACTGTACTTTCTACTCAATTACATTTATCTGGCATCTGCATTTAAAATTCAGGTTTTACAATAAGTTACAATCTAGTAATGTAATATATGTATAATAATATGTGAATGGGTACTTTTGAGTATTCAGTGGTGGAGGAAGTATTCAAATCCATTTTTAAAGTAAAAGTAAGAATATTACACTTAAAAAATACTCAATTACAAATACAAATCCTGCATTGTGAATGTACAATAAGTAAAGTGTACTTTAAGTATCAAAAGTAAAAGTACTCATTATGCAAGCAAATGTCTCTTTTGAAGGTTATAATATTAAATATATATTGCTGGATTATTATTATGTTGATGCACTCCTGTGTAAATAGCATTTTACTGTTTCGTATCATATTTTATAAAAAAAAAGAAGAAGAAATTTCGCAGGTTCTGAATACTTTTTCCACCACTGCTTGAAACAGGACCCAGACCTACTTTGTTAGATTTGGAAAGGACTAATGTACACATTTGTCGAACCAATTATCATTTGGATCATTTGACACTGAGCGTAATTCCAATTACCTGGAGGACTTTTCCTTCCAACTTTGCCTAATGTCGCTAAATTGGAGATTAAATCTTTCACGAGGAATAGACTTTCATTTTCATGCCCCAAGCCAGTTATGGAGCTCAGATTTCCTGCTGTGTTGTTTGAACACAAATTATAGTCCATCTGTGTGAAATAACTGATACGAAAAAAAGGAAAAAAGTATTATTATAAGTGGGTCAGCGCTACAATAAACCAGGTGGAACATATTTCACAGATGAGGCTTAATGGATGGAGAGGTTTATTTTCTATGTGTTGCCAATTAATCACGACTCCAGTTATAAGATTTTAAGATTAATTTTCATCCGTGAGACTGATCGCTCCGGTGCTGCCCTTTTCCGTGCTCGCCTGAAACTGATTACGACTGTCAGTTTTGAATCTGAGCGTGAAATTGATGATATCCAGTAGCAGCCAGGCTACTCGTTTTCAACACAAAACTCTGCCTCATAAGCAAAACTCTTATTAATCCCCATCATCCCTCCCAGGAATGATATTTATAACCCACAAGAGTCGAGAGACTTTATCATTGTACTGCACATCTATCACTGCAACACCTAATACTGCACTTGAAGCCAAGAATGGGATTCAAGGTTCAGTTTAGTGCAAGAAATATTGACGTAGAAGTGCAGAATTTCTCCAAAACCACTTTTATTCCGTGACATTAAGCAGAGTTGACGCAGCTCTTACTTCCACTGTATCAAAGGTCTAACCTGTAATCCCTTATCTAAAAAGCACAGGCAGTAGTTTGTTGAGGTTGGCGGTTTGGTTGTGCTGTGGTTGTCAGATTTTAAAAACATTAAATGCAGCGTTGTCAGAATTTTTTTTCCCCTTGGACAGTGATGGAGACATAGTGATTGCTTTGGGAGTGATAGCTGACAATTTTGTCAACACTTTGCTGGATGCTTGTCAGATTTCAAATATATTTTCCAGGTATGCCGCATGAAAGTCTCTGCTCCCATATGTTGTCAGTGAGTGATGAGCCTCTCGTTGCCTCAGAAATATTTTCATTGGCTGCAGATTGCATTGGCATTTGACCTGAGCAGAGAATTTGATAATTTAATGCAAAGCGCTGTGGGGAACCCCGTCGTGCTCTGAGGCCTAAGATAGATGCTGAGACAAGAAAATACAATACAATACAATACAAATTTTTTTGCTTGAGAAGGAAGGTAGCTTGTGAAAGGACTGGAGGAAGAAAGGGGGGAAAGGAGAGACAGGAGGACAAACACATTGGATAAACATGTACATGAAGGCTACCACATCTGCTGCAGATGTTAGAGAGGATAAAGTCATCGGCCCTTTTCTACTCAGACTCGTATGTGTGTGTGCATGTGTGTCCCGGTCAGAAAAGATGGCTGCTGTCAGGAGGAAAAGAAAAATAGATAAACCATAACACAATGACACAATGCAGAGCTACAAACAGGAAAACAGGATTGTGGTCCAAGATTTAAACTCTGTACCAATGGATCCCTCGAGGCATTACTTCTTGGAAAGACCTGAATCACTGCGGCATTTAGAGCACACCATGCTGAAAGTCCTAATTGAGGCATTTTAACAGCCTTTTCATCATAATAAAATAAAACCAAAGCTTCAAACAAGATTTTTGACCTCGTGATACTAAAACCAATCCTCACTATAAAGAGCTTGGAGGTTACATAAAAATCTGTTCAATGAGCACATTGCCGCAGTACAGTCTCGGGGAGATCATTTAAAAGTGTGACTAACTGACACACTGAAAGAATTCAGTGACACTTGGTGCTGCTTTTGAAGCTGCATTAAACAAGTTTGACTAAGACATGAAGTAATCTGAAAACAAGTTGCAGATTTATCAGAGTATATCAAGTTTCTCTCTGCTAACTACAAGCTACATGGACATCACGTTAGGCATCATGAGTCATAGTCATTTTATCCCTTGTTTGGTCCATTAACTCCACAGAAAAGGTGTCTCTCTAACCTCCTCGATGTCTCCACAGACAGTCCAGACTCTTCTTTACTGCACCTGTCAGCTCTCCTCCCCTGTGCAACTAATACTGATCAAAGAATACTTCAGACCACATTTTCATCATGTATGTGACCTTTTAGGTGGAGTCTGTATTCTTCTAGTCTGGGTGGTCTCGGTTGGTCCTCTGGGAAAAAATGTGCTTCACATTCCGATGGAATAGGCAAAGCTTGGCTTCCCAAATCACTGATGTTGTCATTTTCTCTTCTCATTAAGAATTTACTTTGTCATTCTTTAACATCAAACTTTGGATCACAAGTCGGATTGTGATTGGCTGCATCTGTTTTGATCAAGGGACGCAGCCAAAAGCTGACATCAGAAGACAGAAGGATGAAACCGGCATCAACATCGACCCCGTGCACACACACACACACAAACACGCACACACAAACGCTGCCTTTTAAATTTGTCCAGAGATGTTGAAATTTCACATATTTTCAGCCAAGCTGACACTATGACATCCATCCATAATGACACGGCACTAAAACATCATATGTCAGCTATTTTCCAGTGTTTGTCAGATCTTATAATAGTTTTCAGTCAAGGTCTTTGCACAGAGCAAACTGCAGATCTTTTAGACAAAAAAGGCCAAAAGGACACGCTTGCTTGATTGAGTCCAGGCCCAGCTGACTTTCCACACATGGATCTTACATTATAAATTCAGCTACTTTTCAAATGCCACTAAGCTACTTCTGGATTTATTGTACTGACTTAGAAAATCTTCATTTCCATACATTTTAATATAGCACCAAATTGCTTAATTACATAAACATTAAAATCTCATAAGCAAAAAAATCGTGGCTGTGAAGGAATGCAGGTCTTCTCACTGTTTTCCACATGCTGCTTTTTTGTTTCTTTTTGATAGAAGTGGGTCACGCTGTTTGGGCTGGAAAAAGTTAGACTTCATTCTAGAGAGCTGAAATCATCGCAACAAGAATCAGTTGAAGGTTGAAGAAAAGAGAAGCCAAAGGGAGGGAAGGAGGGTGAGAAATAGATGCTCAAAATCAAGAATCTCACGAGCAGTGTCATCTTGTATTTCTGTTGTTTGTGTACAGAAATAGTTAGGTAAGTGATACTTGATAGACTGTGAAAGTGTTGTCTTTTTGTTGGCTCCTCTTTCCTTCAGTGTGCTTCATCAGTTCCTCCCCACCTCCCACAAAAACAGTATTTTTCCCACAAAAGAGTTCTTTGTGTGCTGTGTACACTGGATGGAGGAGGACAGAGTGAGGAGTGAAAATGAAAAATCTGTTGTTTTTCGAGGTGAGAACATGTAACAGGATTTGTACAAAAGATGTTAAAGTGATGTCGTAATTCAAACTCTACTGATTTAGGCTCATTGTTGGCATCTGCCTGCTCTTTGAGGTTGTTTCTCCCTTTATCGCTGCACATGAACTGATGATGTTCACACTGATGATGGAAGTTTTACCAGAAGTGTTTTAATTTCTTAAACCTGCATGAATTGATTTTCGGGTAGTGGGATCAGTGGCTACATGCTTGCATGTTCTCCCTGTGCAGCGTGGGTTCTCACCGGGTACTCCGGCTTCCTCCCACAGTCCAAAAACATGCTGATTGATAATTCTAAATTGCCCTTAAGTGTGAATGTGAGTGCTTGTTCGTCTATGTGTTGTTTGTCTATATGTGCCCTGCGACAGACTGGCGACCTGTCCAGGGTGTCCCCTGCCTTCGCCCGAAGCCGGCTGGGATAGGCTCCAGCCCGCCCCGCGACCCTGCAAAGGAGTAAGCGGTAGATAATGGATGGATGGATGGATGGATCAGTGCAACTGATGCACATTATATGATTGATATAGTGAGTGTTTTACCCTATTTACACACATCAAGCAGACAAAGAGCAACATTAACATTTGTTCAGGGTTGTGTTTCTGACCACCTGATGAATGTAAGGCAAATCGTCTCCGTCCTTTTAGCTCCATTTTGCTCTCCATCAGCTCCTGAGGGAAACATCTCAAGCCGCTAAATGCTCCACAGTTTGGTGTTGACCAGGTAGCATAGTTTGTCAGCGTTTTAAGCTGAATGGTGCTGATGAGAGCATGGGAGTGAACCAAAACAGTAAGTTGCAGGCTGTACAACCAAAACAATGAGCTGAAGGACATTAAAATGCATTTGGGAACTGGAAGGTCAGGTGAGGATTCTCTGTGGATTTGCCACTATGACCAACTCTCGCACATTAAATCTTGTTATTTCATCCTTTTTTGATATAAAAAATATTGATTAAAGAAGCTTTAAAATACTGATTTTTATGAGAGTGATTTAGAGCTGAAACATTTGGATGGTTTTCTGTGAACAAACACGCAACTGAATTAAAATGTTTTACGGTTGAGGTTTTTCGTTTTGTGAATTAAAAGAGCTTTTATTTGGCCAAAATGTCTGATTTAACAGCATTTTATTTCAGTTTAGTGACCTGTTTGGTCACAGGACATATTCCTGCACAGGTCAACTGGAGACGCTCCAGTTCAAAAGAGTGGACTCAGCAAATGTATTTTAAGTAAAGCCATGAGAGCTGCAGCACTTTTCTCTGAACGAAAACAGCACCAGCAGAAAAATCATCCACGGCCTGGTTTATTGATTCTGACGCTAATACATCCTGGAGTTGCAACATGTGAATATACACTTAAAAAATGTGGTAAGCAGATCGCTGGCGTGTACTCAAATGCTTCCTTCTTTCTGCGTGATATATTCAACAGCTTGGATAAAACATAGATCATTTTTCTGTTAAGGAGTCTTTATGTGTCTTAAATTCTAAACTTCAGCTGTCACTTTCTGTTGCTGTTTCGGTTTCATGCTGCTCGTGATGGACAGGGACGTTGTAAGAGCCTCAGAAAAGACGGTTCTAAGGTTTCAGCTCTGTAGGGATGTATAAAAAAATGTTACATGTATTGGAAGAGAAACTGCCCTGCCAGGAGGATACACGGAGAATCCAAGGGAATATCATATATCCTCAGCTGCGTGGGTTGGAACGACGGGTTGCACAAACAGGAGCCATAAACAAGAGAGAGGCAGAGAAAATGTCACTCTGAACAAGCTTTTCACCAAGGAAAGGTCCCTTGAAAATAAAACATCTGGGAATTCTCAATTGCACAGAGACATAATATTTACCGGGCTCCAAGATGACACAACAGGCGGACTGCAGCGACAGAGCTTGTTTTTGCTCTCAGTCCACTGTACTCTTAATGGGGTTTGGATGAAAGCTCTTTTTTTTGCTCACTACTCTGAGCTCATTGTAAAAGTTAGTTATGAAATCCGCCTGCTGAGCCTTGCAATTATATCACTCTTTTGGCACGAGGAGAGGTCACGCATAGATCTGGGAAAGTCTGCAGGAAGAAGTGAGAGGTCAGTGTTAAGTCAAGGAGTCAGACATCGTCATTATCATCTCAGATTATCAGCCATTTGTTATCTTTATTTAAAAGTTGAGGTTGCACAGAAGAAGTCTGAACCTCGGTGTCCCATTTCCTATTGCGACAGACAGAGGAGGGGGAAAAAAGGCACAATATGGGGAGCTCAGAAATCCGAGACCTTCTATTCATATCGTGAAATCCTGTGGAAGTCCTTCAACTCAGCTCCTGCTGCCCAGAAAATGTTGCCAACATTCATTCAACTTGCCTTGAAAAAGTAAACACAATCCATATGAAAGACATACACACACAAAGCAGGCCACAATCTAAGGCAGGTTTTTTTTTTTTTTAAGGCAAATGAATTTCCAGGTAATCAGGTCAAGTCGGGAGAAAGTGCTGCAACATATCCCAATTCTGTCAACAGCTAAACTCATTTAATGACACGGATGTCTGCAGTGACTTGATGTGATGGAAACAAACCTGGAAAAACAGACGATTTTAGACATCTATAACTCGGGTTAAGCCGGGTATTTTCTTACGCTGACACTGATGGCTGCTGACCTTCCTGACTGCGTGTGAGGTCTGACGTGCGTTTAACGTCTCCCACGAGCCGTTATATGCACCAACGACGACACATACTGATGCATGCGTGCTGCCCATAAACCGCTGCACTTGTGTCAATACGTAGCACACATGCATATCTTCACGACACTTTATCTCTCTCGGTTATGTGAGTAAATCCTTCCTAAACCAATAGCTTCTAGATAATATTCTCTTTTATTGGCCCATAAACCACAAAGATGGGGTTTAGGATTATGGGTAATTGTTCCCATGGCTTTGGCTTGCCAGCTAACTAAACCACTATGTCATCCTATCTTACACGGTCGGCTTATATGGATGTGATAAAGAGGCAGTGAAAGAGCTTGAGTGGAGTTCTGGTGTCTTTACGGTCCTTGTTAAAGCCCTAATGAAGTCAGTGTTAGACACGGTGATCGATTAATGAGGCCAAACCTCCTGACTTCCAGGGCAGAGAGGCACAAAAGAGTTTCTTTGAAGGTTCCTCTTTCTTGGAATCCAGTCCTTTGACCTCAGCAGGCTTGATAGTGCAATTGGTAAAATGAACCCAGGTTGGTGTTTCAAGCCCATGCAGCGGTTTTCAAATTACAGTCTGTGAGGCATCTTTTAGTTTTCTGCACGAGAATGCTCAATTTACGTCGTCACGATTCAAGTTTCAGCCATCGCCCCGATCGACTTCTGCATTTAAATATCAGTTGCATTTGAATGGAGCGTGACGATTAGAGGCATCCTTCCATTGTGTCAAAAGAAAACATCTAGATAAAGTAAGGACAGCTGTGTCTTTTAAGAAGTGAAAGCATTACATAATACACGGTTCCAAAGAGGGATTTGGGGAATTGAATTCAATTAATTGACCCCAGACACCAAAGTCTCCAGGCTGTAAACTTTTCTTCCACGGTCTTGGGATTGTAGAGCGATGATAGCTGATAAGAACTTACAGCTGTGTTATATTGTCAGTCAGGCATTATGTGTCTCCTACTTGCAGACATGTAGATTCATTGATACTTCAAAAGTTGGCTTACCACTGCCCCTCATAGGATGAGGTCTGGGCTTCTGGACCTGGCCTGGGAAAAGGATCAGACTTCCTGAACCCTTATCCTTCGTTTTTATTTAATTATTATTTTTATTATTTATTTTATTGTATTTTTATGTATTAATTTTTAATTGATTTATCTATTATATTTTATTTAATGTATTTCTGTCAGGTTGAAGTGCCGGTATTTTTTGCATTATTTTGCACATGCTTTGCAAGAAAAGTTCAATAAAATATGTGTGTTATATGTTTGAAAAAAAAAGTTGACTTACAAGGATGCTGTCGAAGTAAATAAGAAAAGCAGGTGGGTGGGGCTTGAACATTGAGGCCACACCCCTTGTTTCCACACCTGGTGCAGCAGTGTGTTTGGCTGTTAACAGAAAAGTTGGTGTACCTGCAACTAAATTACCAATAAATCTAATTAAAACTACTCAGTATCAGAACACAGCACCATCAGCACGAGATCAAGTAAATTAGGGCCCTATGTTTAGCTCCATCTAACATTCACCTAACATCCTAATATACCCACTCGTCTGATACTGAACTCATCTGACACTATGTTCCAGACCTCGGGCATACTTACAAACCTTTGGATTAAGGCTCATTAAATAACCTCCACTGCTCTTGTCTGATGCCAAGTTGCTCAAATTTTCTATTACTTCATTATTATCCTCCACCTCTGCAGCAGATACAAAGACGTCATTGGAAAAGTCCATGCCAGGGGAGGCCGATGCCAGGAGCGGCTTTTCTTGATAATCAAAACACAGTGTTGGCAGGGGTCTCTACCTTTGACAAGTTTATTGCTTTGGAAGCCATTTTTCTCCGTGATAACTTTCCAACACGGTGGCCCCTATTGTTGAGTTTAAAGATATGATATCATCACAATCTTAATATTTACTCTGCCGAATATTATCCCTCCAAAACACTTTACAATCCCATTACGATGGTGTGCCACAGAGGCAAGTGCAGATATATCAGTGGAAATCTGTTGTAGCTGAGTTTAATTTCATCTCGATGTGTTTCTCAGCACATTTATTCTGCATTAAAGGAATAGTTCAGCATTTTAGGAAATACGATTATTCCCTGTCTTGCCAAGAGTGAGGTGAGAAGATTGGTGAAGAATGGGCATAACCACACTGAGAAAATACCAACCTGAAGAGCTATGAATGAACTACAGATGTAATAAAACCGTGACGGTGACAATTAAAAGAGATTCAACAAGGTGAAATATAATAGTATATAATCACTTAACTGCAACAGAATGAGACACATAAACAGAATAAGAATAATTTTGAAATTATTTCCAGATATAAAATGAAGGTTAAGGCTTTTTTATTTGTTTGTTTATTCAATCTTTAATTAACCTGGCAAGTCATTAGGAACAAACAGTTACTTACAATGGCGGCCTGTAAAAAGACAAAGCTTCTTTAGGGACGGGGCTGAAAAAAAAAAAAAAACGTCAAAACCGTCTGACTAAAGATTGGTGGCTACAGGTGCCGATGGGAAGATAAAATATGAACCAGGAAATTTAGTTTGAAGGCTGATCAGACGCCAAGGCACTGCACAGCGGTCTATGCTCCTTTGAAGGCAGACCTTGCTGTTCTGGCAAGTTTCTTCGAGGCCGTTATAATTTTCTGGAGACAGCGGAGTTGAGTCGATGGCGTACTCCACGTCAGATGTTTGAACGGCAGCTGATATTCCCTCCCCCCTGCAACTTTCCAACATTTGATCAACATTTTCCAGCGTACCTTTTATGACCCCACCCTAATGCACCAGCAGAGCCTCATTGAAGTGAACGAGGAGGTTGCCGTTTTTTAAAGCAGTAGTAATGACTCATGTCTAAACTGAAGACTGCAAGTCACTGTTAAACTGGTGCTAAAACTTTTATCACGTTACGTAACTGGATGGGATCAAACGTGGTGCATACAGTCAGACAGCGTGAAGGCAACGGAATAAGCAAAATTGTAAACACGCAATAAAATGAGGCCTGTCTCGCAGTTGCATAACATAAAGCAGACATGTCTCTGCATGCAAGCATGGTATGGAAACTGTTTTGGTTTATTATGTCTCTCTCTCTCTAACCTCATTTATTGAACGGAGAAAATCTGACAAGTTGACTTATTCCTCTTTGCCATGTGTTAGATGAACGTGGAATATGTGCGTTGCTCTTTTGGAATTTATCCCCATATGTCTCTGGGCTATTGACTGGTGCTTCTCAGCTGCCCTGATCCCTCAAAGTCAATCAGCCTCAACCCGACGTCAGAGGGGGAAAACATGAAATAATGAAAATAAATATATAATTATTAGCATTTGTTTGAACCGGCTTGAGCACCACACAGGTGGACTCTGACAGCTCAGACGGCGTTGGTTAATCAAGCACGACCTCGTGGCACATTGTATTGTCCTACATGTCAAAACTCCTCTCCTGCTCCATGCATGTTAATATAAATGTGAAAAATTGTTTGCAAATGCTGTTTGGGTGAATTTTACATTTTGCTCTCGCTTTTCTCTGAGACTCAATTTCCACGAGTCTTTTAAACTCACTCCCACCCTGTCTGACTTGGGTTGTAAATGTTACACCCTTCTGCCAGTGGCTGAGGAAACAGACAGACACAGCAACACATAAAAACAATCTGGAGTTACAGGAGGCAGCTTTCAAGCGAAGACGTAATCAGTCTGGTACTTGTGCTCGTGATAGACTTTGTTACTTATCATTTAAGTGTTATTGGAAAGCACTTCAGGGACAAGATTTATGTCTGCACAGAGGGACACTGACAGATGTGGAATAAACACAAGCACAAGCACTTCCGTATGTGTGTCGCCATATGTTGCTCATAGGCTTGCAAACGCAATCAGTATAGATGCAGAAAACAATGCACAAGCACATGCGAACATGATCACACCAGACTCGATGAATTGAAGCGACGCCTGGTCCAAACGTTATCGCCGTCCAATGTCTCATGAATCTGAAACTGGGGATTAAAGATATGCGCTGCTCTCCTCCCTCCTTGGCAAAGGCGTTACACTGCTAAAACTGAAAAAAAAGAAAAGAAAAAGAAAAACATCACATCTTGAAAAGACGTCTCATACGAAAGGGAAGTCATACATGGAAAATTTAGAATGCAGTTTCCCAAAGAGGCTTCCAGGGCAGTATTTTACTGAGTGCATTATTAATCGCTCTGCATTAAAAAACATCCTCGACGGGGAGCCAGGAGATGTTGTGAAAGACCGGGTCCTGCTCTTCCCTGGCTGATTGGCCGAGTCCCACAGCTCTGGATGGAAAAGTCACATCACAACAGGAGCTGCCTGGGTCGGCTGGCTGGCTGAGGCGGGACGACGGCCAACAAACGGAAGCACAGGGGAGGGACCAGAGGAGCACGATATAGGATGTTTATGGAGCAGTTTTACAGCATCAGCGCTTGAATGTATGGATTAACAATAGAGAAGTCAATTTCATGGCAAAAAAAGGCAACTTCTTTTTACAATTTCATGAGGTTGTAATAATTTAAGCTGTGTTTACATTGCTGTTTACACCAAAGTGCTCAAGAAAAAAATGGGTAACACTCAAGCAATGTCAACTTTGTATTAAAAATGACATAATTGAGCAAATGACACACAGAAGAATAATTAATGCAGCTTTAAAGTTGACCAAGAAAACGATCTGTTGAATCATCAGCTCTATTAAAAACCTGCAAACTGGTGTATAATGATGATTTAGTGACTAATCCCAGTTACTGTGATGGAAAAGTTTAAGTCCCAGAAGTTGCCTGTTTTCGACCTTGATGGACACGTGGCAGTCTATTTTGGTCCACTGGTCCACCGCTTTGGTGCAAATCAGGATATCTCAACAACTACTAAATGGACTGCCAGGAAAGTTTTCGTAGACATTAATGTTTTCCACAGGATAAATCTGACTTTGGTGATCCCATGACTCGTCCATTAATCTGTCTTAATCAGTGAAGTATCTATGCCTCTACAAGTCGGACTGGCAGAAAATTTTGCCACAGAAATTCATGATCCCCAGAAAATAAATCCAAGTGACTTTTGTGATGAATCGTCTCGACGTTGTTGTCTTTGTGACTTTTCATCTAGCATCATCATCTAGGTCGGCGATCCAAAACCTTTTGGCAGCTTTGATTTATCTATCTAACATACAAAGGCCATTACAGCCTCACAGAGAGACGAGCTTGGCTATGGTGCTGAAATTAATCCAAGTTAATAGAGTCATTATTTAATCATGAACACACACACACACACACTGTTACACTGTCAAATATCTATAACAAGGATGTGTATTATGCTGCTAATTAGGCGTTAAAATGCTGATTGTTTGTTGACAATGTTGACAATTCTTCTATTGTCGGGGTGTTTCTACTGTGTCAGTGTTTATAAGGAACTTCCTTTAAAATCCAATGTAAATCTGAAAGTAATTACTTGTGTGTGTGTGTGTGCATTCAAACGTGCAGTGATCTTACATCTGAAGGGAAGATTACACCCAGCTAATTCACTCATCAATATGTTTGCATGTGCGTGTGTTGACCATAACCCCCACAGTGCACTGAGGCCCTGTGTGGTGCCCTGGTTGGTAAAACACTGCCGCAGATGTGCTGGGATGAGGTCACTCACGTGCGGCCTTAAAGACTTACGCTGATGCTGAAACACCTCACATGGACGGAGTAGCAGCAGAGGGAGGAGGGGAGAGGAACAGTGAGAGAAACAGACAGCTCGTAGCTCAGGCCAGAGAGTGAATTACTTGTTAGTTAATGAACAAATTTGAAGATTTGCGTTTGCAGGGAATGAGCAGGAAATGTGTCTCTCAAGCACCGGCATTGATCGATGTTTGTTTTGAAACGAGCAGCTGCAGTGAAGAAGCTACTTAATCCAGAATCCCTGAAGTAAAAAGTGAAAGAATGAGAACGAGACGATTTGGCCCAGACTTGGATTAAAATAGTGCGGTGGGAGTGAGATGAACAAGAGGAATCAGTGTAGTCAAAGAGGCTGCATTAGAAGAAGGACTGGCAGTGAGAAAGTGGGTGAGTGTGAAATTAGCTGGGACAGAGGGAAGAATGCTTTGAGGGCTTATTTTTCTAAGAATTTCTACCCGACTACTGCTCCCCCTGCCAGTATTGCATCTGTTTCTGAATACAGCAGTGACTATGGAAAATCCCCTGGCAGGGAGAATCTCCATCACACACACACACGGACACACACATATAGGCACATAAACATGGACATTAAATCGGCAACTCTACTCTCACTGTGTATCCATATTTGATGTCTTATATAACTGACTCTGACCTTTGCCCCTTTGCATCAATTGATTTTATCCTGACCTCATCTCACACACCACATCCTCTTTGGCCTCACATGCCTCTCTCCTTCCTTCTCCACCGCAAGCAACTAACACTTAAGGCTACATCCAAGGGTTTCAAATCGATCAGCAATCGCAGGCTGGTTCTTGTTACGGAGCTGCAGTCTAGACTTATTAACAAATGTTGGACTCTTCGCTCTGTTACGCAGTCGCCGTTGCAAACTGGATTCAGACTCGTGAGGGCTCATGGCAGGTGAAACAAACGAGAAGAGGAAATGAATTAAAAAGCCTCCAAAAGTCTCCTCATAGACTGAAAACTCCTGTAGATGCCTTTATGGGAAACTTATCTTTTCTTTTCTTTTCTCAAGCTCTGGGGACGAGAGGTGAAAAATCCACCATTGCGACATTTGAAGTAGCTTTTGACCTAATGTCTTTTTTTTTCTTCTTCTCTTTTCAAAATACCTTCTGTTGTGACCCAGTCATTTTTTCCATGCTGCTTTCTGCTCCTAGTTTTCCATGTGGAGATGTGTTTAGACAGACAATGAAATATAACAGACCAGAAAGATGAATGGATTCTGATGGATTCTAGCAAAAATACAGACAACCGTCTTTTCTGTCCAGCATGATCTCATTATGTCTGACACATGAAGTCAGCCGAGAGCACTTTTCAGACCAAAATAGCGGTGATTATTGAATTCCACTATACATTAGACGACGAGTTGATGTTTTCTATGATGATTGTCACGTTGGATGTCAAAGTCAACTGTTTGCTCTCGAGGATGTTTAACCAGTTGTCGCTCGTCTTGTGGTGTCATTTTGTCATTTTAGCATCACTCTCCAGGGAAACTTCAGAAGGATTTACATCTGAAATTTGTTTGTATGTTTGAGTCCATACACATTAAAAGGTAAAAGTGACTGCAGTCAAAGATGAGATCTATCTATCTACAAATGGGATGACGGCACACACTGTTGGACAGTCTCTTCTTGAATTGAATTCATGGTGTTGCAATGAATGCATAAATGTTAAAATCTCAACTATTTTCTTACTTCCTTAAACCTGATGAACCATCGTGAAGTAGACGTTATTGTCAGATTGTGAGGTCAACAAGTTAAAAATGGTCAGTTCCAATGCAGGAAAGGTGTTTGTGGAGATAGGATAAACCTGTGTTAGCAGCTGTGTTGTTTCAGCTATGAAGGTCTGAATGTTTTTTTTTTTTAGGAAAACACAGGCATCATAAGGACAAAGACCTCATTAAATTTTCAGTTACGTACAGTAACGTGAGCCTCAACTCACTTTATTTTCTTAAATCTCCAGCATCTGTCAGAGGCCTTGTTTTCCAGCCAATTTGTTATAAGAAGATTCTTCATCATTCCACTTCCCCAGAAAAAAACATGTCTGCTGCCACTAACACAGCCAGCTTTCCACAGTGCACTGGTAAAGGTTAAGGGAAAAATTGCAGACACAGCTTACTGCGTTGGCATGAGTGGAACTGTTAATAGAATTTATGTCTTGTTCAACCTCATGTGCACTTATGAACATGCAACTTTGATCTGGAAATCTATGGTCAGGTCCAAAGTCCAAACATTGCATTGTTGCTATCAGAAATGTTTTTTTAAATTATTTTGCCAGACTGGAATAAGTTGGTATTGTGTTGTTTAACGTTAATAGATACAGGACACAAATATTTTCATAGATTTGGAAAGAGTTGAAACAGGATGTGCATATTTTCACATGCGAACGCTCCAAGATTAAAGATAAATGTCACAACCAAACGCACATTTAATACATTCTGACACGCATATATTTGTATACAGTACAGGCCAAATGTTTGGACACACCTTCTCATTCAATGCGTTTTGGTTCCTGACTGACTGACTTTCATTTCTTAAAGTAATGATGGCCACTCGTTTTTCTTTAGTTAGCTGATTGGTTCTTGCCATAATATGAATTTTAACAGCTGTCCAATAAGGCTGTTGGCTGTGTATTAACCTGACTTCTGCACAACAACTGATGGTCCCAACCCTCCACTAATTAACCCTGATAAGGCACACCTGTGAAGTGAAAACCATTTCAGGTGACTACCTCTTGAAGCTCATCGAGAGAATGCCAAGAGTGTGCAAAGCAGTAATCAGAGCAAAGGGTGGCTATTTTGAAGAAACTAGAATATAAAACATGTTTTCAGTTATTTCACCTTTTTTTGTTAAGTACATAACTCCACATGTGTTCATCCATAGTTTTGATGCCTTCAGTGAGAATTTACAATGTAAATGGTCACGAAAATAAAGAAAACGCATTGAATGAGAAGGTGTGTCCAAACTTTTGGCCTGTACTGTATATGAAATAGGGGTAGACTGATACCAGCTACATATATAATGATGCCGGAGTATATGTCAGCTGACTGCAGTGCAGAGAGGGCAAAGATGATTTTAGACAGTTTGAAAATGACGTCTTCAGACATCCACCAGACAGATTCAGACTTAAAATTTTCCACTTTTTCCAGCTCATTCCACAAACGATCAAAACTGTTTACATGTGTATTTAGCCTACATAAAAGACAGATGTACAATATATCAGCTGGTATGAAATTACTTTTTTTTTTTTAACTCTCAGATGTCTGTATTGGCATCAAGATTCAGTGTAGTAGCAGTGCAAGTCCAGTTCATTGTTGCATCTAGTTTGCAGACTTTGGTGAATTTTCTTTTCTTTCCTTCATTCTTTAATCTCAGATGGACTTGTACCAAAGATTCCATAAACATCAGATAATTTCTCAGAGGTCAACACATGTATCAAAGTGAAATCAATACTATTGGAGCCAAAACTACGTCAGGTTTGCTCTATACATAGTCACGCTGAAACAGATGTGCTGTAAACACACGCTGCACGGAGCCAAGGAAGAGGAACATGAGACAATAAACAAAATCTGTATTAAATACACTCCATCCGATAGCTACCTCTCGTTTAACAGTAATCTCTAGTTTAAGTTGTGTTTATATTTGAGTAAATCAGCAGTAAGTCCTTCAGGCATATGGTGATTAATGGTGATTTTCACTAAAGAGAGAAACCGAAGCAGCTGCCTTTCTTGCTACTGTCTGTCACCATCAGTCACTTTAGTGGATACCTGGAAATGAAGGAAGAGGGATGTTTTTATGTCTTTGTGGAAGTTCTTTGTTGTACGAGGCCACCTGGAGAGCCTGATGCGTTTTTAAGTACGACCACTTGTTTTTTTCAGTTCAACCCAGTGGGAGCACTGTGAAGCAGGCACGGCTCCATCCCAGGCAGGAAGTCAAGTCTGCTGCACATGAAGGCACCTTATTGCATTATAATACTCAGTCTTTGGGCATCCTCCAGATACTCTTATTTCATTTTGGTCTCTTCCCCTCTGACATCCTGAGTGCCTGGCCAAAGAGGACCTGCAGAGTGCTGACTCTCAGCAGAGGACGAGCGAAGACGGCCAAATTCTGACAGAAAAACTTATCCCCTCTCTAATTAAATCCAGTGAGACTAATGAATCAACATCCAATGGGTTTAATTGCCTAGAGGAATAATACAGAAATGGAGATGGCAGCTTGAGAATTGATGGATGTGGAAAGACAACAAAGGAAATAATTTCGACACTTTTGTACAAGGTGTCTGGGTTATAAAAGCTTTTCACTTTTAAGCTTCAAAGAGCTGGTATCACTGATTTGTTGGCTTGTAAAATGATTCGTGAAACAATGCAGAGGTGGCTTTATGAGTATAAATACATGCAATTATTGCTCATTTTGTGAATACGAGGATCTTAGGGCTACAGTTTTCATCCTTGTATGAGCTGCTTTTGGCAGTGAGGGGAGCGTTTCATTTTTAAAAAAAGAAAAGCCAGTGACAGCCGTGTGGATTTGTCAAGCTTGGATCAGTCTCACATAAACCAAAATGACCCCAGGCCTGCAGTGATTTATCACACTCACAGTGTCCACAAGCCTTTAGACTCACTGGTGCAAGTGACTGTGACATAACTGAGAAGGATTAGCCAGACACAGTCACACCCTCTCAGCAAAACAATCTGTTCCTCTCTTTTCTTTGAGCTCTTTTCAGAGAGGGATTTCCAGGTGAAGGAATGTTGATTCTAACAGAGTCATGAAGAGCTGGTGAAATCTACTGTATGCACCTTTACGTTATTCAAGCTTTTGAGGATGCTTCTCTCTGTCTGTCTTTTCAGCAGCCATGATGAATCAATCACCCAGTCTGGCTGAGGTATCAAAGCTACCCACAAAACCTTGCTGCCTGAGACCCACTGAAATATCTGGTTCCTGGCTCTCGGCTCCTGGTGGAGAGCTCCTTCTCCAAAGCACTCAGACTCGGGCTCAGACCCAAACGGGTGCCCTGAATTTAGCTCCGTCACCCTCGCTGCCAGGAACAACGGACAGCAAATGCTGGAAAGTTTTACCTCCTTAATGTTGACACTTCACTTTTTCTAATGGCTTTCCAGTCCAAATGGGACAATGGCAGCTTGTGTAGGGCAAACAGCACGAGTAATCCACATCAGGGAACAATGGGGGAGGAGTTTGCAGGACACAGGATAGTCTGGAGATCTGATGATGAATCTCTAGAAGTGACGGGGAGACTATTCAGGAAAGGGTCATATGACAAGAATGCATAGTTTGGAGACAAGTATTCTAGATCTTTCTTTGCAGGTGTGAATGCTGTAGCCTGGAGCAGGTGGTACCTTTTATGTCGACCATACACCTCTGTCAGATACCTCAACCATCATGTTCCAAATGTGCTCATTTGAACTGATTGAAAACGTAATGTTATTTTAAACTATTGATTACACCCAAAAAATTATTTGCTCCAATTTTATTCAATTGAAATGTCAGTTTTTATGTTACTGAGCTGAGAAAATTGATCAAATACTTTGAACTAGTTTGACTATGTATCTATTATATGTAGCTATTTATTTGTTTATGCATTACTTTAAACTATCTAATGGAACCCTTTAAACCATTTTTCCATAACTGTTTAGACTCCTCTGCTTGCAGTTGTCAAGCGCTCTAAATTACCACATGTAATGTTCTGATGTTACAGGTGTGTCAATACATGGTTACATAATTTTTAATAAAACAGGAATTTCAATATTTTCCTAATTTGTTCAGCTATTCTGCAATCCATGTACCTCCTGAGGAAATATCCTCTTGGCTGGTAATCTGCTTTTGAGTTACCGTATCCAAATGTCTATTCATCTGTCAGAGCTTCTACACTTTGTGTTTTCAGAAACCCAACAAAAGCATGGAGAGGTCTGAATAAGTGATATGATATTATTTTTGAAGATTCCTGTGGTTTTCTCCCACTTGGCCACCCAACACTCAGCTTTGAAATGTGGGACAACATTAACAGAGTTATGCAAGGAAAGTGAAAACCTCTGTTTGTGGTAATGCTGGGCAGAATTTGAATCAGTAAAGAATATAGTATGTGATGGGGAGGCACTACACAGCCACTTCTGCCCTGACCATGAAAACAAGGATGTGAAACAAAGCCACATGCGAGTTACTCATTGCATGTTTGCCTGCACCCACTGAGAAACCGCACCAACAGCGGAGCTCGTATTTTCCAAAGCGTGTGTATCTGTGTGTGTTCGAAGAAAGCTAAACAAAACTGTCTTCTATTTTGCAAGTTCTTTTTAACACTGATCAACACGTGTTTAAACATCCAGGTTATCTCAAAGCTGTGATTGGATGGGCATTCCTCAAGTGCCTGAGGGAGACTGAAAATGAAATGGATAATAAAGTTCAATGTATGTGTATGTTTCACTTTAAAGTTTTTGCATGAAAAGAGGTTTAAGTGGCTGTTTTTAGGAAAGAAAGAAATAGGGAGAGGGGAGAAAAAAGAAAAACAGATTTCAGAGGACTTAAACTCAGTGACTGAGACATATCGCCAGCATTTTCCTCTCTTCACTTCCAGAGGTTAAAGAAACTCTATCCTGAGTGAATTCCATCTTCTTTACGAGTTGTGGAAGAGGGAAATAATTTTTGGCACACCCAAACTTTTTACGGAGCAAAAGTAGGCCACATTTAGACAAACCATCATCTTATAAATGGGGAGACTTCTGTTTTTAAATCCTGGCGACGTCTCCCAAATGAAACTAGTGAAATTTGTGTGCTCGTATTTATGGCTTTGATAAATTGAAGCAGCTCCTCGCTGTTCATTCCAAAAGCAGTTTGAAGTCAGATGTCATTAGTTTGTCTGTTCCCACAGGCAGCTGCTTTCTGCCACATCAGTAGTATTTTCAAATATGTATAAGTCCCAGAAGGCCTGTAGGTCAGATTTTACTATCGTTATCCATGTAACAAAAGAGTCAGACTATGCCAGTAACAATTCAATGATGCAAAGTGCTTAAATCAAGAGTTTAAATGACATATTTTCATTTTTATTGATCCATTACGTAACTTCATTCACTCATCAGTTCCCAGCAAAAATGATGAGTATTGAATAAAGCCTTTGGGGTGGTGATATCAGTCTCACGATTGGAGTCTGGTCACCATGTGCTCGAACTCACCGTGTCCACTGAAAACCAGTTCACCTCTCTATCGTGTCACCACATCCAGGAAAATGGAGTCATCTCTGGAATGTGATATTCCCACTGGCAAACTGGTCAGTCCTAATCACTGGGAGGAAGAGCTGAGCCACTTGGATGACAGGAGATTAGCCAGCTGGAAGCCATTTGTACAGTTGAACTTGTCCTTGATCTGATTTTGAAGGAAACCTCCTTTTTTGACATAAAACAATCTAAGTCAAGCATTGTGTTGTTTAAACACTATAAAATCTACTGTGGGTTAAATGGATGAGGAGGTTAATTAACTGTAGAAAGTTTGTCTGAGCCAATGACATGAAGATAACTCTCATACATATAAATGCACTTGAGTTTTGCAAACAAAAATGAGTGACTACATCTCAATGAGCCAAAGATAGCAACAGCAGAAAACCCAGGGAAACACTGCCCTCTTTTGGTAATGCTGCAAATAAGCAGGGCACATCATGCAGCATACAGTTTATTGATCAATACACATTTAGTCTGATTTTTCAGCTCAGGTTTATTAGGTTTAAGTCATCTAGCTGACGGAGCTGGATAGACACAGTATGCCTTAGGTATTATCTAACGTCCTCCATACACATGTGTTTTGCACATCTCATTAACTAGAGTTGACTTTATCAGTGAGGCTGAGGTTTCTCAGCAAGCACAATCTTTTGATTGAACTGAAGCCAACTTGGCTGTGCTTTAAAAAAGAAAATCTTTAAAAAGCTGTAGAAAACCAAATGTTGATAGTGATAGTGTAGTGCAATATAAGATGAAAGCTGAGAATTACAGCCAGGGAGAGCTCTTTGAAGTATTGCTTGTATTCTACATAACCTGAATGCCTCACCATATTTGGTAAAAAAGAAAAGCTTACTTTGCTAAACTTGAACATGCCTGTAAAAAAAACTAAGTTGTTTTTTTATTTTTAAATTTAGAAATTTCATGACCCATGTTAAATGCCCAATCACAGTGATCTTTATTGTCCTCTAGTGGAAGTATAGCGATCTAAACTGGAAAAGTCTCGATCGTAGCCTCTGTGCTGGTCACCACTCTGAGGACAATCATCATTTATTTTCAATGTGACCTTCCTCTTACATGAATAACACTGTAGCAATAGCTTTAAAAAGTGTCTAAGTCTATTTCTATCACAGCACATAGAGAAAGAAGAATGAAGCATCAACCATTAAGTTTTTACAATTGAAATCCTATATTCTTTATTATAATACAGCAAAAAACATGGACTGCAACAACATTGTCTGATTTTGGTGTGAGTTATTCTGTCAAACACAAAGCACAGTCAAGATGCATTCTGGTTATTTGACACCTAGTTTACATGTTTGACAGCCAAGCCATAATGTGAAAGGAGGCCAATTTGTGCGCTTGAAAAAAGTCACAAGGTTGGGAACAGACCTGAGATAAAAAGCAAATGCAAATAATTTTAAGTTTGCTTCAGCTTGTGTGTGTGTGTTTTTGCCATAAAGTCAGTGTAATCTGTACCAATACAGAAAGTAATTTAAAGATAACTTGATCAATTTTGATGCATCTGATCATCTCAACACTTACAAAATCCTCAAAATTATTTGCAACTACTACTTGTTCCAGGTCCAGGTCAGGGTGAAGGGGTTATAAAGATATTTGTGGGTGAGATTCTACTTTTTGGCAGTCTGGAGACGCTCGCTCACATTCTCCCAGTTGATGACATTCCAGATAGCTTTAACATAATCCGGCCGCACGTTTTTGTACTGAAGGTAGTAGGCATGCTCCCATACATCGATACCAAGGAGGGGGATGAGGCCTAAGGGTCAGAGACGGGAAACAATTATTCTGATGGCTCTGTTTCATACATGACATTTGACAAAGGTCAATATGAGGGGAAAATATAAATGAAACACTGTAGAAAAAAAAGTCTTATTCCTACGACAAAGCTGTTTTCAACTAACCTGTAGTTCCCTGCAGGGGATCCTGGTTAGCACAAGCAGCAATACGAAGTCTTCCACTGTCCTTCTCGAAGCCCAGCCAGCCCCAGCCCGAGCCCTGCACTGCCACTGTAGCAGCAGACATCCTCTCCTTCATCTTCTGGAAGGAGCCAAAGTCTCGCTTAATGGCCTCCATCAGCTCCCCTACAGAGAGTGACACAGACAGGTGCTTCTTCAGGGCAATACTGGATTATAAAGCAAGAAACTTAATTAGAAAGCATTTTCAGAAAACTTAATTGCATATTTCCTAGTTGATATTTTCTACATTATCTTAAACAGAGCTTCCCTGTCAGGGTCATACTAACTGAAATCATTTAGCAATAAATAATAAAATAGAAACAATCTTAGTATCACACAATGTTGAGATGTCACCAGCTTCTCAGGCACTGACTCAACAAACACTGGAGTCATGCTTCTGCCCACCTGATGAATCTAAGTTCAATATTAACTCCAGTGTCAACTTTGACACGCAAAATCCTCACAAAAACATCTCGGACATTAGATTACTGGATGCTAAGCAAGAAACACATTTTTTCCACTCTCTGCAGATTTAATGTTGGGAAGGTAGTACATTTTCAGCGTGCCTGAGCTTATTCACTGGGAATGGTTGGCAATGTTTTATATTGGTGCCTGGAACACTACAGTCTTTGTGAGGGCCAATAACAACACAAAAACAATGATGTAAAACCTGGACAGAGCTACAGAGTTGGCTGCTCAACACAACTAACTTCCCTTTCACGTTACAGAGCAATAAATGTGCCTGGTTGAAGTTAACTACAAAACAAAGCAGTGTTGGTGCATTACCCTGTGGCTCGCCTCCACCATTAGGAGAGAGGTTTGTCCAGAAGATGGTGTGGTTAATGTGGCCTCCTCCATTAAACCTCAGAGCAGGCTGGAGGGCAACCTGTGCTGTAACATCACCTAAAACACAAATACAGAGAAGGTGACAGGTGTTAAGAAATGCACAACAGTTTTACTGACATAAATGTAAAAACATATATCCTATGCTCTCTAAACAGAAACAATTCACTGTCACGTTGAGTGTGTACCCTTTGCTAGTGCCTCCTGATATTTCTCCTCTGTGACGTTGAGGTTGTTGACATATGTGGCATGGTGCTTGCTGTGGTGCAGCTGCATGATCTCTGCATTGATGTGGGGCTCCAGGGCGCCATAGTCATAGGTCAGGTCAGGGAGCGTGTGCTTCTGCCTTGATGCAGCTACCTGGTTTATGGTTTGACTCAGGCTGGCAGCACACCTGAAGCAGAGGACACAATTACCAACCACACCATCCAAAGTAAGATATAACCTTTAGTCAGGTAAATGAAGTGGGCACATGTCTGAGCACAACCAGTTTGCAAATTTTGGTTTCCAAACATATGCAGAGACAAAAATAAGTTAGCTACCAGTGAAGGCTATTTGACTAAATTGCACAATATTAGCCCAAGACAGGCTGGCACACATTGGATTATCAGTTTAAGTTACAACAGTGTGATAAGCCTTGAGCAACTGGCTTTTAAGTTACCTACGTTTTATGGCGTTCATTGTGGATTAATATACAGTAATTAAGAGGTAAACTAGATTTTAGCTGAATGAGCTGAGGATGCCTCCAGCTCATTCAGCTATTCAGTATTAGCCAGGTATGTCCGAATATGAAAACATGGTTAATCTGGTGCGCCACAAGCTAACACTGCTGCTACATCAAGTTAGCATCCTGGCTAGCTGTTAGCTCTGAATAAACAACTGCCTCAAGTTCAAGAGCAATCGCCACTAGCAGGAGTCAGCTGTCCTAATTCCTTGTGCACTTTGAACAGAATAATGGCACTAAATGTTACATTGATATTAGGTTTACCTGCGTATTTGACCAACTCTGCAAAGCATGTTCATGACAGTGTTCATAAGGTTGACAGGACTGAGTTTCACTGTTAGCTGCCCTTGAAATGTGCAGTTTCAACCTGACAGAGCGCGGACCGTACCATTATCTCGAAGTGGGGGTGCTAACGAGAGTGTACCACAATGAGATAAAACTCATCCGTTAGAAATGAAGCCACTACTCCTCTTTTGATAATTGATAGGTAATATATAAAAGCATGTGTGATGAAAATGTGCTATATTGAAATATATTTTTAAACATATTAGACTAAGCATATCAGTCCTCCCCCTTGTGTGACATTTTCAGCTGCCCCTTCTGGTAGGTTTAATAACATTGGAAACGAGGGCAGCTGAAGTGTTACTTCATATATAAAATAATGAACTCATGTCTGTAAATTATATTGTCTTTCCGTTTTAAACATACAGTGTTAGGGTAAATGGATAATACATGATAAAATGTAATATATCCGCAATAATTGCACATATTTTGCACACGCAGGCTGCACAATTTAGCAAAATTATCAAAACTAACAGTTAAGTAAAGAATCACGTGAACGCCTCATTATCACATCAGGCAGCATGATGGGAGGTAAGGCAACCGATCGTCTATATTAATGCAAATGAATCACTCAGTATTAAAACCAATAAGACTACAGAACTGGAAACACACATTTTCAGAAAAATTAATAAGTGGGAACTTTACAATTTTCTGCAACAAACAAACAATTTTGTCACAGTAAATCAGGGTGCCAAAACCTTTGCTTGTATCATTCAACAATGTGTCTCATTCTGACAAAACAAGCCAAGTATGTATAGCACTACATCCATTACCACAATAAACTACACTACAGCTGCAACTAATGATGACTAAACCACAAAATATATACTAAGATATATACACGATTCACAGTATTAACAGTATGAATACCGTGATATTTGAATTCAAAGATATATATAAAATAATACAAAGATACACATATATTAAGAGCACCAAGCTGCTTCCCATACACATTGTTGCACAAACCTATGCAATGAAATAAACAAGTTCACAGCATTTCCCCCGGTAACTCATGTGCGTCTCAGCCACGTTTTAGGATCCGGAAATCTCAGCTGAGTGAGACTTCACTGTTGTCTACCCCATCTCTGTCTGCGCTCTGCAGCAACGCGAGTGCAGCAGCTTGTCCGGATCCACTCTGATCTGCCTTCACTGACGAAGATGATGGCGAACCGAGTCCACTGCATATAAATCCACAGCGATTGTTTTAACCTAGTTGCATTTTTGCGCTTTATAGAGAATCAGCGAAGCAAAGAGGTGCCAGAAACATCGACAGAAGCGGGTCTGGTGAGTGTATTTAATGGCTGAAGGCCTGAACTCTGCAGCCAAGAGCCCGCTAGTTTCAGGAAAAGGAGCGCAAGGGAGGGAGTCATTTCCTTCACCGCCATTTTGTGATAACAAGGAGCCGAAAACAGAGCCAAGAATTACATGCTGCCAAGCGGAACACACAGAAATGATTGTAGATTAACGCTGTACTTTCGCAGCCTCTGTTTATTTTGCTAGCCGATGCTAAATGTTATCATTAGCCGAGAGGTAAACTAGGCTAGCTTATTTCTGTTCCCTGCTATCATCGTTGCTGCCTGCAACACAAGCTAACATCAAGCTCGACAGCTCATACTAAACTGGGAATATTAGCTTTTACTTGGTCGCCCAGGTAGTTTACTTACTCGCCACATGCCTTTTTAAGGCTTTGTTTTCTTGTTGGAAGCCACATTGTTTTGTAGCTTATTAGCAAAGTGGTGCTATTTTACTGCGTGTGGACGCTTTACAGCTAAAGATGATGCAGCCGTTTCAACACACGACACCAAGGTTTGCTTAATGGTGATTATCTTTCATATTTATTCTAGAGTTCACAATGACCAACGAGGAGCCTCTACCCAAGAAGGTGAGTGTATTTTCTAGTGCAGAAACTTTGTTGATCATCTATCATTAAACATAAGCTTAATGAGTTGTTTTCTTTATCTAAGCCCTTCTTGGTTTTGTCCTCTACAGGTTCGCCTCAGTGAGTCTGACATGAAGACCCTGACGAGAGAGGAGTTGTGTGCAAGGTAAATAACTCTGCAATTTGAGATAAATTATGTTTTGAGGAAACTTGATCTATTGAGGTTTTGCTGTTAATGTTTACACATGTCCTGCTCCTCTCAGGTGGAAACAACATGAAGCATATGTCCAGGTCCTGGAGGCAAAATATGCAGATCTGTGTTGTAAGTACATCTGCTGTTACTTAAATGCAATCCAATACAACATGGGGATGATTTCCCCTGACAGCAATAATCACTACATGTTGCACACTATATTTGGCTGCTTGTGAAAGGGATATTTGTTCTGATGCACTTTTTTTCTTCCCCTCTCCGCCGTCTTAGCCAATGATGTAACAGGGCTGAAGGAGTCCGAGGAGAAGCTCAAGCAGCAACAGCAGGAGTCTGCACGCAGGGAGAACATCTTGGTCATGCGACTTGCCACCAAGGAGCAGGAAATGCAAGAGTGCACAGTATGTATCTAATCATTAACATTCGTGATGCTTATGGATGTAATGTGTGGATACTTAATTTCTATTTGTCTCAAACGGGAGAGTATTCAATGACTCCTTCAATTAATAATTGTTGGTACACCAGTGCGTCTTAGAGCATAACTGAACTTTGATATTCTCTCATGCTCTGTTATCAGTAGTCCCTTATGAGTTTGATAGATGATGCATTGTGCTGGGATTACCTCTGACAGAAGTCCAACTACCTTGTGGCTACAGCTAACCATACTTTCATTATTGATTAATTATTGGATTTTTTTTAAATAGATTGATTGTCCGTTAGATATCTGTTATTGACAAATGCGCATCACAAGTTACCACTTCTTAAACTTTCTTGCCTTTTCTAATCAATGGCATAACCTACCTACAAAAAACACTGTATGTAATGATATGAGCTTGCAAAGAGCAATCGACATTTCTTCACAGTTAACTTGAAAAACTTTAACAACCAATCATTTTTTAAAAATTGAAGTCATCTAATTTTCTCTGTTGGTTGATCTACTGATGACTCAGCTGTAGCACTACACTGTACCTTGTATTCATTCATTCATTACAATGGTATGTAGGTTAAAGGTAAATGGTGTCAAGGAGGGCATCCTTTGCTCTTATCAGATTGACAGCTCAGTGGATCAGCCAGTGGCTTTATGGCAGCACATGCCATTCTTTAAAGGCAGCTGACAGAAACACAACACACACTGCAAGGTAGAGTCTAGAAATGTTTTAACCTCTTTAAACCCTGTTTTCACTGTCTTTTAACTACTGAGCTGTAAAACACAGGAGACCATCTTTGACTGAAATGATTAATTCTTAGCTGGCGTTTGTATTTCAGTTCATATTAGTTGCATTTTTACTTCTCATGTAAATATACTGAAATTTCTCGAAACTCAGAACTCAAAAGTTCTGTGTAAATTTGAGGTCATCATAACTGTGACTTCAACAGGTGAGTTCTTGTTTGTTTTGGACTTGTCTAATATTGCTTAAATGAAAATTCTTTGCTGTGTGTTTTCCAGAAAACAGGTCATGGCTAACAGTAGCTTTTTATAATAGAATTCAAATTGCTTTGATGTACTATGATATTAATCTTAATAGCTGTGACTAAAATGCAACCAAACATTTATATTTTACAGGATTTTAAATTTAAATCTAGATGCTGTTCAAAGCCGTTTGATAATAAAAGACATCAACAGTTCTTCATTAGTAAAGACAAGCTACACTTTACCAGTCAGTAACATCTGTTTGTTTTATCCTGCAGACCCAGATCCAGTACCTCAAGCAAGTCCAGCAGCCGAGTGCGGCCCAACTGCGGTCATCCATGGTGGACCCGGCCATCAACTTGTTTTTCCTCAAAATGAAGGCTGAACTAGAACAGACTAAAGACAAACTGGAGCAGGCCCAAAATGAACTGAGTGCCTGGAAATTTACACCTGATAGGTAAAGACAATCAAAATAACACCCCTCCCCCCCAAAAAAGGCAAGACTTCCTCATGCCCCCCACCCTCACTCTCACTGCAGGCATGCAGGAACAATGGTGGGGGGGAAGGCTGACAAATGCTGTACTCACCACGAGACTCAGACTTTACAGAAAGCCAGTCACTGCAAAACAAAACTGTTTTTGTACTCTTGCACTGTGCCAGCTACATATCACATAATAAGTGAAAAGACAGTATGGTCAGGTGACACTTGTGTTTCAGCTCTCTCCCCTCGTATCCCCTCACCGTCCAAGGGCCTGAAGGAGTCCGGACTGTTCCTGAAGAGGTGGTCACTCACTTCCCAACACGGATATATGCCCTCCCCGCACCCTCAGCTCAAACCAGACAGTTCACATTTTAAATAGGGGGGTTATGGTGGAGGGTGAGTCAGGCAGGGAGCATCCCTAGCCTAAAACAGCATTTGAACATTTTACAGACTATTCCCATACTTGGTTATAAAGACATTTAACTGTGGATTACGCCACACACATACCCCTCTAGTCTGCCTGAGAAACGTAAAGACTTTTTGGACAGTCTAGATACATTGCAGTAACATGAGGAAAATTTCTAGGATTTAAAAAGTGTAAGACTTTGGGGGAAGAGCCACTAGAAATGATGTTAAGACTGTGAGCGGAGCCAGATCCTTGGTCCACAGAGGACTGTGATTCAGGCAAGAGGGTCCAGTCGCCTGTGTCTTTGAACATGGGCCCACTCACGGTAGAGTGTATTTACATGTTTTATTTTGTGACTTGTTTCTTTTTATTGGCATTTCATTTGATCTTTCTCTTGTTTCTCTGAAACAAACACTTACTGCAGTGTGTGTGTGAACCAAGAAGCATGATTGGCTTTGATTATTTACATTTGCATTAACATTTGCACTTTTATGATGAATTAAGCTTTGCTTAATTCTTCTTATTGATACTGAAACACACTGCTGTAGGTGCACTGAGTCCTGTTTTAAAGTTGTGAATGCAAATGTCCTTAACAAGTCATGTTATGAGTTGATGAGAATGTATTTATTGTATTTCTGTGTATTTTTGTTATTGACCTCACAATCTCTCCCTCAGCCATTTGCACTAATAGCTCATTAGACATTTTTTCCTCACCTGTGTGGCACAGATCTTTAGCTACAATTCAGAGTGATACGCACCTGGAATCTTTTGTGTCTTTTCCTGTCTTTAAAAACAAATTTATACTTGGGTGAGATTTGAGCTGGCCGTGTATACACAGCCTTTTGACACAGTCCTTTAGAGAAATTAATGGTTATGGTAACTTAAACTATTGAGAAGAAGTGCAGTAAATGCAATAATCTAAATAATGTGCATTACTTAATTTTTTATGACAACAAGTAAAAGTAACATACATGGTTTTCTGAGCTGTTACCACTTTAATGATTGCTTCTGCTTTTATAGGGTTTTGATCAGGCTTTTACAGTTGCTGAGTTCATTTGCCACTAATGTTAATGTTTAATTTTCCTCTGGCCAGATGACTTTCCACAGGAATTTATAGACTAAATAGATGTCAGTTAATTATGGTTTAAAATAACGTGTATGCCTGTCATATGTTTTAATATTGGCTTTTTGATTAGGGCTTTTGTAAAGCATAACTGCTAATGTAAAAATAACAGGTGTGCTGGACTGTGGGAGTATTCCTTACTTAACCTGTTGTCAAGTTGAGAAAGCAGCGCTTCAAGCTGTTTGATTTTTACTGTTGAAACACTACTTTGTATTCTAAGTGATTATTATACAAAACCAGTGTCTGGTTCTGCAGGGCAAATTTCCTTTTTTGCTGCTCATAGTTAACGGTTGATATATAAAATATAGCTTTTCATGTAGCGTGATATTTTAATATTGCTGTGTTACACTTTTTATTCTGCTTTTTCCTCACACTCATCATGTCAGTTTTGTAGCCAGTGCATTTGAATGAGAATTTGGTGGTAGCAGAGTTGCTACTGTTATTTTTAAAGTTCTCACTTGTCCTCAATATGCGACCTGGTGAATTAAGTGACAGTGTAAGCATGGATGCATTAGTTCCATAGAAATGTGGGTCTAGGTAGCTTGTTTTGGGTTAGAGCTGCAGGGAGGACCTCCGATTTTTAATACATACTCATAATTTAACTTTCAATTTAGAGGAAAAAAATGTACTTTCGATCTTTTACAAGAAAATAATTTAATTTTGATTTATTTGTACAGCAGATTAGAGTCAATGGGTTCTTGCTGATTTTCTATTGAATTGGAATCTAATGGATATAATGACAACCATGTTCTGACTAGAGAGTATTTTTGGGATGGCCAGGTTGAAGAGTTTTCTGTTGACCCATTGTTTGTTGATCAGGCAGTTAGAACAGATCACTAGCATTTCTTTGCCTGTCGTGTTTGTCTCCTGGTTCACTGTGTGATGTGAGACTTGTTTCCCTTACAGCCAAACGGGGAAGAAACTGATGGCCAAGTGTCGAATGCTGATTCAGGAAAACCAGGAGTTGGGTAGGCAGCTGTCCCAGGGACGCATCGCTCAGCTGGAGGCTGAGCTGGCCCTGCAGAAGAAGTACAGCGAGGAGCTCAAGAGCAGTCAAGACGGTGAGAACATTGGCTGATTCCACCTCTCACATCTGGACCGAGTGTGATTGCTTGTCATATCCACATATTTCAACATGATACTATTGATTTGACTTTTGACATTTTTCTTTGTTCCTGATCGCCATCTCTCCCAGAACTGAATGACTTCATCATCCAGCTGGACGAGGAGGTAGAGGGGATGCAGAGCACCATCCTCGTCCTGCAGCAGCAGTTGAAGGACTCTCGTCAGCAGCTGTCTCAGACTCAGGGGTCATTGGCCGGAGCAGGACCCAGCAGGACTTCACCTACTGCTTCCAGCTCGTCTGCTGAACCGTCCGCCCAGCCCGAGCAGGCCAGCGCACCCTCTGAACCACTGGGCAAAGACTACGGGAGGGTCTCCAATGGACCAAGCAATGGCAACTCATCCCAGAGGAGCGAGACCACTACACCCAGCCTGTACCGGGAGGTCAGCAGCACAGAGGAAGATTTCCCCATGTCCCCCATGGTCTCCAGCCCTGGTGAAGCTGAGACCAAACTGTCCAACCACTCGGAGGAGGCGTCAGGGAGTCAGAGTGCTGCTGGGAGAGTTGGAGGACCCGTGGGTTTCGGGAGCCAGCTGAGCGCAGGGTACGAGAGCGTGGACTCTCCGACTGGCAGCGAGACATCATTGACTCAGCACTCGAATGACACAGACTCCACCACCGACCCCCATGAGGACAAGGCTGCCCTGGTGACCAAGGGCACCAGGACTGCAGGGTCACGGCACACTCAGAACGGCCTGGACTCCAGCGCAAGCGACAGTGTGGTTTTGTAATGTACTTTGACATGTACTGTCTTTTTCTTTTTTATACAATATACAAACAAGGCAACAAATGCATAGTCTGTAACACAGCACTGCTGTCCAAGACGTTTTGTTTTCACCCTCCTCCCCTTGCCTATCGTGATGCCTCTGTCACATTTGTGTTGCTAAACAGGGATATAACAGGTATGGGTTAATGTTAGATTTGAATTGAGTGGATGTATGACTTTAAAACTAGTACGTTTCATTCTGCTGTTTATTTGAGCACGTCTATGCTGTTCTTGTTTGAGCTCTTGACACTGAAATCAGGCATCTGGTGTTGTAACTCATCGTCAAAAGTCAGTAAAATCACTAATTACAGTAGCTTCGCAATATTGAAGGTCATTTTTAGATGTTGGCCTGTGTTTTTTTTTTTAATGCAATTTTAATTTTTCATTGGGAAAAAAAAATTCTGTTCAAAAGATTCTGTTGAATTGTGAGTAGTTTATATGCGATGTTCATATTATTCTGACTTCAGTCCTTTTCATGTACTGACCAAATACCAATAAAGATTTTTAATACTACGTAGTGAAACCCATCATTAATACAAATCAGTACATTAATTTGGAAACTCATTACTTATATAACCTGATGCTGAAGCATTAATATTTAAAAGGTCTTATCATGTAATCTACCTCGCTGGGTCTCAAAGACACCTCCTTGAGCGAAGTATTCAACTTTATTTCAAAGTAATGATAGGGTGAATTTTATAAACATAAGTGGGGTTTGGTTGTGTTGACTTTCTTTTAAATCTTTTACATAAATTTCTGATAAACATAATTTGTATGACATGTAATAAGATGACACCTTAGAGGGAAATTGAGCATTACAGTAGCACGCACAAAGAGGAGCTAGAAACAAATAGGATACAGATAAGTTGGAAACACTACATGAATGGATAAATCAAAGTTAGAAAACTATATGAGTATGTTACCCTAACAAGTTTGTCTTGGTAGGTACGGTATATTATGTGTGCAATATTAATACGAATATAAAATATACATTATCTTGGTAAGATGTGTGGCCTTTGAAATTAATGTGAAATCCATTGCAAAGTGACATAATGAATTAACAACACGCTGCAGTTCTCCTCCAGCACACACGGTGGCGCCTCTTCCCAGCAGCTACACTCGCTCAGTTCCTGTTCGGTGCAGGTCTTGACAGTCACACAGGATCAACAGAGCTGCAGCAGTCTGGACAAACAGGAGCAGCACTTTGAAAGCAGGACTCAAACTCCAACCAGCCGTGTGTCAAAATGAACCCGGAGCCTGTTGTCATCGTCTCTGCTGCTCGGACACCAATTGGTAAGATTTAATATCCTGATAGAAGCGAACACGTTTTATTTTTTAAACATGTTTCTAACATTACTGCTTCATTCTCGCTACAGTGCGTGTCATTGTCGCTGTGGTCAAACAAACTGTTGTGTAAATTACGTAATGCCGTAGCTATCGAGTTTATTTTCGTATATACTTTTCCTATACGTTTCATAATTTGATTAGTTTCATTTGACAAAGTGGCTCATGCTCATTCAATCAAACACGCCGAGTCTCGCAGCGCTCTGATTGGTTCGTGCATATGTCCGGTGTCTTCTGTGACCACTGATTGGCTGACTGGCCATAGTGCCACGATACATGAGCTTTCTACCATTGGTTACCTTCAAACATGTCCAGGTGTGTCAGCACCAGGTGGTCGTGTCTCCTCTTTAATGAATTCGGATCGATGGATTTAAATGACAGAAAGTAAAGTCAATGATTGGACAATAAACATAAAAGTTAACATTGTGATTAACAGTAGAATAGTTTGTTTGAAGTTAGTCAAAAGTTTGTATTTTAGTTGATGAGGAGTATAAAATCAGTTAGGGTTCATCTGTTTTCATCAACAGGAATAGGTCCATATATTTTTAAATAAATCATATAGTAAAATACGAATGAAAATAACCCATAAGAATCCATAAGTGACTTATTATGTCAAACAAATGCTCTAAAATCTAACAGTATCTGTGTACAATGATATAAATAGGAAATCCTAAATGATCTGATCATTTATGTCAATTCATTTAATAGTATGCTCCTCCATCCTCCTTTGTATGGGGAGAGATGAATATGCACTCTGGTGCACTATGCTGCAATATCTTCTCCCCATTTCTACACAGGGTCCTTGAACGGCACTCTGTCCACGGTGTCCCTGCATAACCTGTGTTCAGTGGTGATCAAGGACGTCCTGAAGCGGGCTGCGGTGAAGCCAGAAGAGGTCTCTGAGGTTATCATGGGACACGTCTTAACAGCAGGTGAAAGCTCAGGAAATCACATAGATAAACAGATAGATGTTTCACGTTAAAAGTTGTTGGGCAATATCAGTCTGATTTGACTTTTTTTCCACATTCAATTTTTTCTTTTTCTGTTCACAAGGTCATGGGCAGAACCCGGCGCGTCAGGCCAGTGTTGGGGCAGGTATTCCCTACCCTGTCCCGGCCTGGAGCTGCCAGATGGTGTGTGGATCTGGGCTGAAGGCTGTGTGTCTGGGAGCTCAGTCCATCCAGACTGGAGAGTCCACTGTGGTGGTGGCAGGGGGCATGGAGAGCATGAGCAGGGTAGGTTCTGATGCAAGGACTGTTTTTTAATAAAATCATAATACTGTATCTTTTTGTCTGCTTTAGGACACAGTGTGAAATTTGTCTTTTAAATCTTGTCACTTGACATTTTTGTGAATGAAACTTGCTCAACAGGTCCAACATGTTCAATGGGCAGCCTTATAGTATATAACAATTTTAGAGGCATTGATTATGCTAATGATTAAATCTCATAAGACTGTAAGTTGAAACAAGGGATTTCCGACACGTTTGTGCAGAATACGAATACAAAAGTGTAGTAGGCTCAGTGTTTTCCAAAGCGTGTTTGAACAGAGTGATACTTCCTCGATAAGATGTACTAACTGTTTCCTGTTCCATCAAAAGGCTCCTCATACCCTGCACATGAGAGCAGGTGTGAAGATGGGTGACGCCTCCCTGCAGGACTCCATGGTGGCTGATGGCCTGACAGACGCCTTCCATGGCTACCACATGGGCATCACAGGTGTGCACAGATGAGAGTACATTTAAGTAAACACCTGGTTGTCATTAGTCTAAATAAGTATCATTGTGTTAAATCCTGTGAATGTTTTATCAGCTGAGAATGTGGCGAAGCAGTGGGCAGTCAGCCGAGAGGAGCAGGACCTGTTTGCTGTCCAGTCCCAGAACAAAACGGAGGCCGCACAGAAAGCAGCACATTTTGATAATGAGATCGTCCCAGTGATGGTGCCAACCAGACAAGGCAAGACATTGTTCAGTGATTTATTAGCAAATTCATTCTTCTATCTCAGACAAATTGTGTCATCTGTCCTTGGTGAGCCTGTACTGTAACATTTGTCTGCCTCCCTCAGGTCAAGTGGAGGTGAAGGTGGATGAGTTTCCTCGACACGGCAGCAACGTGGGCAGCATGGCCAAACTCAGACCCTGTTTCATTAAGGACAGTAGTGGCACTGTCACCGCTGGAAATGCCTCAGGTTGGAGTTGAAAACTATTATGCTCTATCATTTCCTCTTTTTCACTTTCCACTATTCAGTGCCAGCTTTTTGTCTAAATTCATTTATAAAGCAGTTTTTTTTAACTTTAGGTATTAATGATGGAGCAGCAGCAACTGTCCTAATGAGCCAATCAGAGGCTGAGAAACGTGGCATAAAACCCATGGCCAGAATCGTATCATCGGCTCAAGCTGGCCTTGACCCGTCCATCATGGGAACTGGACCAATACCGGCCATCAGGAAAGCGGTGAGAAGTCAGAGGCACCTTGATGCAATGATGATTGAGACGATGCTTCATTGTGTTTATTGTTCTGTCATCCATGCTTCTTCTCTGATAGGTTGAGAAAGCAGGCTGGCAGCTGGACCAGGTCGACCTATTTGAGATCAATGAAGCTTTTGCTGCCCAGTCTCTTGCTGTGGTTAAAGAGCTTGGTCTGAGTGCAGACAAGGTAAGAGTGTGTCATTTTGAGATGCTTTGTTTATCCAATATGTCCATTAACAGTGTGAAATACAAACAGGATGTTCTTTTTGCTGCTTTAACATCCAGTGCCTTAAAGCTGCAGTTAAAAAAAATAACCTATAGTGAAGTCATTTATCAGGTTTCCATGTCCATTCTCCCATCTAGTGTAAATTTCCCACTAGAATTGAACTAAGTACATTATGCCAATACCGATATGTTTTGTTGTCTCCTCAGGTGAACGTGAGTGGCGGTGCCATTTCTCTGGGCCATCCCATTGGCATGTCTGGCTGCAGAGTGCTGGTGACCTTGTTGCATGCGCTTCAGAGGACTGGAGGCCAGAAGGGCGTGGCATCTCTCTGCATTGGAGGAGGGATGGGCATCGCCATGTGTGTGGAGAGGGTTTGAGGTGAAAGCCTTATGCTGTTTCATGGACTGCACTTGATCTAATCTTTTTAATGGATAAGGGATACTGAAAGTCAGTGTTTACACTGCGGGACATGATATAAAATGGTTTACCTTGGTTCTTCCAACTCATTGTACTTGTGGCAAAACTGATGAGTGTATATGTTTTATATAATCCAATAACAGCTTGCCATTCTCACTGTGAACTTCACTTAAATTCATCCTTCCTCAGGTTCTAATTGTGTAGCATGTGGCTTAATGTTAGAGGATTTTAAATGTCTAGATTATGTAAATCTAGCGTATGCTGACATCTTTAACGTAGACCAGTAGTAACTAGAAATTACTTACAACCTGGTACTGGATGTGCTAAATATGCACCATACTGTAGTTAGCAGTGGATAATCATTGAGAATAGTTTTAACAGTGAAACACTACAAATACAAAGGCTTTCTTAGTGCCTTGTATGGGCAGGCTTTGGAAGACGTGACCTTCTCTCTAGAGTAATTTTCAACTTGTGATATAATTTATTTGCCAATTGTCTCAAACACTCAATATTTTGATTGCCTTAAATAACAAATACTAATCAACATTCCATTTTCTCTAACCAATTGTGCAGACAGCTTTTTGAAACACAACTAAGTGACAGGAAATTAAGTATGCTAGCGTCGTCTAACCATGGGCTTCCTGTACATAAACATGTTTTAAAAAAATGTTTTCTGTAATCTACATATCAATAAAATAAGCCATAGATTCAAAAACCTCTTTGAAACTCATTTGTCAAAGGTTGCACAATAACCACAGTTAGCCAATCTGAATTAACAAATCAACGGCCATTTACAACCATTGGAGCTTTATTAAGTGTCCAAAAAAAACAAATCACTGACAGTTCCTCTGGAAGCGAGAGCCTCAATGAGAGAGGGAGTGGGAGAACAGTAAACAGGCAAAGTGCACGGCCTAAACTAGAGCAACAGCCATGAAGAGCTCCTTACGTATAAATACAGACGATGAACTATCTGGACCAGTCACAGCCTTTTAGCCCTCCAGAGATCCTGACTGCACAGCATCCTGGTACGACTGCCCGCCCTCCTTCGGCTCTGGGAACAGTTTGATGAGGTCGTCGATACGGAGGATGGTGATGGCGGCTTCTGTAGCAAACTTGAGGCTCTTTGTTTTGACCATGGTGGGCTCGTACACACCAGCCTGACGGTTGTCTCTGGGCTTGCCGTTCACCAGGTCCAGACCGATCCTACAAGATGCAAGAAGTATTCAGTTACTGTTTGATCGACACAACAAGTTCATCTAACACATGAAGCAAAGTAAAACTTGAACTTTCGAAAAAATTCATCTTGCTCCCAGTAAGAATTTGTCTTAGCAATCTTGCACGATCTCCAGCAAAACCCTGAACCTTTGTAAAGATTTTTTTTTTTTTTTGCATTTTGCCTCCAATAATTAATAGTTTCAGACTCACCACTTCAGATTCTTGCGTTCAGGATTAACCTGAGCCTCGTTGTGGAAGGCCCGAAGCTTGGCCACCAGATCGGTAGAGTCCTGTGCTGCGTTCACAGCCAGTGTCTTAGGGATGATGAGGAGAGACCGGGCAAACTCAGCAATAGCCAGCTGCTCTCGGGAACCCTGAAGAGACAAAAATGATGAGTCATATTTCAGCACTGGGGAAACTGGGTTACAACCAACACTCTGCTCATGGCGAAAAAGCAGCTGCCAACCCTAGATACCTGACAACAGTAGGTCATAGGATATGTCTCACCATGCTTGTAGCGTAATTCTCAAGATAGATTGACAGAGCTGCCTCCACAGCGCCTCCTCCTGGAACGACAGACTTTGACTCCAGCACTCTCTTGACCACACAGAGGGCATCGTGCAGAGAACGCTCCATCTCGTCACACATGAAGTCGTTGGCCCCACGCAAAATGATGGACGCTGATGTGCGTGCTTTGGTACTGAGGGATTAAAAGATAAGAGAAAACAGAACCACTATAGTTAACATGTGGCAGACTGTAGAACATTATAAATCCAATACAACTGTAACCACACAACTTTTCTTTTAATATAAAGTAAACAGTATAAAGTATGAAATATTACTATATATAGTTGCAGTTCTTACTTCTTGACAAGGATGAGCTCATCATCACAGATGCGGTCCTGCACAACCTCCTCAGCCTGACCAAGCATAGTGGCCTCAAACGTCTCCTCTCCCTCCAGATTGGTCAGAGAAGGGCAGATGGTGGCTGAGATGGACAAACACAACTAATGTCACTACTATATTTACATTATTACATACAACATTAGTTATTACATTAGTTATCAAAAGGAGATCACATAGAATAGCTTAAATGTGTGTGATTTGGTTAAAGAGATACAGTAATGTTGAAGAATTTAACTGTTTCCCCCATTTTCCCAGAGTTGGAAACTAATAAGTGCTTATGGACAGAGATTTTTTTTTTATGTATTTGGTGTAACCTGAAGTTATGTCAAATAGCAATATTAGGCTATCTTGGCTCAACTGCTGAGTATCTATGGGATCAAATAACATAATCGTGATGAACTGAGCAAAACTAAGCAAGTAAACTAGCAAGTAAAGGGGGTTGAGGGAGTGCCTTTTTCAAAGCTTTGCCTAAGGGGAGGCCCACATTCTCTATGAAAACCCCTGCCTGAAATCACATGAATACAAGGCTTAGTAAAGACATTAAAACAATCACACAGATGTAAAAGACCAGTAACACAAAAGCCAATCAGCACCCTACCTCCTGTTGCCTTGGCGATACGCTTGAGGTCCCTCTTGAGTACCCTTCTCACTGCCATGGCTCCTACATCCACAAAGTACTTAAGACACATGTCATCGATGCCACCGGTGGTCAGGATGACATTGGCGCCTGCTGCCAAAATCTTTTGGATCCTCTCCTTGGTGATATCAGATTCTCTGGAGCAACACAATCCAATATTAGTTTCTCCATCAATAACGAGATAAAATACAGTACAAATAAAAAAAACTGTCCAGCCCACAGTACTGGTACGACAGCACAGAGAAGCTGTCGCCTTGACTTGGGCTACTGATATTTTCTCCCACGCGTATCACTGTGTAAACTATTGAGTCAGCATCACAGCAAATTTAAATGGGATAGTTCTTGAGGATACTAGTAGAAAACAGTTTCCACCTTTGTCTAATCTGGTCAAGCTTCTCTGGGTCATTGATGATGACTTGGACTCCCATCTTCATCTTGGTCTTCTGCAGGCTGAAGTCCAGACAAGCAATCTTGGCGTTTGAGATGCGCTTAACCATGCCTTTGTAAAAACAAAAGACAACATGTTCAGTGGGGGAAATATACAATAAAATTGACTATACATTACAAAATTAAGATGTTAAAACATGTCCTTTTACTTGTGGCTATTATTCCATTGTCTGGCTAGAAAAGAGGCGCCACAGTTTGCAAACTACTGTGTCTACATTCCTTTCACTGCCAGTGTACTTTCTCCCACGCGTATCACTGCTTACGCCATCAGGTGAGACATAGCAGCAAATTTAAATGGGAGTTCAATCAGCTGCAGTGGTAACAAATGAGGCAAATAAATCCTCACATTTTATATTTAAAATTCAGAAAGTTCTTTGTAGCACACCTTGTGAACCAACCGTGCAGTTCAACGCATATCCATTAACCAAGAAGCTCTCTTTCTGGCTGCGGCCGTGGGCTTTCAGCACATTGACAGAGTTGATGGGGTATTTGGCCACCCCCTTGCTGTCCACAAACTTCACAGCCATGGCAGCATCCACCACCATGTTAGCAAAGAAGTCTGCATCACTGAAGGTTCGGGGTTAAGGCAGATAAAGGCTTTACTGAATGATTACACACTGTGCTCAATGTCTGCAAATTCCAGACATGTTTCTTGGTTCCTTAATGAAACATTTTATGCACTGAACAGCAAAAGGGATACACTCCAATGATTTTGGAGGACATGGAGGTCTTGGCTGCATTGATTAAGCACTCTTTGCCGAGGTCATCTGTCCCGATAGTGAGGTTCTCATTAATGTAGCGAACCGCCTCCCTGGAAGATTAAAAAAAAAACAAAAAAACAAGTCTGTCAGAAAATTCTGTACCTTAAGATCTGAAACATCCAGAGACAATCAGCATCTATTTACAAACAGTAACTCTTTAATAGCATCTTACTTGCAGGCCAGACGATATCCACTGATGACTGACGTGGGGTGAATCTTCTGCTTCACCAGCTCGTCTGCGCTCTTTAGCAATTCTGCAGCAAGAATCACCTGAAAAGGATGGCACATGATATAAGTAAATGCTGAAACTGCGAAAGCTTTGTTACAGCACCAATACAAATAAAGCTTCATATTGTACCATCGTTTCATTAGGGGTGGCAGAAATAAGGCTGCTCCACCCCTTCAGACATTGACGGATAGTTTCTCTCTCCTGTTAGCATAGCCACACATCCGTGAGAAAAGGCAGATGCACGGTACTAGAACAGGACTTATAAATTATTATGCACACAGCTAAAAATGACAGAGACTACCTGACACCATATAGGAGCAGCTGTTGAGCCCACTCACCACAGACGTGGTCCCATCTCCGACCTCCTTGTCCTGCAGGTCAGCCAGTTCACACAGGACCTTGGCAGCTGGGTGCTCCACCTCCAGCAGCTTCAGGATAGTTGCTCCATCGTTGGTGATGGTCACGTCCTGTCAATATATCCACGAGACAGATGAGCAACTCAGGCCACAATGTTTGTAATCGAGTAGACAGATTGATCAGGAATTGACAATGTTGGATGTGACACAGACCCCAATGTCGTCCACCAGCATCTTGTCGAGGCCGACGGGTCCGAGGGAGCTCTTGACGATGTTGGCGATAGATGCTGCAGCCATGACTGCAAAGAAGAGGTGAACCTTTAAGCTTCATTTAAAGACACGTCTGACTTTATTTATAGCAATGCCTATATACACATATTCTGTCATTTTATAGAATGGGGTAGTTGCACAGTAAGTTAGCCACACCCTCAGACCATGACAGTGTTTCTCTATCCCATTAGCATAGCCGTCCATTCATGGTAATGCAGGTGGAAGGTACTAAAATGGGAATACGATTTCATAATTTAAGTTGCCGGAGTAAAATGCACGTTGCGTAGAAGTAGGAGGCTTTCCTGTGCTTTGCAAAATTTCACCAGAAACCGAGCAGAGGCTGAAAGTTGACATGAGTTAGCTAGCGTTAGCATTAGCCACACGTGTGTTAACAGCAAGTCATGAAATCAGTTCTCGCGTCGATCAAACGTGGCGCAGAGAAAACACATGAAGACGACATGAAACACCGAGTAAATCAGCACCATAACTCACCATTCTGAGTGCGAACAGATTCGCCAGTTGTCCTCTGGCCGAGCACATTTAACGGACCATCTAATAGCGACATTTTGGACCACCACACAACCGAGAAGAAAGGAAGCGGCGCAGTGCACTATGGGTAAACCGGCAAAGAAGTAGAACGTTCGAGAAGAAAATTAATTAAAGCAAAACCCGGGAATTATAGTATGAGGGCTTTCAAACACACCAAGGAACTCAACTCTAAAATTGTAATGAAGTTTTATGTCAACCAGGCCCCTTATTGAATTATAAAACGTTTTGTCACGTCATGTCTTACAAACTACAGTTCCCAGCATGCCTCACCCATTTCTTCTTCGGTCTTGCTGTTTTCACTGGACTTTCATTGCGCCCTCTGCTGTTCAATGTGGCAAAAATCATCTTTTTCACAGTGAACCTGCTTTAAAAATTTCCAGAAAACTACAGTATTAAAGTTTTTCTTTTCTCATATTTTGCAATATACGGATGTGCAGGCCAAGAGATTTTTTGTCTCTTTCCCTTTCTGACTATTTATTCCTTCTTGTATTGAGAGGTATTACGCTTGGTCTTCTATTTATAGGAATTGTATGAGTACTGAGATGTACTTTATTAATCTTACTAACAAGTAACAAGAACGTCTGGTACAGAAATGTCAAACGTCAATGTGAAATCGTTTTATTTTTCAGTAATTAAGTGCCATCCTCAGTGAATGTCTTGCTCACAAAAATTAAAACTATTATCATACTATTATTTTGAAGTACTATTATTGTTCTGGTCATACTCCTTATCAATGAGGACTGATTTTTTCTTTTTCTTTTTTTTAATTGCACCTGTGCAGGCAAATCTTAATTTCTTTATATATCTACCAACAACAAAGCATTGTGTTGAAACCTCAAGAGAGTGTCATAGTATCCATATTATGTTCTGCATGAGATTATAGACTTATTCTTCTGTTATGTGACAAAAACAAAAAACATCTACATGCTATTAAATGAGTGGGTGTTTAATTATTTTTATGTCCCATTTGTTACAGTTATGCCAGTCAGGCTTTGTGTTAGTTCTGGTCAGCTTTAGTTTTTGTTTTATGCACACTCTGCCTGACGTGTTTTTGTTCAGCATTGGCTGTGTCTTGCCATGTTGTCTCTTAGTTCATGTCTTAATTTTTCAGTCCTGTCAGTCTTGTCATATTGTAGTCTTGTCATGCCCTTGTCTTGTCGTAGTCCTGTTTTGTCTAAGTTCTGTCTGACACTATTCACCTGCCATAGCCTCTCAGCTCAGGTCTCTGTACTTTCCTCATCACCCCGCCTCTGCCTCACCTCATCTCCCAGCCACTCCCACCTCATCCTATCACCTGTGTTCCCAGCTGCAGCTAATCACCTATCAGGAGTCTTTATAAGTCAGTTCATGTCAGTTTGCTCTTGCCGGATTGTTGTCTTCATGTCTTCTCTTCATGTTCATGGCATTGTCTTTCCTGCTCATGTGTCCTTTGTTATGTCATATAATGCCATGCCGGTTCCTAAAGTTTTTCTTGTTTGGAGTTTAACCTTCTTGGACCCAACCTTCCTGTGAGTTTTTGTTAGGTTTTCTTCAGTTTTCATTAAAGACTTTTCAAAGCATTGGCCTGTGTGATGCATTTGAGTCCTTACCACCCCATCGTGACACCACTAAGCATATTCTTATGTAAGATGAATATTTTAAAAAATGATGATTATCATGTTAGATTTTGTCAGATTTCTAGGTTGCTCCGCCTGTCCTGGATGTCTCTCAATTCTTGAAAGGAAAAGCAATGATTCTGGAGAACATGACCTCTGTATGGTAATTGACTGCTGTATCATATGTGGTGAAATATTTATTCAATGATAACCACAAAAACACAGATGAGTTTAATCTGAATTTATTACCTCCAATACATTGTTGAGCAATGACAACTAGGCAGTTAAAAAAATACAGTACACTTAACTTAAACATTAAAGCATTATAAAGCATACCTATGGCATACAAGAATAACTTTCCTAAAATGTACATCTTTACAAAGTGTTTACAAATAAAACGTAAAAAAAGACAGAAAAGTGCAAAACAGAGTCAATGAAGACTGACGATCCCCACCAGTGAAACAGAGGACAAAAATGTACAATGAAAAAAAAACATACTTCATATTCCTAACTTGCTTTTGATGCACATTTCCTGATATGAACAGTAGGCCGGGATATTGTGCTTTTCAACTTTTCACGTGTTGTTGGAACTTTGTATTAAGCAGTGCGCGATAGAAAACCCACTTCTGAAAATATTCACAGTATTTGATTCTAAATTTGTCTTTGCCCCTAAATCTGAATAAAACCATCTTTCAATAAATAATTTTATTTTACAACTCTTCTGTGGCTTAATGTAATAGTGATGTGGGCCAAATCAACAGGGATAAAATAAATAGGACACCTTTAGTGATTTTTCAAAAGACGGATAAAGTGTGTTGTAAATACTGGATCTGCTTCAAGTGGAGAGAAAACAATCGTGTCATATGAACCTTATTAAAGTGACAAATATTTGACTGTGACTTTCTTTCCGCAAGTGTGGATGCAATATCAGTAGTGTGACAGTGTCCCATAACGTAAACAAAGTAAACAAAAAGTTGACTATCCATTTGAAAAAAAATATACACCAAATACAGTACTGTAGTCTTTTAACTATCTCTTTGATACTCTCCTTCGTGGTCCCTCTTAAAAACAAAGGTTAAAATTAGTATGATTATAAAAACAGACATCCACTTGTTGTGATGCACATTTCACTCTTCATGAAACACGTAAAAACATCTCTGATTTCCTCATAGATTCAAAATAAATATGAAGTCCTACGGTTCCTTATAGATTATCTAAAATATCAGCATCTTCTCTTGATTTTAAAGCGTGATACCCTACTGATGACAGGTGGTAGGTAGAGTGAAATACAATAACTTCAAATAGACTTAAGTCTAGTTATACTTAACTTACTGGATCTTGTAATAGCCGACATGTTTTTCTTTACAGTTGCATCCTTTTTGTTACACTTACTGCTAAAAAAAGCTGTTAAAAGTGATGATCTAGCCTGAGTAGCAAGTCTGAAGATTGCAAATTTGAACTGCTGCTTGTTCAGAATTGTTTGCAAGCACATTTAAAAACACTAGTCACTGCTCTGGTTCACCTCTCCTACACAGGTTAAGATTAACTAGTGCTGAAAATAAATGCAGTTAAAATGACCTTAACAGCAAATTAGAGAAGCTTGAGGAGGTTCTCCTGACATGGTGAGTCAAGATCCACCAAAGATCATCAGATTGTTTGAGTTGTTGGGCACAGAAGAGATTTAATTTCTTAGAATTGGTGAGATATCCTGAACTATTGTGTCTGTACAACAGTTTATTGGCACACGTCCTCCAACAGAATCAATTCGTATGACTCCAATTATCTCCACAAGCTCAGGCGTAAAGCAAGAGAAGAATTTCTTAGAATCCATTCAGTCACAATGAATGGAAACGACTGATAACATTTGTGCTCTGACCATCTCTTAGGTAACTCAGATCCCTTTCAACACATACATAAGAAGACTGTTTGAACCTGGAAGTGCTAAGGCAGCTCACATGCAGGCTTTGATGTGGCAGTCTGATCATTGATAGTAACCTACTGTGCATTTTACATTGTAACAGAGAGTTTAGATTTTCACATAAGTTGTTACAAATGTGTCTGCAATCCAAGAAGTTGCTGCTGATCTATGTTGAGAGATGTGTTTTGTTTAATATTTTTTTTGATTGTTTGAGGATGTTGAATGGTGGAGGGCATTCAAGGCAAAGCAGCAGTGTCCCCTTTTGTTGCTATATGCTCTGTGTTTATATATATTTGGCTTTTGGTTGTCACATAGACTCAGGCAAAGCTACTGGAGCTCAGACACTGAAACTTCTCCCTCAGAGACTGGACGATCTTGGGTTGGCTCTGCTGCGGCTCGCTCCACAGGTACTTCTCCAGCTGCTTGCGGTCCAGAGACCTCAGCGGGTCGCAGGAGCGCACTGGCGTGCACGGCAGACTCTGGGAGTGGACGAGACCCCGGTTCTGATTGGAAAGAGCCGCAGAGCTGCCGTTTCGCTGCGCCAACCTGTCCTGCTCCAGCTCACTCTCGTCCTCCGAGCGGATCTCTACATAGTCATCATCATCTTCCCCATTGTCCTTAAAATTAGCCAGGTAGTTCTGGGTGGCGTTGAGTATGCTCAGTGCAGAAGCCCGGTTCAGGACCACCACCTGTTGACCGTCGTGCAATGTAAGGTCTGACTGTCCTTGGGTGGAGCGCTCTGGGAGGCTACTCTGCCGACCAGCACGACCCAAACTGGGGCCACGGAGTCTGTCTGTGGGCCGATCCACAGTGGGTCCGTTACATTTAAGCCCAGACTGGTTCTTCTCCTGCTGCTGGCTGCCCAGAGAGCTGACTGACTGAGAGTGACTGGATGGGGGGGACTTGGAGGAAGGCGAAGACGGAGAGTTAAAGGAAGGATGTCTCTTAATGGAACTGTACACATGCTCCTCTTTTTCGCTCGGTGCCGTCATGCTCCATCTCTGGGACGGAGGGCTGGCCGGTGAGGGGGGGAAGGTCTGGAGAGAGGGGATGGAGCAGGAGGAGGTAAGTCTGCGATGGGGGGTAGAAGACGCTCGAGCGTTCTCCATCTCGCTGGATGAGGAGACGAAACTGGCCAGCTCTCCATTGCTGTAAGTGGAATGGAGCCAGTCCTCATCCAGGGAGGTCTCGGGCATGGACGGAGAAGACGGCAGCCCTGGATGGGTGTGATGTGGGGTAGCGGAGGTCTGACCAGCTGAACCAGGAGGATCCTTAAACATTACCTGATCATAGAGTTGGGAGTACTCTGCTATCCTTGCACCTGAAGAGGGAACACAGAGGAATATAAAGAAGGTGTGAGTAGAGTTTGTGTTATTCTTTAACCTGAAATATCTGATTGCGATTGAGTCAGGGAAAAGGTCATGATTATCAACAATACCAGAGTTAGTAACTATTGTTCTGAGAGCTACTTGTTTTGTGTTACCTATGGCAGCGCCCCCTTGTTTCTTCTCTTCCAAGATGGCTGCCAGGTCTTTCTGCTTCTTCTCAGCTCTGGCCCGACTGCAAGAGTCTCCGGGGTCCATGCTCCTCATGCGCAGCAGCTGGTTGGCTTTCTTGATCTTCTGGCTATACTGCCGTGCCATCAGGAAGACGCGGCTCTTTGATTTATCCATCAGTTCCAGGGGGAAGTCCACAGATTCACTCAGCAGAAGAGAGGAGGAGGCCAGGGGTGAGTCCAGACCTGCCAGCTCCCCCGGGAACAAACTATGAAGATCCTTGAGGGGAATGTCCCTCTGAGGTGTGTTTCGTGGAGGAAGCTCCACTAGGTCGTCGTCCTCCAGGCGGAAGCTGCCGCTGCTGAGGCGAGCCAGTCTTTTACGAATGAACTTAACTGTGCCTGGGAGTGGCTCTGGGGCGACAGGAAGGGGACGTGATGTGGGAGCAGGACTATGGTTTTCTTCTGCTGTGGTGTCTTCGCTTTGAAGGTCGGGGAGGTTGATGACTGGGATGGTGAATGATGGAGTGGAGGTGACAGGTGGGGGTTTTGCCTGATGTGTTGGGGGACTCTTGGTTGGAGGGCTGGCTGTTTGAGGACTAATTACAGGGGGAGACTTTGTTGGGCTGTTTTTGACTGACGAAGCCTTCTTAGGTGACTCACTAGCACTAACAGGGAAGGCAGCAGGGAGCCTATCAGCTTTCTTCTCATTACTTTTAATGTAGTTTTCCAGGTCGTTCCAGATCTCATCTACCTGCTCGGACATCTTGTCCCCTTTCTGTGAGCGCTGAGAGAAAGTCTCAGAGGCAGAGGAGGAGGAATAATCTGGCTCAGAAGAACACGGGACGGGATGGGAGCTGTCTGGTCCTTCATCCTCTCCAAAGTGGAGGCTCTCCTCAGATACAAACCCTCTCAAACTTTCAGTCAGGTCTTGTTCAGAGGCCAGCAGACTGTCCCTCTCTTGTTTTAATTTGTCATCTTCATTCATTCCTTTAAGCTCTGTTGATGGGGGCTCCCTGAAACAGATGGTATCATAAATGTTCTCTTCTACTATCTTGAGGTCACATGTCCCAAAAGGCCTTGTCTCCTGTGTGGAGGACCTATTGCTGTCTGAGGAACTCTCTGGTTCAATCATTGGCTCTGTGATTCTTGGAACCTCTGGAGCACTTGGCACCCTTGCTGCTTGGCCCAGGGAAGCCGGGGCATCTGTAGAGATTTCTTTCCGTGACTGGTTTTCCTCAGGGTCTCTTCTAACAAGGCCCATGCTCTTTAGGTCCTCATAGCTGATGTTATCATACACATTTTCAATATCGTCTATCGTCAGCTGCTCGGCTGAGGATGATCCAGATATGTCATTGCTGGACGATTCAGTGTGGATCACCTCCAAGTTACTATGACCAGACTGGTCATCATCAGGACTCTGTCGAGCCTCTGTAGCGTTTTCCCCAGCGCTGCTTGCCCTCCGCAGGACTCTGCTCCCATTGGGTGGAGGGTCGATCTGCACAGTGGGAACCTGTTCGACGTGCCAGCTGCAGGGTCGGGCTGTCTTCGGCGATGAGGTGGCTTCTGACCTCTCTGAGGGCACCTCTGGTTCTGGTCCGCTCGGCTCTGTGGGGACAAACATCTGGTAGATGTCCTCGTCCTCATCATCAGGCTGCATGGTTCTCTGGCGTGTAGGGAACATGGCTCTGCGAGCACGGTGGTCTGCCCAGATATTCCTCACGGAATGGTCACTTTCTGTGACAATTACAGAGGGAATTGGTGACTCTGGAGGTTCCTCTGTCACATGAGGTGTCCTGAGAAGCGGTGGGTGGTGACTTCCTTCCCTCACGAGGGATTCTCTGGCTCTCTGTGAGAAAGGAAAGCAAAGGTTTTTATTTTACACGTTATTGAGGAAACAACAAAACATCATGACTGAATTAGATTAAATTGCCATGATGTATTTGTGTTCAATACCTGCAAGTCTGAAGGGCTCATGTTGAAGGCCTTCCACTGTTCTATACTATCGACAGATGCCTGGGGATTCAGCCTCTTCCTGCTGCTTTTCCCAGGAACTCGCAGACGCTTTCCACCTCCCTAAATGCAGAGTTCAGCATTAACAACATGTTTGAAAGACTAAAGATTAAGATGTGTATATTTAATAAATATCACTTGTAGGGGCTTTAAACTCACCAGGCCACTGTCATCTTCATCATCAGCATCTTGCTGATGTGGCTCCTCTTCTCTGTCACTGTGGTCATAGTGATCACCTGGATCCAGGGACTCCTGTGATTGGTTGATGAGGCTGCGGCTGCGACCGATAGTGCCCAAAGCCAGCTGGGACACCGGTGAGAGCAGGGTGGCGCCCAAACTTGTTCGCTGGAGAGCAGGACATTTTGAAGAGTTTAGTTGCACAACATCTATGCGATTGTGTGTACTCGAGCTTCTCCACTTAAACTGGTTCATCTTCTCTGGTTATCACTCACCTTTTCACCGTCTGCGTTGGCAGCATTTTGCTTGGCATTCTTCAGTAACTTGGATAGAGGTTCTGGGAAGTCAAGCAAATGAATTATTGATGAATTCTTAAAGTTCATCATTGCAAAGGGTATAATTTTGCTAAACACAGTACATTTCTCTTACCTTTCCTGCGTCCCCTGCGAGGGGTAGGACCCTCCTTGGTCTGAGAGGAATCCTTCTTGTCTCCATCAGGGCTGTAATGAAACCCGGGATGATCTGCAGAAATGACAGAGAATATGTCACACAGAAAGTATGTGACGATTACAATGCATTAAATAGTGTTATAATATAATAATAGTAGAATAGGATTATATATAGGACCATTTGTTCAATATAATGTTTTGTAAAATGGTACTTACGCATTGCATCCATCTCCAAAATTGCTTGCTTAGCCTGGAATTCAAATAATAAAACAAGAGTGAGTTCAACAGGTTAGATTGTGTTTGAGCATGTTTTGCCACTAGGTGGTGCCACATTACAGGCCTGGCTCAACAACTTTGCTCAGGTTTGACACTTAACAAGCAGCCCCTTTATGTAATCTTTACATCTAAACTTTCCCATTGACCTTCACCCCTGGAGAGAAGTCCTGAGTTTCCATTTGCACATGACCAAAGGCAGATGAGACAGAAAAGTGATTGTGGTTGATGAAAATAAACAAGTGGAAGAACTCAGAACACATGAAAGGAAAGTACAAAAAGCAGGGTTGGAAGAAAGATGGAGATGCGGGAGAAAGGAAGTGGGCGAAAGGGAGTGACATTTCCAAAACATCCCACTCAAAGTCTGTGTTTACACCATCAGCGAACAGAGGGGGAGCTATCAGGGGATGAGCGGCTCTCACCTTGGCTGGGATTTTGGCAGGATGGTTTTCAAGTATGAGTCTCTTGAGGTGTAAGATCCACATGCGCTTGTCTTGCTGTGACTTGGCCTGAAGGCAGAGAGCGAAAACATCACAGAGAAGATAATCTCAGACATGCACTTGAAAAGGTGGCTGAGAGGGTCGGGATAAACCCTTTAACATCTGGTACATGGCCTTCTTACATCACACAGATTATCTTATATTTTTCAGCTCTTGTCCAAAACATTGGTTAGGTAACAACAATGGCCGCATTAGTCTCTAAGTGTTCAACGTGTCTGAGCACCTCGCTGAGATGAGCCTGGACGTTCTACAAAACAATCAGACACCTGCGAGTAATCGTCACACTTTCTTATTACCCTCTTGCTCAATTTGACAGGTTGCTGCACAGTTCAACTAACATGTCATTATATTCACAAAGACCTGGACGTCTGTTATGATGTGTGCTCTCTCATGCAGTGTTGACGTACCTGGACCGTGTGCTGAAGTTTGGGATTCTTGTAGTGAAACACACTGAAACTCAGTGGTTCTTTAGGAATAACTTCCACCAGCATCAGGTTGCAGCACTGCAAAACACAGGTAGGAAGTCCAGTTAAAAATACTTTTACTGAGTGTCTCTTGGGAGACGTTGTGCTTCCACTTGCTTGACTGACCAGTATGTGAGCCTTGTATGTGTAGGTTTCTTCTCGCTTCTTGGTAATGAGCAGAAGCTTGTCGAACAAGAAGAGAGTTCTCTCGTTTTTGGCTCGCTGCAGACGAAATGTTCCTTCAAGAACCAGCTCTCCGTAGCCGATCAGATCGGGGCCTTTCCAGTTGGTGAGCAGGCTCTGGATTTCCTGCAGAAAATGCCAAAATACAGAGAGTGAGAGGAGTCCAGTAAGTTTATTTTAACAGGAGAAACAAAACTGATAATCGAGAGCACAAAACAAAAACGGAAAATTTCTATCGAGCCAATCTCCAGACACTGAGAGTAAATGTGTCCACACACATTCCTGGGTTCATCTGACCCTTTTGGCTTCCAGCTGATAAAAGAAACAAGCTTCCCTTTTATGTGTCCTCCTTATGCAAGGCCATCATTAGCCCAGTGGAAAACGCGGAGACTTGTGTAAGACGGGAGGATCAGAGCTCATTCAAACCTAGAGTTCACATAGCTGTTCTGCAGGACAATAAAAGAATCGGCTCCTTGAAAGGCTTGAAACTAGCGTGTCTGTTTTATAGGAATAATGAGAGGCATGGAAAGTGTGCGTCATGGAGGAGATTACATACTTAACATTTAACGGATTCAGGAAAGGTTTGTATACAATCTGGCATCTTTCTTATTGTGTTTTTGTACTTGCTGTACCTGCAGCCTGACGGCGTGCTCATGTTTCCTCTTCATGTCGTTGATGTGCCAGGCCACTCTCTGCATGGTGTCGATGGCTTCCTGCACCACCTCGTACGTCTCTGTGTCTTTCTCCATGTGGTTGGCTATCTCCTGCACAGATGACACACACGCTGTTAGTCAACGCTCGCACGTGCACGTATGCTCACACATGTCACACAAGCATGTTCGCAAAGACATGTTCAGCCATAATACAGGCGTCCATGTGTGTGTTTCTGCACATAAACACACATTGGTGCATGCACTCAAATGCAAGGACATGTACATACACAGGAACATACATACTGAGCACCATATGGCTGAACATTTGGCTTCTCCAGTGGAGACTCTCATCAGGGGCTGAGTCAGACTTGCTGTTATTTAACCATACATATCTATTAGGTTGGTATAGATAAAAGCATCAGTGTCCTGTGCTTGTATTCATGTGAGTAAAAAGTGTGTGTAAGTGTGTGTTAGAGTGACTGACGTACATGCAGCAGTAGATGGTACTTGAGGATCCTCTGCACTGGCTTGAGCAGGTAGGAGCCCAGGGGCAAGGAGTGCCTCAGAGATTCCTGGCGCTCGCGGAAAAACTTGGCCAACGCCTTGTTCCTCATGCACTCTGTGAGCACAGCCACCGAGCTGTGGAGAGAAAATGCAGCGAATAAGATATCAGGGATGCGTAGGAAAGCGTAATTTGAAAGTGATGACAAGCGAGAGTTGTAATGTAGGTCCTGACAAATACTAAATTGATTGGACAGAAATAACAAAAAAAAAGCACATGTGAAAGAGGAGTGTGGGAGGACTTTGAGGATGCATCTATCTGCCTTTTGCAGTTTGTTGGAATTAATATCACATTAGCAATTTGAGTATTTTTATGACGAATAAATATTTATAAAATTCTATCTATGATCCACAATGTGCAGACTTTCCAATTAATGATATGCACCAGCTTGGACCCATGCAACACCGTGCGTGCTTCCACATTCTGCCTATAATTTAAATGTGTGCAAAATCACATGAGGAATTTAAATTAAAGGAGAGGCTCACATTTTTTCAAACAGCTTTTGCTTGCTGTAATCATTCCTCCTGCTCACACAGACGATTAAAAGATCCCTTTTAAGCATTCTTCCGATGTAAGTGATGGTGGACGAAATCCTGCTGTGCAAAAATGTAGTTTAGCTGAAGCTAATATGAGACTTCAGCAGCAGAGTTTGACAAATGAAGTGCATGTTTTCCAAATCTAGAGACTGCCAAAGCTGCATATTAACTTCAGATAAACTTTACTTTTTCACAGAATGAGGACTGTAGATTTTGTCTCACACCACTTTCATTGGAAGGACAATAGTAGGTCTTTTAATTGACCGTATGAACAGAATAAAAGACAAGTAAAACCTGTTTCACTGTTCACATTGCCACCATGAAAAATGGTGACCCAATCCTTTAATGTTAATGGTCAGTGTTGGGTGTATCTGATAAAACTCTTCACACATGTAAAGATAAACTTCTTTTTTTTTTTTTTAAATTAAACACACTTAAGGTCAATAAATGTAATAAAAGATTAGATGATAAAAATATTATTGTTCAATCCTGTTTTAGTCTCAGATCTCGATCTCTAATTGCACTTGCTTTTATTTTTTCCTATACAACATTAACTGATTTTAGTACACGTTCTACTAAAACAGTAGCACTGTTTAACCTTGTGAGGCCTTAACTTACTAGTTTGCTGTGTGACCTACTCGGGAAGAAAGAGTCTTTTTCACAAACAAATGTAGGCTGTGTGTGTGCGTGCATACGCATGCACAGTGGAAAAAGACAGAGGAAGACAGTTGTGAGTTGCCCCAAAACTTGCCTTTCTTCTGTATCTTCATTTGTGTGTGTGTGTGTGTGTGTGTGTGCGCGCGCGCATGCATGTGCATGTCTGCATGCCTAAATTCCAGTGAAGCTCTACACAGGCCTCACATTGTTCTGGAGGAAACTCGACCTTAGAGCTCAGCATGACCGTGATACATCTGCAGCCGCTGTGTGTGCGTGTGTGCATTTGTGTGTGTGAGTGTCTCCAGTGTGTGTATTTGTGTGTGTGTGTGTGTGTGTGCGCCTGTCGTGTGTGACCTTGGTTGGGGTCACCAGCTGTGGTGTGGATGTGGGAGAGGGTCTATCTCAAACAGCTGACAATAGCCCCTTCTCACTCACACACACACACACACACACACACACACACACCACAATCAATTAGCCATCATTAGCTTGTAACCAGTTTCTTCCTCTATGTGTCTGTCTTACCACACATTGTGACAGAAAAGGTAGCTGGAGGAGAAGGTGTGTTTGGTAGGTGCAGTAAGTCTTGGCATTAGGAGCGGACTCACATTTCAGCCTATTTAATCACACACAATATATACACTGACACACAAAAACCTCCCAGACAATCCACACAGGTGTCCTATAGGACCACACTCGCTTAATAGAACATTAACAACGTCAGGTATGATAAGGTGACAACTATAATACCCCATCTGTCAGTGCGGGAGCTGTAACTCTGTCAATAGGGAGCGAATAAAAGATTGAAAAAAAAAAGAGGACGAAGGGAGGGAGGGAGACCCTGAGGCGCAACTGAAGGTAGACACATTGACTCCTGCTGAGGTGGCTTCTATGGATCGTCAGTTCATCAGGGAGGGAGAAAAAAAGGTAATGCATTGATCGACGTACACAAAGGAGCCATGTGAGACGCTGGGAAGGCGGTATGAAGAGGTGAGATCAAGATAGGATGACAATGACGACGAGATGATGGCTTTTGTATAGGAGACGCTGTAACACACACACACACACACACACACACACACACACACACACACACACTGGTTGCTGTCTTACCGTGGATAGTTGGTGCAGTATTGGGTATAAATGTGGAATTCTTCACTCTGTAAAACACAAAAAAGGACACGTTGCATTTAAATGACAGGAAACAGGACTAACTGAGGAGTCAAGAGAGGAAATGATGCGACGGTTCACTATTTTTACCGTCACAAGGGCACATTTTTTGACACCACTTTGTTTTTGATTTTCGGCTCAGCATAATTACACTAACAGTAATTAGAGGCCCACTTCCTAGTTTTCTCTCTTCAACAGTAAATCAAGCACTTTGTTTACTTTAAAGTTTGGGCACAGCCTGACTCAGAAGCTCAGATTAGTAAAAAATCTCTTTTAAATCACTTCTGGAAAAGTATTTTTAACTAATAACTTTTTTACAAAATATAACTTTGGGTTATTTGTTTGCATGTGTGTATTTATGTGTGTATACAGGTTCGTATATAAATGTAGTCTTATTTTGATGGGCTATATTAATAAACTGATTATCATTATTATTCATATATTGGCTGATTTTTTTTCTTAGCAGCCATTGGTTTCCAGTCAACAACATGTTTCCTTGTACTGCAGTTAAATTGCAGATTGATTTTTAAAGTCTACCCTCTCCTGATCCAGACATGATGTTCACAAAGTTGGATTACACGACCAAAGCCTGTTTCAAGAGTCTGCTGATAAATTTTCTTATCATATGAAAATGGTTTGAACAGCATTGATGCCTGGAACAGAAAACACAGTAGCACAGTTTGTAAAATGATTGGCCGTAATATAAAGTATGTTCCTTGTAATAAATGGATTAAAAAATACAAAACCACAGTTAATATATGAACCTTTAAGATCAAGATTTTATGCCTCTTTATCACTGGCTGTACTGTATCGGTGCAGTTTTGCTGATGGTCGATTATTTCATGTTTACGGCTCGGCACACTCTGAGCCCACAGACAAGGCGTCCTCTCTCCTCCGCTACTAATTGAAAGTCAACCCTGTAGCTTATGATTAGCCCACGTCCTGGCCTTTAAGCCTCCGCTGATCCCGACAGCCCTGAGCGCTCGGATTAAATATCCCCTCATAGTTCATCGCCGCCCCTTTAATTGAGACTTTTCCCACCTTGCATGCCTCTCTGAACATCAAAGACATCAGAGACAGACTTGTCAAAGCCAGACTGAACCTCTGTCTTAGAAACTTCCTTCCATCTCCACATCGCTCATCCCTCCCTCCTAATATTAATGTGTGTAAATCCAGGTCATCTCTTCATCGATCTTTTATGGATATTCCTCTAATTTTTTTTCTCATAATAACCTTGCGTTCCTCCACTTTGTGCTCCTTTGGAGGCCTGGAGATGAACCCCTCACTGTTGCGTAACTGTGTCTAATTCTACTCTATTTGTGTCCATAAACACTTGGGGGTCGCAGGATGTGGACCGCTATCGGGAAGGAACATCATAAACACACAAGGCACATGACAAAAGTTCTGGTTCACAATGTACACACACAAACACACACAGACACACACACACACACGGAGCAATGAGGACATTCACACACATTTCCCAACATGTGATTCTTGAACTTAGAATATGCATAGACTGAATGTACGTGAATGTTTTGTTTCTTGCTGCAGGCAAATATACATTTCTATTCAAGCCACAGAAAAACAATTCAACCTACACAAATAGTGAATCCCACCAAAATATACTGAACACACACATAAGCTCAGAGACAGACTCTGGTGATTTGTTCGCCTGAGGTGCTCCGTGGGAACCGTCCTAAATTGAAGAGCAGGGCTCTCCTCCTCGTCTCCAGCAGTCTGCCGCCACAGACCAGGCCTAAACGCAACCAGATGTGCCACCAGCGATTTCTGATGACACACACACCAGCACACACTCCTAATAGACACTCTTAATATCCCTCTGGACGGTGAGCATGAGACCGCATGATACACAACTGCTTCTATGGAAAACAAATGTGTGCGGAGCATGCATGTCTGCACACACTCTTTGAACCAAACCGTGGAACCAGCAGACCTTGAAATAGCTCAGATCTATAATATAGTTCCCTCTAAGAAATATATACAAACCATGTCTAAATCATATAATCAGCATATCCAAATGCTGCATGTGAGGTTTTGAATGCTGAGATTCTATATACAATAAAAATCAAACATATCCCTTACCAGAGTATCAAGATACAAATAACATAGAACATTTTTTATTTTCTTGAACTTTGGCTGCTAATGACGACACAATGAGACAAAAAAAAACATAATGACAAAGACATAAGTCAGCAGTTTTGTTTTGTCATGATTTGTTGGGACTGGACTGGTGAGTCATCAGGTGAGCGCCGAACATGACGGATCACTACTGGCGAAAATAAAAAAAAAGCTTAAGATCTCATTGTAATTGTGCCCTCTGTGCTTGAGTCAGCATGTAGCAACCCATAAAACGATTTAAAGGCTTACTCAACACATAGCAGAGTCAGGATTCAGTGGAACACAGAGGAACACGAGGACAGATAGCCAATTATGTGAGAGGGAGAGGAAGAGATTTACAACTCGATCTGCCTCTTCAAACACTGTGCTGAGTTGTGATTGTTGGCTGCTCACGCCAGAAATGTATTAGCTGTGAGTGTACGTGTGCACGCGCGTGTGTGTGTCCATTTCACAGCAGATAGTGAAAGAGAGGTTTTGTGGTTTTTCCGGGTCTTAGCAACTGTGAGTAACCTTTAGCAGCACAAGAGAACTCTGGCTTCTATTCTGGTTACAATGGTTTTACCAGAAGTCTGCCTGTGAAATGATGAGGCCACACACGCACGCACACACACAGGCATAGGCACACGCTTTCATACAAACACACACACGGATGTTAGTTCTTGGGTGTCTCATTGTAAAGAGGCGTGATGGTCAGTGGTGACTAAATATTTCCAGGCGGTGGTCTGGCTGCAGACTGAGCAGTTCTACTCTAACAAATCTATAGAAACTTAAAGACCCTAACTCTTAAAACACACATTAACAGCTACTGTATGTTCATCTCTTCGACTTCTAATATGAATATGACTGTATGGGGGAATTATTTTGGAAGCATGGAAACATCTGCTCATGTGCTTTAGCTCATGTCTGTTGTTTATAGTGTGATTTTAGATGTTAGTTCCTCTGTGCATTGAAGAACTTCTTGTGCTATTTCCAAGCTCAAAAGTGCATATGCAGGCTCATAAGCCCATATGGACAAGAAGTCTGCTTAGAACAACTAAAATCACAGACCTTAGTGAGATCATTTTGCAACAAACTGCAATTTCCAAAGTCCAGAATGAACTTTCGATCTAAATGGAAACATTGCATTTTCATACACTTTAGGTTGTGTAATACTGGTTTGGTTGAATCTGAATAAATGTCTGTTTGAAGCTACATTTGAATTTGAAAGAGACTATTTTGCACGTTAGCAAACTGGGTTTAACTCAATATATCAGCTTCCAAATAGTGATCTTTTGTGTTGTTTTTAAGTATTTAAGAACAAGACGCCGGTGGCTTTAAAACACTCCACAGGTGTGTCTCTGTGTGTGTTGTGTCCATTAACAAATGAAAACTCTTAATGGTTTAAATTTACATTTGCAGTATAAGTTGCATGAGAAACACGTTATCGGAGGCAGGATGTGACTTCAGGTGGAGCCTTGTCTTCAGATGGCTTCGACCCAATCTAACCCCTGGATAAACCACACAGTAAATACCGTAAGGATGTTGTACTGTTTTTACAATAAATGCTGTGTTGACTACAGAATAAAAGTCAACAGCAGGTTGGCCGTATTTCAGATTGGGGGATTATCTGAGATCAGCTTCTTTTCTCATCGAGTCGTTTTTTGTAACTGTAACATGAATCGGTCGGTTACAAGATGTCATCACGCTGGTTTGTTTATGGATCTCAGTTAATTATGCGGAGTGGTGCTGTGGGCTGCTATAAAACAGGTTCGTCTCAACAACAGCTGCTGTATTTCGGGAGACTGTGACGCTGACTGTGACTGTGATGGTCAGACTGTTGCTCTGTGGTATTGGGTGTAATTGCAGTCGGGCAGGGGAGGGAATGTAAAGTGTTTTAGAGGAAGTGCTGGAACGCAGCATTATCATGGGACATAATCATGCAATCATTTCTGTTAGGGCACAGACGGGCGAGGAGGGGAATAAAAGCTGACACACACACACAGACGGACCAGTGACACCAGAATGCTGAGTCCAGTTTTTCTTGATGAAGCACTGCTATTATCCCCCTCCTGTAAAAAGGTGATTATATATTTGGACGGCCTTTAAAATTCCTCTGGAGTCGTCCTCCCTCCCTGCCCTCCTGCTGCATTTAAACCTGACATTCCTACCACCAAAATAAAGCTGCTAGACTCAATAAACTTCCAGGACTTGACGCAGCGTCTTCACCTGATTTTTCGGTGAACTCATGTCTTATAATAGCACATTGCCTGTTTCTCATTTTCTGTCCTGTATTTGCATGTGTGTGCGTGTGTTTGGAACCAGCTGTTTGGACGAGTTTCAACAAGAAGAGGAGGAGCGAGCGTGTGGGCAGAGGCACAGACAGTGGTGGAAGAAGTTCTCAGAACCTTGAAAACCCATAACATGCTCCCAAAAATACTCACTCATAAGAAAAAAGTCCCGCATTCAAAATCCTGCTTAAGTGTAAGTGCAAAAGTAAATGTGCTCACAAGGGAAAAAAAACAGCTTCTGTGACTGATTTATTATTCTAATGTATGACTAGATTTTCAATAGTGATTCAACAATGGACAGAAAAACAAGAAAAAGAAGAAGATAAATGATCCTAACAAGGACTTATTGTGAGGGGCCACAAGCCAAAAGGGTAAAACCATAATCTAGTTTTGTATTCTATAATTTGATCGTATTTTTTTCTTCTGCTATAGTTGTTAAAGAAATGTAGTGAAGTAGATGTACAAAGCAACCTAAAATATTCAAGGTAAGTGAATTATAATTTCTACTAAAATATAGTACTTGAGATGGACAATGGGGAGAAGAAAGGGGGGGGGGGGGGCAGTGAGGCGTCCATCTTTACCTTTGATACGAAGCACTCTGCGATGGCCACGGGGTCAGCGTTGCACTTCTCCAGATCATGAAGAAGGTCCCTGAAACAAACACAGTTCATGTGAAAATGTGCACCAATACAAAACGACTCTCCCACGATTCATTGTTCCAATCGGTGAATTTCAGGAGCAGGAGTCACCCTGGCTACAGAAATTAGGTCTTAGGGCACTTGGGTTCTGAACAAATGAGAAACTTCCATGAATTCAAACAGGCATCTCCCGTGTATGTGTGTGTAAGGGAAAAGAAATGGCCACTGTTGGGAGTTATTGTTTCATGGCTGAAGCATGAGGTCATGGCGATCGCTTTAAACTGCTTTAATGCTTCCTTTTACAGGCCGGTTTGTCTGCGCCTGACAGCTGAGAAATGAATAGGTGGGAGAAAAGAGTGTGTTTGTGTCTCCAGACCACCATGACCGATGCTCAACTAGCCATCTCGTCTGAATACACAACACACACTCACTCAGCTCAGGACGGTGCCGCAGGAGACAAATATGCAGACGGGGACTTATTACACACACCTGACTGCCAGGACGACGCCCTTCCCAGAAATCAACAGGTGGCCCAGTTTCACTATTTGCAGGACATTGTTTTGTTGAGCCTGAGAGCATTTGTCGGCATATTTATGTGAAGCTGTGTTGACACCCCGTCGGTCAAGTCTCCAGTTTTCTTCAAAGAGCGTTGATACTGTTTAGATTAAGTCCTTTAAATAAAGAGACCTGATAAAGAAATATTACAGCTGTGATGCAAAGTAAGGTCTTGCCTGTTGCTCTCTGGTTTATTTTTTATCGTCCAAGAATTTTAACCTTGAAATTTGAGTCTCAAGACCATTCAAGTGTTTAGGGGGTCAAGTCAAACGCAGAATTCTTGTTGTGTCAGAGTTATTGTAACCACATTTACTTCACATTTATTATACACCTTTATCAAATATAAATCCTATATAAATTGTCAATGTACAGTATTTTTAACCATCACTTGGCCAATGCTGTAATCAAACAACTATCTGGAGTTGTGATGTGATGTGAACGTTCCTGTCCCAGGTCTCACACCTGTTTTGAACCATTTAGATCATTTCAACAAAAAACAAATTGGTTTAGAAAAGGAGTGTGTATTTGTTGTACCTGTTAAAGTGATAGATGTCCTGTATGTTCCCGAACAGAGAGCCTTTATCCTCAGAGCTCAATGCCAGTCGAGACTGGTTGCTGATGCACTCCAAGTAGTCCTGCAGAGAGAAACAGGGGAAGCCGTCATGTTAGAGCTACATGGCTGCCATTTTGATTGGCACACACACACACAAACAAACACACACACACAGACCACTCACACTGTGACTCCGACAGACTTCATCGCAGCAGCTTTCAAAGCCCACAGAACAAAATTTACTTTCATTTATCATTTGTCAGCCTTTATGCTTGCTATCTATTGTTTGCTTATGTTACAGTTTTTATAGGAATACAAACTCTCCTCATACACAAAACTTCAACTACACACTTTTCATGTATGACCTCAGCTTTAATTGGTTTTAAAGTGGGAGAGGCAAAACTGAAATTAGGTGTAACCGTCAAAACCTGCCTGATCTCTGGATCCTTGTTTTGTGTAAACAGCTTGATAAGGAAATAACACAGGCCATCAGGTTTTCGAGTAAATGAACCCCTGAGTGAGACGAATGCCAGGAAACACACGTTTAACATGGCTGATGGCTGAAAAACAGGTATAAGTCTACTGAAAAGGATTTGACTCTCTTGGCTATTATCACAGCCTCCATTGCTGTCGTTAGAGAGGAGCTGCTGATAGGACTCATTCTGGCCTGCAGGAGGAAAGTGAGAGGAGAGAGACAGATAGCAGAGGCACTGATTGTTTTAACTGTATGTTTCTCTTTTGCACCACTGATGGTCTTTGTGAGATCAGTAAATAAGTAGTCAAACAAGACCACTGTTACATCTCCTGCTGCAGGCTGCTTGTAATTTCACAGGAATGCCTCTTTGTCTCTCTCTGCTCCTTCTTACAAAGCTTCTTAAGCTCTGATGGTTGCCGAGCTGACTCCCAAAACACAGCTACACAGGAAGAGAGCTTAATACACCTGCGCACACACACGTACACAAACACATCAGTACAGCTGCACAGCTTGAGGAAAAGTGTTATGGTTTGGTTCTCTTGTGTTTTACTAGTTTATCTTCAGTGTCTTACTCCAGTGTTTTTGGTTTTGCCTTTTTGTTCAGGCATGGCCTCGGTGGCTGGGGGTGTGGCCTGCAGGTGCTGGGGTCCCCTCTCCTTTCTCACAGCTGTCCCTCATTCCCCCTAACAACTGGCAGCTTTTAAAAGCTCTCTGGTTCCACCTTGCTTTCTTCCCTCACAAGCTATGTATGTTCCTACTGGTTTTCTTGAGCTCTGTGTTGCATGAGATTCTCCAGTGCTCGGTCCTCACCTTCACCTTCATGTCTCTGTCATCCAGCCTCAACACCCACCTACCAGCCTTCAGCCCCTAAAGCAGCTCCTCACCTCTTCTCTTAGTTTATCACCTTTTTTGGTTTTCTCTTTAAGTCCTGGAGCTTTTGTGTTAAAAAAATCCTTTTTGCTCAGTACCCCTCGTCTGTGTTTTGCTCTTGGGTCCAGCAAAAACCTGAATCCTTAACAAAAAGTCTAGGGGTCAAGGAGCAGCCTGGTGGCAGTTTTCAAACCTGCAACTGGGCAGACATTACAGCATTGAGAAAAGTACAAGGCTTCGCTGAACATGCACAAACACACACACACACCCACTGATCATCTCAGCACACAACACTTGTCTGTATTACAAGAGACTGAAGAGAAGAGAGAGAGAGAGTCTGTTTGTATAATTTCCAGTCTGCTGTGGTGGTTTCTGTTCCTGGTAATGTTTTATGTATTTAGCCATTATTATCATCATTACTATTATTATGATAGCTGAGCCTGAGCAATCCATTAAACTGTGTTTGGTTAGGCGAAGGCAGGGATGTAAAAAAAAAAGAGATAACAAATAATCTCAGCTAAAACAAAGAACGTTTGTTCAAACTGTGGCGTGAATGACAGTCGTTTTGGATTTTTGGGGTTTAAAGGTTATGCGCGAGCTTTAGGCCAGGATTTTGTTTTAGAAGATTTGAGTTACACAGTAACGCTAACGGGCAGGTCGGCGGTTACGTCGGGGGTCGCGTCAAAGGGTCGTGTTTAGATTTTGTTGACTATCGGAGGTAATGTGTAATGTGATGCTTTATTAGCCACGGGGTCACGGATCTGACCTGGCTTGACCCACTCACTCATCACACTCAGCTGAAGCCTGACTGAGCTCGACAATGGGCAGCAATGTTCAGATCCACACACACACACACACACACACCTCGAGGTACACGCCCTGTTAAGCATAAGACATAACATGTACAAACTTGATATTTTCTCAGGTTAACCATTAACCTCCTCAAGTACACACTCTCTTCCTACACACCAAACACATCCCTCACTCTGCACCGCGGTAGGAAGTCGTTCCTCCAGACAATGCCGAGTGCAAACATCCAAATCTCATAGCTTTGAATGTTTCTGCAGGCTGACGTTTCCAAGTTTATTTCCAAACTCCTGGTCAGCTTCAAATGGCCTGCCGACGCGTTCCAGGTCACGGAGCAGAAAAAAGGGGAGAAAGAAGAGGAGGAAGAGGAGGAGGAGGAGGAGGGAGAGAAAGACGAGAGCTTTGTCTCTGAGGTTGTTTGTGGATAACGGATTGGCCTCATTGCGCGCACTGATCGAGGCCAAGGAGGGGCGATCGCACAGAGCTAACAAACAACCTTCACGCACAGCAATGAACGCCGGCCCTGAGAGCTTGAGAAAACACACGCAAATAGACAAAGACAACATCTTCACCAATTTGAGAGAAGAATGCAAGTGCTGCGAAGTGACGAAACACAACCAAAGACAGAACACAATGGAATTCAGTTACAAAACAACAGATGTTTGCAGGGACACTAAATATGGCAGACGTACCTATTCATCACTTTTTTTTTCATTTCCCTGGAAACTTCTGTTGTTTTGTAACTCATTGTCATTGTGTTCTGTGCAAATTGCAGACTTTCTATATTTGCTTGTGTTGTTTGTATGTCCACATGTTTCAGCATTTGGCTTCTCATTTACTTCAATTGTGCATGTGTTGTCAAATCAGCGAAGACATTTCTTTACTTGCTTGTTTTCCTAAGCTGCAGTTCTCTCTTCATCAACCTTCTGATACTTAAATTTCTACTGTATAAATTCACACATACAGTTTACACACAGGCAGGCAGAGCACGAGTGTGTGTGTGTGAACCAAAACACGGCCGCTGACAGATGAAACACAGGTGAGCCCAGGGGAGTCTGGGTAAATATTTGTGTTGAGGCTGTCACACCCTCTTCCCTTGCAGGAAGCAGCATGGGCAAAGGGATTATGGAAACGGGGGCTGCGGGACAAGCTCACGTAGGACAGTGCTGATAATAGATGGGCTGGTGCTGCGCTGTTGCCGTCCGGCAGCAGTGTAGGTAAACTGTCATGTTAAAAGCTCCATTCATGCAGATACAATCGGTGCAATCCATCCAACGTGCACTCACTGGAACTTGTCATTAAAAGGGGTGAAAAAAGGCTAAATGCATGTGTCTCTTTCCAAAGTACTGATGAAGAATTAGCTGTCCTGCCATGTAAGTGTGGTCTTCCACGGCTGGGTGGTCTCTATTGGCTATAGGTGGTCTGCAGAGTGGAGGCAGTTGAGGCTTATTAAGTACAGCTCCTAAGCTCTGTTCAGTGTTTTCCTAACCTACTTTGGACATTGTTATCTCAGAGCTAAATCCCTCTACCTACCACCCTTTTCTTTCTCCCCCTTTTCCTCACCTCCTGAAGAGAGGAGGAGAGGGAGGAGGGGCAGGAGAGGGTGGGACATCGATCAGGGGTGACAGGCCAAAACCACCAAACCTCAACCTCACTCCCCATACTTACCCCGACTCTTGGGAATATGAGTTTCCTGTTCTTTTGACAACAGCTATACCCCGAGTGAACCATTTCAACTCCAAATAACACACACATACACACACTGGCCAATGAACCGACAGCCTCGAGTGTAGGAGGAAGCAGTGTTAAGAGGGAGGATGTAGGAAAAGTTGGGCAAAGCTCCAACACATGCATGCTCATACACACATGCAAAGTCAAACAATTTCCATACACAACATTTGATCATTTTACACAATCAAATTCAAATGAAGCTGCAGAGGGCAAATGTAAAACACACATCGCATGTGCGTACCACATTTGAGCACAGATGGTATGAATTTTATGTTTCATAGAAAATCGAAAAGAGCTGAAAAGAGAAACAAAGAGGAGGGAAAGAGAAAGGAGAGCAACCTTTGATACAAACCACTACACCCAATCCTTAACAAAGCCACTAAAGCGCTGACTAGAGGCAATGTGTATCCTCACAGTTCAAAGCCAACCTCACAAAAAGAGTGTATTTATCAGTGTCTCTGTGTGTGTGTGTGTGTGTGTGAGCGCGCTTAAAAACGTCCAGCGTTTTGAATGTGGGCCTGTGCCCGCAGCACAAAGGCACTGGTGTCGTGTAACTTGGCCAAACCCCGCCTGCGAGCGCAGGTGACCTTATTGTACTGGAGGTTCCCAGCAGGCAACGAGCGGTGTGTGTCACGTGTGTGAGGAAAACCACAAAGACCTAAAGGATGTGTGTTATCTGGTGATTTAAAGCCCTGGATTCCTCCTGAAAAGAGCAAGGTCAGGCAGGCGCTGACTGAAACACACCGATGATGTTGCACTGCTGCTTGGACTTCAACTAGGTCGGCTGGAAAACATTCTAACCTTCCATTTTTTTTCAAAGAAAGATGAGAGTTTCAAACTGTGTGCTCTGAATTCTATTTCATGAATTAGAAGAGTGGTTCTCAAATATGAGCAAAGTCTTTGGAGCTGACAGATGATTAACAGATCAGATTAGGAGAAAAAGGTATGTTTTCTCAGACTTCACTTTTTTTTCTCTTTAATTGAATTTTGTCTCTTGATGCCTCTGAAAATCATTCAGATAAACCAACTACACCAAGCCACATTTGGAGCCTATATAATCTGCTAAGGCATACATTTGTTCAAGGCCTTATTTCATTAACATATTTTCTGGGTTGAGTGTTTTTTACCTCCACAATGCTCCGCAGGTCCTGGACGTAGGTTCTCTCTGTGTCCAGTATCTCCTGCACCACCCGGTCCACATAGGTCCTGGGTCCCTGCACCTGACCTGTCCGCTCTCCTCCGCCCGGGCCTAGCTCAGGCTCTGAGTGTTCTGTCAGAGTCTGTGCACTGCCCTGTCTCCCTTGTCCCCTCCCCGTGTCCATCCCTCCATCATTCCTGTCGTCTTCCTCCTGGCATCCCAGCTGCCGGGCCGGGACCAGTTCCAACCGAATCGCGCCGGAGTCCCGGTCCGAGGTCACCGGGTTACAGTGAGGGGCAGTGACGAGGGTGGAGCGGCTGCCCAGCGAGCAGTGACTGTCCCGGGAGGAGGCGGAGGAAGAGGTGGAGCTGTAGCTGATGGGCCTTTCGGCGCTGTCGGGCGAGGAGTCCATGCTGAGGGCGGAGCAGTAGCGCGAGGAGGCGTGACGGAAGGCCGGGTTGCGGAGGCAGCGGGCCGGGATGTCAACGGAGCTCAGGACTGAGCCGGAGTCCGGGACTTCAGGAAGAGGAGGCAACACATCAGGCAGGTAGTTATAATCGTCTGGAGAGGAAAATGAGAGAAGGGAAGAGATAAGTCAGGAGTGTTCGATTACAATTCTGCTTTTTTTTATTGGAAACTTCAGTTCGTGTTTGATGTTTAAGACCATTTCAGACCATAAACACATAGACTTCTGCATTTACTTCCATGAAACTACTGGCTCCAAGCTTGGACTCCTGCAAAATATTGAGTTTGCATCAAGCATCAAATGCAAATGTAATGGTGTGCAAATGGGTGAATGCCTTGCAGCAATGACCTTGCAACAGTGGACTAATTTATTTTGCAAGCATTGAGATAATTATCGCCTGTCGCCAAGTGAACTTTCAAAGTTACATAAATGGGCGTGTTCTGTCTTGATGTTTAATAAGGTTCAAACTGGACCTCTTAGTTTGTGTTCCCTCCTCCATATGTGCTAACCTGTACACACACCCACACCAATGTAGCCCCTTGCATTGTTGTACCGTCGCGCTATTGTTGGTCTGACTGGCTCTTAAACAATGGCTCAGCCTATTGCATTTTTTTAAATATATGGTTGACATATCAATCATGATGCCTGGCTATAATTACTGCAAACAAATAAGACCACGGTCTAGACAATCGACAACATTGGATTTGCTGCCCTAGTGTTGCTAAACAAATGGTTGCACATACAATGCATGTTATTGCTGTCTGTCACAATTATGTTGCTAAATATTTTGGGCCTTTCACCGTAACCTTCGCAAGAAACTGTCAAAGTTTTAGCTTCGTCAAAGAGCTCCCGTTCCTATTTTTATTTTACTGTGCTTGAAAGCAAAGTGCATGACACAGTTAAATCAAGTCCAAATGAGTTTAAACTATACTATCTTCCAACATTGAACGTCTCAATTTGTAGGAAAAACAGACAAACATGCAATAAAACAGAACATGGAGTAAAAATAGTACACAGTATTCATTATTATTTAAATTATAAGTGTAATAAGTTATTGGTTAAGTATCTTAGGGAAGCTGAAAAAATAATGATGTGACTCTTAAAATGTCCCAATGATTTACTGATGCTGGTAAGTCACACGCAGAGCTGTTAAATTTCAAATGAAATGCAAACATTCGCCAGGCAGTGACTCTGTATTTCCCCCCTCTCAAGCTAAGCGCTAAAAAGACTCACTGTATGTAACTTCTAACGCTCACAATACCACTTTCACATAGTCTTACAGTCTCTATCTGTTTAGCATCCCGATTCCTGACATTCCAGCTGACCGCAGTCTGACTGACCACCCGCCATACGAGGACCACTCGCCCTCCCAGACTTGTCCTCAGTTCCACCCAGAGGGACGTTTCATGTGCAAAGAGCAGCGAGAAAATGCAGAGAAAGACAAGTAAACAGCAACATTTCATTTCTAATTCTAATTCTAATTCTAATTCTAACTCTAATTCTAATTCTAATAAATGTGTCTTTTTGCAGCGACACAGAGAAAGAGCTCGAGTTTAATGACGAGATTAACAGTGTAATGAGGAGAACCCTCCAGGCTGAGGCTATGAATGAAAGCCCTATTTCAAGAGACAAGTTGGACTGTTTGTGTGTGTGCAACTACAGGAACCTATTTGGCGTCAAGCCGGTGCCAAACTGGCTCACAACCTTGCGTCTGTGGAGAGATCCGTTAAGATATGATTACCGACTCCCGAGGCCCCGCAGTCAGGCCACACATGCAGCGTATCAGGCAGAAGCCCTCCAACATTCCCTCCATGTTTTCCGAGGTCTCGCTCCATAGAAAGGCTTTGACGGGAGGAATGGGGAGCAGAGCGAAGGAACGAGGGGAGGACAGCAAGAGAGAGCCTCATACCAGCTCAGTGGGAGTTTGACACCAGTCTCTATCTTCAAAGCTCGATACACCAGTGACCTGGCAGCTCCAGTGTTGTGGCAACACTGAGGATCCAATGCCCTGTAGGACGGTGTGGCTCTCTCGTTGCCAGCAGCGCCGGTTCAGCCTAAACCTGCCTCACTTCAAAGCATGGAAGATCACAGACTCGCATTCAACAACATGAAACGTGAAACTGAGAACAAGCACAAAGAATCCCGGTACATACACTCTCTCTCACCTTTCAAATAGGTACCTTGGAGGTCTTTTGGCCATGGTGACACCAGCACTTTAGCAGCAGGCATGCCTGTTATACTGGTCTGTGATGGAAAGATCACAGGTCTGATTCTGGCATTGACTCCTGCACTGAAACCAAGTTTAGAAACTGAACCTGCGTTACCAAACGTTTGATTTTTTTTGGCAGCTTGCGACAGAAGAATAAGCTGAAAACACCACATCTGATGTATTATTACCATATAAATTTGTTATGGCGAGCGTGTTTGCATATGATTGCCTATTTACATATCATGCGTTTCTGACCACATGATGAATGTTATTCAATAATTAACATGCTGTATGTATATTCATTTAATCCTACCTGAGCAGGCAGGTGTATTTTTGACCCTTTGACGTAATCACAGCTCAATGAGAAAGCAAATTAACATAATTCCCAAAACATCACATTAATCCTTAAAGGCACAATATTCACTCTCTTTTTTAGCTCTGTTTTGTTCTCCACCAATGCCTGAAGACAATATCTGGCTTTAAGATGCTCCACTTTCTTCACCAGCGAGTTGCAAATTTTGTTTGTCTGCTGTTTGATGCTGGGCAGGTAGCATAGAGTTGGTCTATCAGAGCTTTATCGCTGAAAAAGGCTGCTGCCGGTAATGAGCTTGATGAGAGAAGAGTATGCAGGCCAACCAAAACAATTCATTAAAGGAGCTAAAAGAGGTTTATATGGTCTGTAAAGCTGAGGGAACTGCAAAGTGGCGCCTTTCATATTACAGATTTTTCAGGAAAAATATTGATGAGTGCTGCTTTACGGTTAAAATCAAGAAGAGAAATTTAAATTGTGCCCTGAAGTCACTTCACTGAACCATCATGTAAACATTTTTTCACAGAAACATCCATTAAGTCAATTCCTGGTTCTATTGTTCCTCAGAAAGAAACTGAAATGTTTCGAAATCCATGTCTCAAAAACAACCGTGACAGGAGAGCCTGATGCGCTGAATCACAGCTTTCACTAGTTTTAATTTCGCTTCGCTGCCGTGCCAAGAAAAGCAGGAAGGAATTGGAGCATCCAGAAAAATGAAGCGGCATGAAAACTGTATTTTCCTCAGACGAGTTTGGAGCCGATTCATCGTGCGTGCGTGTGTCCATCCAAATGTTTGCGCTCCCAAGCCTGACCCACTTTTTAACAATTACACATCAGACAGGAGAAGAATCTGGTGGGTGCAAACAACACACACACACACACAGACACACACACACTAACAGCCTTGGCTTTTTGATAAGCACCAAGCTGCTTTCAAGTCACCGTACACAATGCACAAAGGGTTATATTATATTACATGCCATGACATTAATAGGTAACTGACCCTTTGACAAATCTATGATATATACTTCCTTATCACAGCAGGTGATGTAAGTAAATCTATGCCGTGTGTGTATGTTTCACACAAAATGCATTAAGTTTATCACTCCAAAGATAAGACTAACTGAGCTAATAACTTAATGGTCCTCACACCAGCTATTGCGGCTAGATATAAGCAGGCAGTGTGCACGTGTGCAACCTGCACACACAGACACACACACACACACAGACATACAAGGAGAGCAAATACAGAGAAGCCATGTGTTTCCGTTTGCAGTGAAACCCAAACATCTCAGGGAGAGATTGCTCCATCTTGTGTTTGCCCAGCCCCTCCTTCCCACCTTCAGCTTCATGTTTGGGGCACACCCTGACCGTTTCCTGGGTGAACTGGCTCTCTCTCTCTCTCACACACACACATACACAGCAAAGATGGCCAAGCTTTAGTTACCTCCTGTCCAGATTATGTTCAACCTGATCCTTGTAAATGATCTCTAATTATGGTCCTAAGCATGCAGGTTGGGACTGTTTCTCCTCTGTGTGTGTATGTGTGTGTGTGTGTGTGTGTGTGTGTCCGTGCATGTGAGGATTAGGATAGTGTGTGAGCGCTGTGTTTCCTGCCAGACAAGAGAGGGAGTGAATCAGCGAGTGCCTGAACAACCTGGCATCAATCTCTGGCTTTCATTTAACTTGAAAAAGACAAAGAGCTGGGGCGCTTTAGTTATTCAGCCAAGTTTAATATGTTGAACATCGGGCCTGTCTGGAAGGCAAACAGTGAAAAAACCAGGAGGAACCAGACTGAAGATGGAGCAGACAATGTACACAGAGGGTACAAGACTCTGGCAAAAACACTGAGAGACACATGTGGTGTTTCACTCTTTAGGAAAGTTTAGTGGTTCAGACCCATAAACACAAGTCTTTTGATGCTTTATTAGATTAAAAAAAATGCACGTGTGTTTATTTTGATTGTGAAAAAATGAGTGAAAATGGGTTAAAAACAAGGATCTGGGCAGGATTTTTAAAGTACCATCAAAAGTACAAACACTTGAACTACAAACCCTCAAATACTTTCCAAGACTCTAGTACACTTTCATCAGCTCATCTGGATTGTGTCTACATTTTTCTCTTCACTTTTGATTCGCCAAGGCATTTTTCAGAGCTGAAGACAAGCTTATTTACAGTAAAAGAGGAAAGTAAGATTGAAAGCAAAGGACTGAAAATTCTTGACCTTGAAAACAGCACTTGACCCCTTAAACCCTAAACAAACATAGACGTTAAACTGGATCAAATTTAGCGTCAAAGCCAATCTGATTTCAAGTGAAAGGCTCATGTTCAGTCACACATATGCTTGAACACGACAAACTGAGACTTGAAAACCTCTCTCCATCGATGCCTCAGTCTCTACCTGTCCAGCCAAGTTTAATGACTCATGCTACACTTAACCCGTCCACTTCAGCCGCACACTTTATGGTCACCTGAAGTGCTCTTTATCCTGGAGTGGTCAGCAAACAGCTGTGAGCGCCCTCGTCTCTTTATGGCCCCGACGGTCCTCACAAGTAGCTCAAACAGCTCGAATCCCTCTGTGACCGTTTTGTAACGAGCATGTGAACATCCTTTGTGGACGTTTAAACCATAAACAGGTTCAAAATATTTTAAAGTATTATGTCATGTGCAGATTTTGGATACAGAGCAGCTGCAAAAGAAATGCCATATTCAAGTTGCATGGCATCCCTAATCACCGGGTTTGAAGCAAGTGTAATAAACAATGTGTAGTATATGTCGGTTCCAGCAACAAAGCCTGCACGAGACTGCCAGGGAGTATCCCTCAGCAATAAAACACAGCCCCAGGAAAATCAAAGACGGGACTTTGTACTGAAAAGGCTTTGGAAAAGACCCACTTACTTTGGCCAGCTCGAAAGGCTGACATTAGATTTGGCTGAACTTTGAAGGCATTTTTGCACAGAGGACGAAGTATTGCAGGAGACACAAGAGTTCAGAGTCAGTTTGCAGAGGACTAATGATTACAGTGGGAAATAAAGGGGCAGATGCACTGTGGATCAGACCCCACACATCCACACTAATATGTTTTTAAAATGCATGACTTTTGTTGTGTTTATGCCTGGCGTCTAGAGAAGAACCACTAGAACAGGCTATTAATTCAAAAGTCCAGATCGGCTCTGATAAACCTCAGCAAAAGACTTTGTCCACATGTGGAAGGAGCAATAACAAAAATGAGGACGCCTGTGGACGTACATACAGAGGTTAAGTAGCCCATGTGGAACCTCGTGGCAACAAGGATGTGTAGCCTTTATTCCAACAGAGGGTCCAAAAAGAAGGAAGCTGTTACACTATCTAATTTTATATAACTCCACTCTGGCAAATGAGAAGCAATGTCAGTGAAGTTGACCTCTTCACATCCGTTTTGACACCAATAAAATTAACCACTGTACCATCCGAACCACTTCCCATTTCCAGCATGAACATCTGCTGGAACACCAGGACAACAGGCCATGTCACGAAGCTGAAAAACTTCCTTCCATCTTTCCATCTCTTTCTTGCCTCCACTCGTTCCTTTTTCATTACTGTCACACAACCATCATTTTCTTCCTCCCATCCTGACATTCTTTTCCTCCCTCCTCCTATTACATATTCAAATTCAGTGTATGTTTGGCAGGTCATAAAGCAACTTCCAAGTTTGCTGTGTGCATATGAGCTCCACAGGACATTCCTATGTGCTCAGACCATCCCTCTCCAAGCATATACTTTACTATGTAAAAATACACATTGACCAGCCGGCCTGTGTAGATGGCTACAGACCACCAGGGCTCGTCTTTGCATTTGAAACACGTGTTCATAACACTCAAATTACTGGGTCTAATCTGAAAAGAACATCTAAGAGGATATCACAGGGGGTGTTTTGTCCTCTTACTTTTTGATCATACACATAATACTAGGAGGGTTTTAAACCTTTTAAATGACCTTAATTGTTACCTGAAAACAAGATTCTGCAGACATGTCTAAATTAAATTGTAAATGTGGATTCAGGATGCATGTAGTTCTCCCAAACAGAAAGGATAGAAATCCACTGAAAATGAGCAAATTTGAAACGAGAAAGCAGAGAATGTCAAAATGAAACTGGCAGAATAAGAAGCGGCATCAGGAAATTATTTGTTATTGTTGTTAGTTTTTCTTTTAATCCCGATTGTGTGTGAAGCAAATATGACAAAACAGAAAAACGAGACTTGCTATCTCACAGAAAAGAAAGAGCAGGACTGTGTCTCTTGAAGAAAAATGATCAATATTTGGCACATACAGATTCAATGTTGATCTATATTCACTACAAAAGCACAATTAAGATGTAAACAGGTTAATCTGGTCTCATGCAGGAAAGAAGAAGACACTTAATACAACATTCAACAGGTGCTGCAACAGGACTTTAATCGATCTTCAACTGCTCAGCTAGTCCAAGACTCTCACTGACAGCATCACAAGCACAACTTGAAAACTTTGAATGAATAAAACAGCTGTAATATTTATCTGGAAATTGCCCAAAAATTTGAGAAAAACTGAAGCTTCTATCCCAGAGAACAGTGAGTTAACCAGACGGGACTTGACCACACACTTTGTACAGCTCACAGATCCTTTAATCAACCTTGTTTGTCCGTGTGTGTTCTTGTTTATGCTGCAATGGGGCGTACCAGATGGCACCCGAGTTCAATGCCATACAGCCTGTTCCTGACTTTATACGCCTGGTGCATTTACAATGTAACCCGAATCCGGAGGTGGCTTTGAAGGCAACAGAAATTAGAAGACATTGTTTTTATGCAAGTACAAGCTGCAAGTCCAAGCATTTCAGCGTTCTGCTAGCAAAAAAGACGTAATGGGGAAAACATGGTGAGAAGAGGACACGTGTGACTGTGTGTGTGAGAGAGAGAGAGAGAGTGAGAAATGAGGAGGAGACGACCCAAAGGAATTAAAGTAGGAAGAAGAGATGAGAGGAAAGGTCAAAGGTCAAACACCACCCACTCCCCTTGCTTTTTCTCTTCTCCATTTCCCACTCGCACACTTTGAATCCTGCCTTTTGTGGCGCTTTAACCCTTAAAGGTTTTCTCCATCTCAAACCAAATTCTCTCATCTTTCAAAGCAGCAAATATAAACTTTGGAGTGTTTATTTCCCTGCAAGCTGAGTAGACAACCAACACAATGCAGCATCTGAGATCTTGCTGTCCGTTTAGTTATGGCCACACATCTGCCGCATCCACTAAAGGTCTGTCTCTACGTTTCTGATAGAGACGCAGGCTTGATCTCAACTGACGCTAAGGACCTTAAAGTGTCACTCAGGATTTCACACCGCAGCCGAACGACCGCAGAAGAAGAGAGAGGGCAGAGGTGGGAGAGACGGAGAGAGGCCGAGGATGGGATTTGAGACAGGAGGCGGGGTTTTCACTGAGCAACTTATCACTGGACCAACAAAGAGCCGCACAGGCCGGGACGTATATTATAATGCAGATGTTTCGGAGGATGGATGGAGGAGTGAAGGCGAAGATTCCTTTTTTTTTACTGCGTTTGTGTTGAGCAAGTTCGACACACATCATGAGCCGTTAAGACAGAAGTTTGAACTTGATGCACGACTTAATAGACTCCTGTGGTTTTCATTGCCCCACAAAACAGGGTTAAAGTAAACACACACACAGCTGGGAGGCTAATTGCCAACAAATGGCTTTTTCCTGGCGATAAAGTAAAACTATTGGAACAAATAAACATTAGACATTAACACCTTCTTATCATCAGGTTGTGTTTATGAGAAAGGAGTTAAAGACTCTCTGTTCGCCATCAACGCTGTGAGCATCAGCGAGGAATGTGCGCCGTCGTTCAAGCTGACAGCACCGGTGTTTAGCCGCTGTGGGAAAAAAATGTCCGCCCGCAAACTTACACCTCCCTATTTTCAGACACACACTCTCACACCCACCCTTGGGACACCCATGCGACCCTTCCTGCACACACCCTTGCCCTCCCTGCGAGTGCGACACACTAGCCTCATTCTCTGCATTACAGGCCAGAGAAAACTCTCCAGCATCCACATCCCACTTTAAAGTTCAGCTCCTACCACCACACACACACTGAAGCGAATAGAATGGAAAACTATTGATTCATCTTATATATTATATTGCTCCAAAGGGACCTGCCCCCCCACTCTGCACCCTGCCTTCGCCTCCACAGGGCTGCAGCTTCTCGCACGTGAGCGCTCAGGACGGGGGGCAGATGTCCTCCACCTCCCCAGAGGACTGGGCCGAGCAGGGTGGGAGGAGGAGGACGGAGGGGTCCATTGTCTCTGGCACCTCTAAACCAAAGAGTTTGCTCTAAACAGTAATTATTCCCCCCCCTCCTCCTCCTCTTCTCTGTTCTACTCGCCTCTATCCCCATTTGTAGCCACCCCCCAACTGCTGCCCTCAAGGCTCTAATTTGGGTCACAGGCTGCAGAATGGCATCTCAACACTGAGTCAAACCTACACCCAGCAAGACGACACTGACACATGCGGAGGCCTGAAGAGATATGACATAGAAAACAAAAGCAGGAGAGAGTTAAAAGTCTAATTTGTTTCTTATATTCTTAGGGATCGTGTGCAACAAAATGAGATTCTTTTGTGTGAGAGTTTCCATCTGCAATTCCAAGTTGCATGTGAGTTTTATAGTTTTCTACAGCGCCTGTAAATCACAACAAAATAAGAGACAAAGCTGCATCATCTCAGCATCATTCAATTTAACCTGCGACGACTGCGAGAAAGCAAACAAGCTCCATTCAACAGCAGGGGTGAGAAAACAAGCAGAAGACGCTGTTCACACAACTGTACTGCTGAGAGACGGACGCTGCAGAAGACACTTCACACAGCGCTGTCAGCTGAGGAAAAAAATATCACACACACCACACAAAAGAGCCACTAAGACAAACAGCCAAACCATCAATGACTTGTAAAAAGAACTTGTGTTTAAAAGTTGAAAAGAACCACTTTTTCTCTCGTGATGCCACACACAATTTCTCATTCTGATCGTCCAATCAAATATTAAGCGTGAGGGTTTAAGAGCTTCTTCATTTCACCACACAGGCATCTAAAAACAGGAAATTATTCTAGAATATCATTAAGGCTGTTTGATGGGGTTTGTAGATGTGCAACACCTTTGACAGCAAAATCCACATCACAGATTCACCTTGTGTGATTGTCTTTAATTTAAACAAGCTGGGAAACACCACTGAATATATGTGAAACAAGAAACAGCTCCTTCTTACCAGTAGGCATTGTGGCTTGGCTCCTCTTCAGTGGAAATGAAATGAGGCTGAGTTTTGTTTTTTGTTTTTTTAAATTGAGGCGCAGGTTTCAAAGGAAAACAGGGTTTCCCAAAGCAGGTCACATATCCAGAGTATTCCAAACAGTATTCCCAGCAAAGTCTGGAAAACAGTCCCTTAGATTTCCCAAAGTCTCCCAGTCATTGTGAATCCTTTCTCCCGGGTGCAAACACACCAGTCTGCTCCTCCAAAACACACACCGGTGCATACACTCTCTATGTTTTCTCCTGAACACACACTCCTCTGACTTTCCTCTCACTTCAGTTTGCTGAGGATCTCCTCTGTCTGCCTCTCTTTCTGAATGCCTCGCTCCCTCCCTCTCTCCTGTGGCAACACATCCACAGCCTGCATGTGTGTGTCTAAAAGTGTTCATGTGTGTGTTTGCGTGTGTGTGTGTGTGTGTGTGTCAGAGTGAATGGCCTCTGCTCTCTCCTGCTCCCTCCCTGCTGGGTATTCCCCTCCCCCTGACTCCTCCTCCCTCTCTCCCACAGCAAATTACAAGGAGCTGGGATTTCCACATTAAGTGCCTCCTCTCCTTTTTCCTCCCTTTATTTCCCTTCTTATATCTTCTCCCCTCTTTCACTTCCAGTTCTTCTTCTCTCCAAAATCAAACTTTTAACTCGGCTCCATAACTCTGTTAGGGCCGGCGACACCTTTTGTGTGTGCTTGTCTGCTGCACGCTCGGCAGGCAGCTGAACCCGCTGCTGTTTCGCACACAGCTCCAGAGATCACACACGTACACACACACACACACACACTTTACAAGGAAGAGAAAGAGGGGGGCGAGGACTGATCAATAGGCCAGGAGCCAGCTCAAACAAAACCTCCTCGTCCACTGCGAGACACTGCGCCGCTCATTGTGTGCCACATCAGAGGAAGGCTGGACAGAATGAGCCACAGAATGTCAGAAGTGGGATTCAAGATGTACATCAGTGAAAATGGACACAGAAGAATTTCACTCCAAGACAGTAGCTCACAACCTTTGTGACTTGTGAGCCCATAAATGAAGGCATCATTTAACCCTTTGAATAAACTGTTAACACGTTTATTTATGTCTGTCCCTTAATGAAACTTGCCAAACTTCTTAAATGCATTCTCATCAGTCAACTACAAAATGGAGGTGTGGGGCATTTAGGGGCCGGAGGAGGGTTTAATTAAACACCACTGACTTGCATTGTGGTAACTGTAGGATGCTTTTTGAAGCTTGACTAATACCAGGGAGTTAAAGTCAGGACGTCTCAGCCTCTGCGGATTTGACTTCGACCAGTCTTTCATTTTAATGTCCCCTAGCTTTAGTGAATTGCACTAATCAATTCTTGGATTAACCCTTAGCATTGTCTTAACACAAGCAGCTGAGGAAGAAAAGAATGATGATTTAGAACAGGGAATATTTGAGCAAAGGATGGGATTGTGACTAAGTATTCAATGCCAACTTTCGGTATCTAATGATTTGCAAGTCATTTCCTGCTGAGACAAACACAACACAAACTCGAAAAAAGCTAAGCTCAAAGGAGAATTTGGCAAAATAAACATAACTTTGTCTGGCAGGAATAAGACCTTTTTGTTCTGGTCTTAGGACCCTCAAATTTGTCTTGGGACCCCTCATGGGTGTCGCGATCCCCAGGTTGGGCACTAATGTGTATAATGCCAGAAAGCAGTTATAGTTCAGGGAAGGACATGTGTCCCATAAGGAAGACACACATGAGACAATGAGCCCTCAGTCTCACGCAATAAAACGAATGTGTCGACTATTAGTCGTCCCTCTTTTAAGACAGGGACTGGTCCCAGCAGCATGGGGTCCTGCTAACACCACCCCCTTCTCCTCACCAATACAATAATAGAGACCCCCTGGACCATCCTCACGCACACACACACACACACACAGAGACCAGACCCCAAGAAGCACGACCCCTCTCTCTAATGGTCTGAGGGTCCGATGACCCACGAAGCCCCTAACCCTCCACTTCAAATCTAAATACTGTCCCCCCCAGCTCCACCCCTCTCTCTCTCTCTCTCTCACACACACACACACACACACAGTCCATAACGAGCACCTCAAGCTTGGCAAACACACAGAGGGAGCGTCTAAACTCCTCAGTTCAGCCAAGCACGACCTGTTGATGACAGAAACCTGCAGCAGCAGTCCGGCTTATCTGATGGCCTCTGTCTGCTCCGACGGCCTCCACGACACTCACTGCAGGACATCAACCACAGAAACAATATTGTTCCTCTTTCACTGGATATGACAATCGCTTTGTGAGCTACAACACATGTAGACACAGGGCTTTAAAAAGGGGGATGAAAGGGGAGATAATAAGACTGAGGATAGTGATAATATAAAAGATTAGCTCCATGTTTTGGCTCCAGATTTGATCCAGACAAAGAAGCTTCCTTTTTTCTGTCTGAATTGTCTTTTCCTTGAAGAAGAAAAGGCGACAGCTGCTCGTGGTGCTCCTGTGATTTTCATTACTGATAAATCTTTTGATTGTAATCGACTAATCTTTTAGTCTATAAAATATCAGAAAATCTAAAAAATGTCTGTCACAATTGGGGAATATGGTTTTAAAGAAATGGTCGTCGACCAGCCACATAGAGTCTAATGAAAAATCAAAATTGAACTGGACTGCACTTTTTGAGGTCAAGTCAACAATGTGATTTCCTCTAAGCAGCCAATGCTCCACACCTAACTCCGTCTTAAGACCTCCGCCCTCGCTCGTCCCTGCTCCCTCGCATGTCATCCCTCTCCACTCAGAGAGCAGATTTCCCAACAGACCTCCCCTCCTTTTCAAGCTATAACAAGACAGTGAGACTTAAAAACATCTCTCTCAAACTCCCTTCACACACACTCAGAAACGACTGGAGAGTGTGCGGGGCTGCCAAGATGATCGGGCCCGTCGCGCCGTGGCGTTCACTATGACTACGGCGAGGCATTCATCTCCAAGGCAGGGTGGCATGTGGAAGGACAGACAGTGAGAGGGAGGGAGGGAGAGAGAGAGAGAAGAAAATGCTTATTGTCAATAAAGCACTCCATTCCTCATTAACACTCGGGCAGTGCAAACAGTGAAGCAGGCCACAGGGTTCATACACACTCTATTCAACTTTTACTGGTGCACACACACAATCACTTGTTTTCCCACCAGCATTGTAAACTTAAAAAGCCCACAGCCTCTTGAAAATAGTGTGCAAGTGTGTAATCAGAAATAAAAACTGCCCCCCAACCACTTCAGCATGTCCTGGAGGGAGGAGGGCGGCAGGCGGAGAGAGGCGGAGGACTTATTTGATGGTTGTTATTGCAGTGGGCAGTTTGTGTGTGTGTGTGTTTGCATGTGTGTGAAATCAGGGCCAATCTCTCGCTCAGACAGCCTGACAGCTTCTTCATTTTCTCAGCTGTCCACAGTTTGGAGCGAGGATGTTTCTGTGGTAACCTCCACAGCACACGGAGGAGAGAACTGAGAGAAGACAGAGGGAAGTAGACTCAGACCGAGAGAGACTGTGACTAATGCCAGGAGTTGGTGGGTGGAGGGGTCATTTATATACAGTTTCCCCCTCCCTCTGTGACCCTGTCTGTCTTTGTCATTGGCGAGATGGATCATCTGCAGACACGCTCTCCTTTCTTTTCTGTCTGTCACACACAGATTCTTTAAATGTCACAACTCATAAAGCTTTTGTTCTGGCCGACCGAGCTCTTCATTAACCCCTTAAACACAGTTTTTTTCTTTTTTCCCTTAAGCGACTTTAAGGTTTGAAAAATTATTCCTCTGACAGTATCATATTCTGCATCCAACCTAAATTATGTGACAAAGTCCATCATTTATCCATGCTCATACAGATCATCTCACTGTGCCAGTTACAAATCAGAATTAAAAAATAAATCAGTTTGATGATGTCACACAAAAATGACTTGGTTAGGCTCAGACAATATATAATGGTTTGGGTTAAAACAGGATTTGCTTATGGTTTGCGGAAACAGAGTTGTTTGGATTAAAGGTGAGGGGACCTTCATCCTCATGGTTACAGTAATAACCAAATGGTTCAGGGTGACAACAATAAAACAGTGTTGACATTTGTTGGAATGCCAACAATTCCAGCTGCTATTGCATTATTTTATCAGCCTGATCAGACTCAATAAACAGACAATTTCTTGTAAGGAGTGTGGACATTGCTTTGTTTCACCCAAACCAAGTGAAGTCAGTAGTGAACGATGCATCTGTCCTGCCTATTTGGTTTTCATTTGACACCGAAGCTGCAGGAGCGATGAAAGCAGGTAACATATAGTTAGATATGAAGCATAGCACCAACAGTGGAAACAGCGATTCAGGCTCTGTCCGAATCGGACTACCAATAATCAATATGTTATATCTTGTGTGTTTAATTGGTATAAAAATTTAATTTGCCATTTTTTTAGAGCCTTTATATCTTTAAGTAGATTTCAATGAGCTTGAACATCAGCACCATTTTTCACGAATGTAGCCAAGTAGGAAGACTCCATTCTGAATTCTGCCTATTAAGATTGATTGGTCAGTGTTTGTCTATAGTGGCATGTGGAAACATATTCCCACTGATGGCAACAGGGTTCTAGCATTCAGTCTTTTATTTGAAAATGGAACCAGGCTATTATTTCATACACATCACTGGCATCTTTGCACATTTTGGGACCTCCACTAAAGCTCTGTGAATTTGAACAAAGTTTGTCCGTTCAAGGTGAGTTTGTAATCACTGACCCATCGGCTGCTCAGTGAAGCGCAAGAACTTTTCATTGCTTTATTTTAGTGGCACATCGACTTCATGCTCCACTTCAGGCCAATGTTTGTCCAGTTAGTGACGCAGTGTAGCAGACTTGTTATAACACCTTCGCCTGTCTTATTACAATACCAGACTTAATAAGTAGAAAATCCTTTAAACAGTCCCTGCACCAAGGCTAATTTCATCTGTGTAAAATCTACAATCCTGATTAATCCTGTAACATCCTGGATTGATTTTCCCTTTCCCAGATTTATGAGATTTCCAGCTTCGCTTCACGGGCCGTATTCCCTCGGGTCGCAGGAGTCTGCTCGCAGCGCCAGGACAAGTCCAGGAATTTCTGCCTCTTGCCGGCCAGAAGTCTGACTGGAGCGCTGCTCTCAGCTTATATAAGAGTAGGAATCCCTCAAAATTGGCCGGAGAGAGCATCCAGGAAAACAAGGAGAGTCTTCGGCATTCCAGCAGACTAAACAACAGAGCGACACCGAAATAACTACAGCTGCTACGTCAACAACAACAAGGTCAACAGCCGCAGCTAATGATAGAGCTGAGTGGCACCGCAGCCACAGCAGAGCCCAGGAAGAGCATTTACGATAGGAGATAATGCCAGTATTCCACTACGCAGCCAGTTGGTATTCACATTAAAAGACGCAGATGAGCGACGAGATGTTGATCGCCAGGAGGAGGAGGAGGAAGAGAGGGGGTGAAAGAGCAGAATAACAGGTGGTTTACAGGAATTATAACTTTCATTTCCTGCAAGTGAATATCATTTGGTTGTGAGGATTGTTCATATTTCTTTACACATCAACACTACAAAAACAAACACATTCATTTTTTTATTGAGAGACAAAAAAATGCTGCACTGTAGTTCGCAAAGTGCACAGTAGATCTGTGTGTGTGTGTGTGTGAGTTCCTGTGTGTTGACTGTGTATGCCAGCATGTGTGGCGGATATATGGAGGAAGCTGTGTTTGGCCCCTGATTAAAATGCAGGACAAGGGTCCCGCTCCAGGAAAGGCGACCAGCAGTGCCGAGACAGAGGGACTTTTCTCCCATTAGGGAAACAGTACTTATATTTACAATACTATGAGAATACAAATGAACCTTTTTCTAAAATACATTGAATATATGTGAAATATATATACATAGAATTTAGATGTGGATCTCATATATCTAAATATGTTTTTGGAGTAACCAAACTCTACACAGTGATGGACAACAGCTGTTAAAATATGTACCAGAAAAAGCCTATCCCTGCATTTATGAATACATCATCAGGTTATAATCAACAGCTGCAACAATGTTTGAACCAATCTTATTAAAAATGCAAAGATGAATATGAGGCAAATGCAACCATCTGCTGTACAAGGGAGACCTTACACCACAAATACAGTCTGACCAACATACTAACCAGAACACGAGAGACCATGACCACAATTAACAAGTCACATAACTAACAACAAACCATCAAGGCATAACTCTTAGTGATTAATATCACACATGACAACAAATGAGTCCGTGTCATTTCGTCTGTAAATGTCTGTCCCCCAGAAGCTGGGTGCTCCACTTAGAGCTCCCAGAATGAGGACAGACCACAGAGGAGAACACACGTGCATGTGCACACACAAACCGAAGACTTAGACAAGAGTTCAGGGTTGTTTTATGGAATTGAACTGTAAGAGGCGTTTAACCATTATCAAACTTTCCCCTGAGAAGAAGATGATGATACTTCTCAGGCTTATTTCTAACCCAGAGCTGCACTGAAAACCAGGTTAGCAGTGTCCCTTCGAATCGGACAAGACATAACAAACATGCCTACAAACACCATGCCGATCATCCTCTGATTTACACAAACATGACAGCATTATTATTACCATCATACCCACCACTGACTCCTCAAGCTTCAAGCCAAACTGATACTTATGCTACCTAATTAGACAAGTGGGCAAAGGTGCCATTAGAGTTAATTGAAGCTTTGGACTGAGTCACTGGAGGGACAGACTGGGTTTGGTGGAATCGACCTCTGCAATTAGGATTCAATAAAAGAGCTATGAGGAAGGAATGAACTCTGAGCGTGTTGTGTCCCGGTCCAGCACCACACAAGCACGACGGCAACCTGTCACTCACCTCAGAGAGACCATCCCCACGATTAGCCTGTCCTCAGCTGCTTGTATCCCAGTATCCTGTCACAGGTTAGATCCATGTCCAGGCGTTCGAAAGGTTACATGTGCAGTCTTAGAAACCCTGACTGACTCGGAGAGGTAGGTAGGGCTCGTGTCAAGGCGGCCCGGTCCGTGGTCCACCCCTCTATGAGGTCAGATCAGAGAGAAAGAAAGACACTGAGAGGAAAGAGGGAGAGAGAGGGGGGAACAGATGGAAGCAAAACGCAACTGAACTGAACTGCCCACTGGGAAGGGAGGGGGGGGAGACGGGGAGAGAGGAGCTCGCACATCCAAGCAGCCCACTTCCTGACCAATTATTGCTGCAAGACTAGTCTCTCTCCCTCTCTTTCCAAACGGGCCCTTGCTCTCTCTCCTCTCTCTCTTTGCGGTGTGGGATCGCCTCGAGAGCTGGAGAACGGCCAGCACTGCAGGCGACACGAGTGACAGAAATCACAGTGGGAAAAAAAAGAGAAAAAGCAAAAGCTGTCACTGAAACTGTGACGAAGAGGCTGAGGAGAAGAGGGGGAGAGAGGGTGATCAAGAATTAATGCGGGATAATAGTGATTAATGGAAGAGGGGTGTGGGTGGGTGAGACAGGAAGCTGATGCAGAAGAGGAAAGAAAAAGAGGGCAGAGCAAGGACGAGCCGTTTCGTCTAACCCCGAAAAACATGGCAAGTGGGTCACATCCAACATCAGCACAGAGCCTCTTTTTCCTGCCACTTTCTTGCTTTTGACTCCCACTTTCAATATCAGAGCGTCTTGGAAATAAGAGGTCGGGTCAAGGTAAAAGGTTAAAGCAGCCAAAAAAACAGGCAGAGAGCAGAGATCATGCAGCTCAGAGCTCAACCTGCTGTGAGTCTGTATGAGCACACACAGAAACTATCCAAGCCAGCGGTCATTGTGTGAGTGTGTGTGTGAGTAATTTGGTCATTGTTCTGCATCCTAACGGGGCAGGATGGAGGAAAGTCCCCTTTCTCAGAGCCAGTGGCTGTTGTTCCTGCCTCCTGGTAGCAAGGCTTCCTGGGATTGATAAAGCAGCTCCTGGCCCTGTCAGCACACACACTTTCTCACTTCCATGTTTTCACCGGTCTGAAGTTTTTCCAGGGAAAACAAAACTGCACGTGGTGCTGTGCAATCGCAGACGGTGGCAAACATTGACCTTTGATAAGGAACCAACTAAGATGCACTTAACGCTAAAAAAATGACCTAATTATTATAAAAACATTCATGACTAATGCGCACACAAAAGAGCGTCGGGTGACTTTTAGCATGTGCCAATCAAACGTGAGGATGACTTTCAGCCCTGCCGCCTGTGACCTACTGCAGCAGCGGCCGGTGACCGTGCAAACAGGGCTGATGTGGGTCAGAGATTTGCTGCCATTATACTAACCTGGATAAATCTCACAAACACCATGTCAGGCCTTCGTAACCAAACACCACACCTTGCATTTTAAAACACGAGGAGACAAAGCGGACGATAGCAGCGTGTCTGAGGAAAAACAAGCTGATAGCCTCCTGCCAAGCCGTCGCTCTTATCATTGCTTTTATTCCACTTCCAGGACAAGATGGGTGGAGTTCGGTCGAAGAGTGAGGTAGCTTATCAAATGCAGAAAAGTAGACGAATGACTTTTGATGGATTTCCTGTGATTGTTTGAGATATCTCAAATCTGACTGCAGTTAAGATGCTGCTTTATGGAATTCCTTAATACCTGGTTTATTGTGTGACTGAATAATCTACACAGTGAAGCCATAAACAACAGATGAACAGCAAATAGACAGATTTAGCAGGACATGGTTTGAGGCCGATTTAAGGACAGTTTGTTTTCCATTTGTCTGAGAGAGATCTGCTTTAAGATTCAGAAAAAAATCAATTAGTCGGTCGACAGACAGTTCACGATGATTGTTAATTAAGCAAATATACAAAACATTTTCTGGTTCCTCCATCACAAATGTGACAATTTGAATAGCTTTGATTTTGGACGTCTGGTCGGACAAAACAAACTATTTAAGTTGAATTTTGTTTATTGTTATAGCCTTTCTCCAGTATTTAATGATCAAACTATGAATCATTCTGATGATTTGATCACTAATGAATTTGTTAGTCACAGCCTTTAAAACACGTAAAGACAGTAGGTAAAGTCCAGCCTGCACTGATGTCATAAGCTGCATTCAACAGCGAGATTATTACGAGGAAACCAGTCATATCCCTTTCCATCCTGTAGACTGGCGACTCCTGTTTGTTGCCTGAAATTCTAAAGAAAACAGCTGGAAAAAGGAAAGGGGTCAATATATTTTTGTCTGTAGCCACTGGTGGATTCTTTGGGATCATTAAAGTGTTGACAGACACTGATGTTTCTCCAACAGGAAAACATAAAACGTATTAATAAAAGGTGAAATGTGAATTGGATAGCAGCTTTCAGGGCCTCGCCGACTAGAGGAAGAAAACACCCTCCCCTCCTCCCCCGCTACCATTTCCTGCCCGTCTCCTGTTGCTTGTTTACAAATGAAGAAATCAAACAGGATGTGACATCATCGAGCAGGTGAATCATGCTTGTGATGGTTTGTCATTCCAGCGTCACCCAAGATTTTTTATCTCCTCCACCCAGAGATTTCCTGGTTACATCAAATTGAATAGGAAAAGTTAATGAGTGTCACTTATTTCTTGCTCATTTATTTGCATAAGATTATCATTGTTTCTCCGATGTGACCTCATCACTCTTCCAGTTCTTCTACCAAGTTAACGAGTCCTGCAGCAGTCAGCCTCAAACTCAATCTCATACAAACATTACTTGTGCAGACAACCTAGCAAGATAGACAGAAATGCCATATCAAGCTTTTCTATAATAGAACTGCAACCAAGTATGGACCATGTTGAGTAGATCAAAGGTCAAAGACAATTACTCATATCAGACTAATGACAATAAATCGCCCTCGGTGTGAAAAAGCCTCGACATCATCAGCACTAAAGAGACCTCTTGAATGAGTCATCACTGCCTCCATGTTGGCAGCTCTGAACACACACACACACACACACACACACACACACACACACACACACACACACACACACACATGCACGTAGATTAAAATAATATTTCTTGGTGTGGTTTAAAAACTGTAACTGATCCTACCCCCACTGCTATAAATATGCATGGGGCATCTTAGCGAGTGCATGTGTTTGGCATTAAGATTATAAGCTTTACATTATGGTTAAAAACAGAGAGGAGGCCGCGACTGGACCGCTGGGCTGCTCTCGACAGAAGTAGGAGCCAGAACGCATTATTGCTCAGACGAAGATAAAGCGGGGGGGGGGGAGGTGAAGTGCTGATGTGTGTGTGTAGGCGCCACACTCGGAGCAAGGCTGTGTGTGTGCGTGTACGTCTGCTTATGTGGGTTTGAGTGGGATAAAGAGCCAGGAGTGCATGTTGGCAGGTTCCCTTTGACCTGTGGAGGCTTTATTTTCCCTCATATTCATATTGGGCTAATACTCTGCCTTTCCCATGCCAGTGAAAACCCTGGAAGCCGAGCCCTCGCCGGCCCTCTCCTCTCTTTAGGGAACCTAAGATGTCACTGCACACAAAAGGAGCCGTGAAAGCCGTCCAACTCAAGCAGGGGCTATTATTTACAGTACCAAAAGAAAATCGCTCTTCTCCCGAACAGTAACCCCCCCCCCCCTCCAAGCATCAGCCGTCTGTCTACTTGTAATGCTTCCCCTATTTTGCCATTTTCCAATCCCTCTCCTTTCATTTTCCTAACTCTTTTCTCCAGGCCTCACTTTCCTCCAATCAGGCCTCTCTCTCTTTCTAACCCTCTCAGCCCCACCATAATAAAGCAAATAGTGGGTTTTGTAACCAGTAAGCCCAAAATTAGGAGTAAGCCCTAAACTGTGGCTTCGCTGATCTTCATTGAGCCATTGAAAACAGGCAGAAATATCCACACTGATCATATAAGTCCCTCCTAAGGGAGAAACTCCACTCGGTGAACTTCAAAAACAAGTAAATAAAAGCTTCGAACAACAGCCTCACACTTCTTCCTTCAGCAAAATTAATATTTGCACACCAAATCGCGAATGTAAAACTATGCACACGTTAAAGTTGCAGACATGATACGTCACAAATCTGGCAAAAAAAAAAAAAAAAAAAACATTTTGAAACTGAACGCAGGAGGAGATTAAAGGTTGATTAACTTCACAAGCAATCTGCTCTTTCTGAAAGTTTCCATGCTGTTACAGTGCAGGTGTTGCACGCATTACATTTCCTTATCCAGTAAAATAAACTAAAGCAAATGCTTGTGCTGCTTTTTACTGCTTCTCTTTGAAGCTTTGGATGATGAGTATGTGTTATTAATGAATCAAAATTACAAAGGAAATCTGTGCTGAAACACGACAATTGCTAGCATACGCCTAGGCTGTGGAATACTGTGATTAGAGTATCTGCACGGTTTCCATTGAAGTAAATGTTTTGCAGATGAAGTGCAAGTATGGCTTCTACAAGGATGAACCTGCAGAGTGTCATTCATTTCAGGTCGTAGTATTTTTCCAGAATCTGTGCTCAAGTTGTTATGGTTTGGTTCTCTAGTGCTTTACTAGTTTATCTTCAGTGTCCTACTCCAGTGTTTTTGGTTTTGTCTTTTTGTTCAGGCATGGCTTCAGTGGCTGGAGGTGTGGCCTGCAGGTGCTGGGGTCCCCTCTCCTTTCTCTCAGCTGTCCCTCATTCCCCCTAATGACCAGCAGCTTTGAAAAGCTCTCTGGTTCCACCTGGAAGCTGCCAGATCGTCCCCTCACTTCCTTTCCTCATTCTCTTCGCATGTTCTTACTGATTTCTTGTGCTCTGTGTTATATGTCGTCCTCCAGTGTTTCTAGTTTCCCCTTTGTTCTCCAGTGCCCAGTCCTCACCTTCACCTTCATGTCTCTGCCATCCAGCCTTCAGCCACTGAAGCAGCTCCTCACCACTTCTCTTAGTTTATCAACTTTCTGGTTTTCTGTAAGTCCTGGAGCTTTTTGTGTTAATAAATCCTTTTTGCTCAGTCCCCCTTGTTTGTTGTTTTGCTCTTGGGCCCAGCAAAAAACTGAATCCGTAACACAAGTCTCTCCATTGCCAGCCACTGGATAAACAGTGCTGGTCCAGCTGATGGCTTTCAGTCACTGTCACATGTCGCTGATAGCTGCACAGCAAGGCTGTAAAATATGTCTCCAGTGCATCTAAAGAAAGTTGTTAAAGGCTCTGGAACTAGAAAAATGTCCTGCCCTCGTGTTTACAGTAAATACAGATGTCAGTGAGAGGCCTTAACTCGACCCAGATGTGACCAAGAGGAAGATGGGCCTCATAAACATTTCAACACCCGCAGACACCCTGACACAGCACATTCTACCCCCTGGAGAAAAGAGAAGATAACATGCAATGCATTCACAGTCCCCAACCTGAAACACTGTAAATGTTGAGATACACAGCGCTGAAGTATCAGTAATCTGGACACTCAAGTCATTATAATAACTATACTGTGCTGACTATATTATTTTGGGTTTTCTGCATTTAAATGGTAGATTTGACACAGACTGGCTGCACAACTGAAAGCACGTCAGTGGTTTCCAAAAAATATTTGCAAAAACCAAACACTCCATCTTGTATAATCGCTTTCACATTTCAGTCTTTAGATCTTCAGGTAAAACCCACATCTAAGGAGTGAAACACTGTAAATAAAGTGACTGACAGTGTGCAGGATTTTTTGGTTATTTCGCAGTTTATGATACTTGTCTAATGTTTGCAGAGATAAAATGGGGAAAGAAAATGGTTAAAACCAGCTCTGCCTGATTTCTTTAACTGCGCTGAAGGAGTAAATAGTAGTATTGCAGTATGTGAGACCATGAAGACGTTATCATGAGGTTAACATCAGCAGCTGAAACTGATAAACAACTGTTCAGTCGACGTGCTGACACGGTTGAAACTGATATGTTTGTGCTGCATCACCAGCTAAAGCTCGTCTGCATCGTTTATGAACACATGAAGACATGTTTGAAATGATCACACGGACCCAAGTCACACAGTTAAAACCTAAGCCTGAGACGCTGACATGTGTTTCATTCCACTTTGTCTCCACTGTAACTCTAGCTCTCTTTATCTCCCTCCCTCTCTCTCTGCTGTTATCAGCCTTTAGGTTCACTGCAGTGTTCAGCACCTGTATTAGGTTTCAGCTGAAGTGTGCTGCTGCTAATATAGGCCATCAGTGACTTCAATGACAACACCCAGCCGCCAGAGCCCAGGCCGGACCCCCAACCTGCCACACACACACACATGCACACATGCACACACACACACACACACACACACACACACACACACACACACAGGTCCCTATGGAGCTGTAACAGAACTCAGGATCTAGGATGAGAGAGAGAGAGAGAGTAAAATGGCTTGAAATGAAAACCATCACATCAAGTCAAAAGGAGAAAAACAAATGTCTGCAATATTTAATCTTATCAAGTGATGTTCACAGTAAAAACAAACATTGCAAATTACACTAACATACTAATTAAGTTGAACAATGCACTGTATATATATACATATTCTGGGCTATAGGGTTTCAAATGATGAAATGTGAGAAAATAGTCAAAGGTGACTTCATCAAATTGCTCATTCACAGAGATATTTCACTCATTATATAAAACAGGAAATAATCTAAAGCTGGGACCAGTGAATATTTCACAGTTTTGCTTGATAGATCACTTTACAACAGTTACCATAATCGCTCTTTGTTGATCTGTCAATTCACTAATCATTTCAGCACTAATGGACATATGGATAGGTGCATATTTTTTACTGATATGTTGTGTTTTGCCATTGATAGAGTGATCATTAAATAAGAAGTTTAATTTCACATACTGGGGTCAGTCAGCCATGAGAGTTCATTGTAAAGGACACAGTGGACCTGCTGTGTAAGGCAACTGTCACGAAAACACTGCGAGCAGAGGTGAGCAAGAAAACAAAGGTTGTACAGTATGAACATGTATTAGATGTGAGATGACGCACTGGTGAGGTTCTGGTCTGGTGGCCTGGATAAATGAGAGGCAAAGGGAGAGCTGGATGGAAGAGGGAGGAGGCTCCTTTATTTTTAGCATTGTTCCCCTGCGCACTTATCACCAGGATGTGATTTAGAGACGAGTTTCTAACTGAGCTTCGCTGCTCATAAAGGCCTGCCGTGGTACTAATGAAGGACTGAAGTTTTTACATCACATTAACAAAGATGAAAAATGTTGATATTCTCAACTGGGAATAATTCACACCACAGAAAACAAAAGAGACAGCAGTTAGAAAAAAACAAAAGCCATATGAAATATCGCTGTGCTGGGAATTTACAACTGTTTGATAGTTTAGAAAACTGCACCTGTGGAGTGCTCAATACAGTGCAACTTCCTAAAGTACAATTCCTTCACATCAAACAGGATCACACACACACACACACACACACACACACACACACACACACACACACACACACACACAGCACAAGAACTCCACTCATGCAGACGTAAGAGGCTATTTATACACCACTTCCTTTTATTTACCCAGCTCATTGTTCAGACCACATCTGCTGAGGGCCATGGGCACAATGGTCAGTCCATATAGCTGACCACACACACACAGACACAGAAACACAGACAGACAGACGGACACACACACACACACACACACACACACAGTAGCCCTGCAGCACAAAGACTAAGGCAGCAGCCAGACACAAGCCAGCATTCAGAAATATCCAGAGCTTTTGTTCTGGGTCCGAGTGACAAACTCCAAAAGCTGATACCACCTGTTACACAGGCTGACATTCTTGCACACACACATGGGCGCTCACACCCACAAACAAGCACTCACAACGTCACACACATACACACACACAACCAAACATGCGTTGATCCACACACGGCTGCACACAAACCTGCACAGATGCCGTATGTTAGCTTTATTGGCAACAAGTTGGACATTTGGCTAAGTGCTGGAGATGACAGCCTCCGGACAGCTCATAACCTTCATGGCCCCGAGGCTGTCGACCCAAAACAGCTCAGCACCACATGCACACAGTCACATAAGCATGTACAAAACATCAAATCTGTTACAGTTACAGAAATGTAGGATCAACTCAACTCCTCATCAAAACACACACACGCAATGACCTTCAATTCCTGTAATTCTACAAACATTTCTGTCCCTTTTAGCCATTTACTGAAGTTATTTCCTATGAAGACGGGAGCTGCCCAAAATGGGCCCTGCGGGGTAAACAGTTCAGATCATTATCTCCTCAGCTCTCCAGCAGCAGGCCACAGGGGTACACTGGTGGGGCAGACTGGGGGTACAGGAAACCAGTCTAGTTTTATTTTCAAACCGCAAACCCAACCGTCCCACCACAGACATCCAGGAATTAGATCCGAGTAAGTGTTGTATAAGCCTTCAATTTAAGGTAGTTTACACCTTTGACAAGTTTCAGTACTAAACTAAAAGTAAATTGAAACTTTACTTGGACTTGAATTGTGTAGAATTGAAAGTAAAGTTGTGGTTAAAAAAAAGTTAGTCTAACTGCAACAATGTCAAAAAAAAGGGGGGCAGGAAAAACTTTAAAATCCAATCATCTCAGCAAAAGGAAATAACCTACAAATTACAACTGTCTGAGCTGATATCAGATCAACAACATGAGAATAATCTATACTTCAGTGTACATTACATTTCCTCAATAAAAACACTCCTGCACACAAATGCACCCCGAGGCTCTTCCTTCTCCGTCAGGACCGTATTCACGCTGATTGGTGGTTAGAGGACAAAAACACACATCCTTCATGTTTTCATGAGGGTGCTGTATTTTTTGGCCGACGCTGAGCAAATAGAGGCTGCTCCCGATTTTTCCTCTCCCTCCACATATTTTTCTCCTCTCTACAGGAAACAGTCGTTTGTCAACACCGCAAATAAATGTTGTTTGTTTCCTGCCTCTGACTGGGGATTTTTCGGTTCATTTGGAAGCAGCGTGACAGATCTTGGACTCCAGTGTGGAGACGACATTGGATACATGTTTTTCTGAGCCAAGTAAAAACCAGAAAAATATGGGTCGAAGCTGTTATTTACAGAAAATATAAAACACGCCTATCTTTTCAACGAGTCAGCTGCGACGGTTGCAACATGAGCTTATGAGATTTGTTGCTATTATCACAGGAATAAACTGGTCTGGGTAATAAGGAGGTGTGAAAAAAACCATGCAACACTTTTTGACAGTAAAACAAAGCAATTGGACTATAATTTGAATACAAGCAAAGAATTGAAAACAGTCAGTTTCACATCTGAAGCAGGTGTTAAAAATGGGTCAAAATTAGGCGCTAAAAAATCATCATAAAGCTCATTTAGAAACAGTCCAACCGCCTCCTAATCCTCTGCTTATCTGGGCATCCGCACTGCTAGAGAGGGAGCCGGACCCCTGCCCCACTCCAGATGGGGGTTTCCCTGCCAAACGCTGCACAACAATAAAACAAAGCCATCACACTGGGGCTGGTGGGGGGAGGTGGGTGAGCATGCAGGGGTGCTGGGTGGGATGGAGGGAGGGCGGAAAGTGAGAGGAACAGCTGCTGAGTGGGAGAGTCGGACGGGGGGCGGCACGGGAGAAAAAGAAAGCTGGAGGAAGGAGGGGGGGGGTTCTCTCTTTTCTCTGTCAGTGAAATAAATTACTTTTATGTTTGCGGCCTGTTCGGGCTCTGCTATCGTTAGGGTGACCCCCCCCCCCCCAGTCTCTTTAGGCGTACATGAATTGACAAGTGCACAATGACACAGCTTATAGCTATACTGTCCTCGCCACAATATTGGCTCTCAGTGAAGAAAGTGTTTCAGAAAGCTTCACCACTCAGACCCGTCAGCATCCAAACGTCCACACACACTCACGCACAAACAGCATCGCAATGTTGCTCCATGGCCGAACTTGCAGAGCACTGACAGATCTGCTAAATACAGGGATGGAGATGACAACTAGGAGCTGCTGTCAGGAGCTGGAGGCTGGCCAGGTGTGTGTGTGTGTGTGTGTGTGTGTGTGTGTGTGTGTGTGTGTGTGTGTGTGTGTGTGTGAGACAAGGTTCAACAGGTCACACTAAAACCACTGTTTTATGTCCGGGCTTCATTTCGGGAGCTTAGATTAAAAGGTGTCTGTGGAGTTTTTGACCACTAGTGTCGCTCTGGCGGTGTTTTGATGAGGGGGTCCCTGTTTTCTCTAAAGTGCATGAGCATGTTAGTGACCCAGTTGACATTCTTGTTCAATAATCAACAAGTGTTTGGAGGTAATGCACCAAGAAACAATGCAATGCAATCAGTAAAAGTCAGGAAAGAGGAGCAGTGTTAGTGTCCATATGAATAAAATAAGTGAAAATATTGAAAAAAAAAAAAGGTTTTGGAAATATTTAGACAAAGGAAATGCATTGAACATGTACAGGCCCACAGAGCCACTGGCATGACTGCAAACTGTTTGTCATGTATATTAGACATACTACATTATCATATCAACATTTCAGATTGATATGGTGAACTCAACATAACAAAATGAAGCAAAGCCAGTGAGAAGGTTCAGTCATACTCTTGCCACTCCAGCATACACATATCCAACATACCCTTTTAATCATGATGGTGCACAACACTGAGCTGAAAGCCACGTTAGGAAAAGTCTTGCATTTCAAAAGATCCAACTCCACTCCAGCTATCCACCTGTGGGCTTGCTATCCTACTTACTTACACCAACTTTGTTTCAATCTATTAATATTAAATATAATCAATAATCTATTATATTTACCCATTGCATCAGCAGACACATGAACAAGTTACATCATACATTTACAACATTATTTTCATTAGTTTAGTGTTTTAGATATTAACAAGCACTAAAACAACTTATCCTCATCCGGCTGACGAAATATGTTTTAACAGCCAACAGTTGGTTACCCCACTGTCTCTAAGAAGCAAACCAATGAAGTACAAGCATGTGAGCTCAAGGGGGGACACAGCAAGATGGACTTCCTGCACCCCTCCTTCATGGACAGTTGGTCTGATCCTCAGGTCCCACGCCTGATGTTTGAGTTGGTACAGCCCCTTGGCGACATCCAAATACAGCTGCTCGCTCCACTCAGCCCGCTGCTGTAAAACACCAGTCAGCAAATAAAAAGAGTGCCAAACAGATTTGCAACTGGAGGCACAAAACAGAATTTATTTGGGATATTTTTGCTCGCCCAAGGCGAAAAAAAAAAAAAGTTCAAAAAAGTTTGTTAATTGCAGTTCGGCAACTTCCTCACCACGGCTTTTTATTTTTGGGAGAATTTAACGATCTGCCCGACTCTCATCTGCTCTTAACCTCTTTCATTCTTCTTCTCTTGCCCTTCGCCTCTCTCACTTGACAGCCTCTTTCACATGTACATTAAAATGAATGGATGCCAGAAATAGTGCAGTGTAGTTGGGGGGGCACTGTAGACATAACAAAATCAGGGAGGAAAGAAACCAGCCACATATACAGGGCCTTGGGGAGTACACTGGGAGGAGGGAGGGAGGCGCTGAGACCAACAATGGCACACATTCACATTCTGGTTCAACCTAAGTTTCTGCTGGCCTCATTATTTGGTGGTCCTAAGTGGAACATCGCTCGGTCTAAGGATTCAGTTCTGGTATTCAAATGGTTGAAAAGGTGCAGAGGATATGAAAAACTCTCCCAAATGAACTGTGTCATGATCAGCTCCGTAAACAACAGATGGGTTAGTCATCCATCTGTTGTTTATGGAGCTGCTCATGTTCAGTCGTGGCACTTTGGTTACTCCAGCTTATTTATCTAGTCAAGTGTAATTCATGAGACAGTGATGGACTTAACTTTACTTAACTATCTCAATATAATAATATATTTAATGTTTGACCTCATCAGTGTATTGATTTTTGTAAATATCTACACATTCTGAATCTGATGGCAGCAACACGTTTCAAACAAGTCGGGACAGGAGCAACAAAAGGTTGTGAAAGTTGTGGACTAATCCAAAAACACCTGTTTGGATCATTCCACAGGTAAACAGGTTCATTGGTAACAGGTGATAGTATCATGATTGGGTATGAAAGGTTCATCCTGGAAAGACTCAGTCATTCACGAGCGAGGATGGAGAGAGGTTAAACACTTTGTGAACACATGATTGTATGAAAGATAGTAGTATAGGGGTTCAGGAACACTTTGCAAAACCACCATTAAACACAGTTTGTTTGCAAATGATTGCATACTTACTTAATTGGCAGCATAAGCAGCCGCATTACCTCTTTTACTTTTCTCTTATACTCCAAAATGCTGCCTCAGAAAATCAATAGGCTACAACTAGAATGAAGATAATTTTGTTACATCTATAAACCATCAGTTAAACCAAACTTCATCAATGTTCCTGTTATTTCAATGCAGAGACTAAGTGTTCTTGTAAGATCTCAGACAACAAAAGTAAACCAAATAATGTTGTCACTTATTACTGGGAAATGTCATCAGTGTGGCATGACTGACTTTAGTTATGACTCAATGAAACAGAAAGGATAATCTCCCAACAAAATCCCTTTCATCACTCCCACAGTTTCATCCTCAGTCATCAGACTTTAATCTGCCTTATTTATACCTGATGACATCTCGGGTTTGCGGTAAACCAGTGACTGACCCGCCCTCGCAGACAGGTTCACAAGGGGAATTCATCCTGCATTATTTTAGAACTTGAAAAAAGAAATTGAAACAGAATAACAGACAACAGAATGGAAAGAGCCTAAATGACATTATGCAAGTATGATAATGAAAAGAAAAATATGAAAAAAGGTACAACATACATAATCAGATTCAGTAAAGCAATAAATAAACTCATTTCAAACTACATGTTAAATAGTATATTGTGTAAGACTAAAGGGGCAATCTACCAATCACTAGGGAGCACTCCTCTTCATCCTCACCCTTCATCATTCACCAACAGATTCCCACTCCAAATCTGGGGCTGAGGGGATATTTCAAAAAAACTAGAAGAATTTCTTTTCCACCGCAACATTCAGCTCCACATAGTTTCCCACTTCAGAGTTCACCAACCTGATAAACTTAGCAAGGAATCTGGTCGACTGGCATAAAAATGTCACTAGTTGTCATGGGACATTCTCTGGCTCTGGTGAGCTGGTGACCTCTGACCCATCCTGGCATTCTCCCTTTCCTTCTTCTTGTCTTTGCCCCCAGTAGGAGACATCCGATGAATCGCTACAGCACTGTGGACATGGTGAAGCGAGTGAAAAAGCCCCATGAGGGTCACTTCTTAATGTGGAGCTTGGGAACTTGGCTTAAAGTGGCTCTGATGCACAAGATGAACAGCTTTGGCATTGTACTGACTTATGACTTCAGACTTTATCATAAGTGTTAATGGAGGAATTAAATAAGTCAATGAGCACTGTGAAGCCGTGGCGAGGTAGTCTGCAATTTATGGTTGTATCTGTAAACTCGAAGGCAAAGGATATTCAAAAAGAATGATGCAAGAAACAACAAAAAGGATGTTCATCAGAGACGTTCATCCACGACAGACACTCGTATAAGTTCTTGGCCCTTCCTGGAAAAACACTAACAGGCAAATTTCACCTATATTTATCCTCCATCGCCTACTATCCCACAATGCTTTGAGAGGCAATTCACTCACATAGCATAGAAAATGAAGAGGAGATAAGTCCATGTTACACCTTGGTGAACGTGTACTATTTAGAGTTTTTACTTTATCCATATTCACACATAATATTTTGGTAATAATTCATTATTATTGTGTATCACTATTGTAAAAATATATATTGATATATTGTATATATATATACATTAAGATATGAAATACCCAACAACATGCAATATTTTACGAGTGGATGATTGTGAAATATTTTTTATTTTGTTTTCATCTTTGTGTTTATACAAGTTACTGTATGACCAAGAATAAGTGCTGGTTGATTACAATGGAAACACTGTCCATGATTTTATGGACAAATAAACACACACACACACACACAAGCACACACACACACACACACACACACACACACACACACACACACACACACACACACACATACACACACACACACAAAGAGAAAGGACAATGGGTCACATTTAGCCACTTGATAAGCAGGTGTGTTTACATGCCCTTATTACACTGAATTAACTCTCCATTGTACACTGAGTGCAGTGACCGGAGCTTTGACAGCAGTTGAGACACACTCAGCAAAAATCACAAGGCATCGCATTCAGCTCTTCACAGTGTTTCCAGTCCCGTAGTGGGCAGTGAGAGCGTCCACAGCCACTGCACAATAAGTGAGTGTATCAACCGACCAGCACTCCCATATATAGCCACTTCCATTAGGATTCCTTTCATACTATCTGGAATTAGCCTGCCACATTCAGAGCAGGAGTATTTCAGTCTCACCCTGCCCCTGACCTCTGACCTTTTAGCCTTCAGTTTACACGGCCACAACCTGCAGGGAGCTGAGAGAGGCAAGTGCACGGGCAAACACTGTTCAAAGCTGCTGCGGGGAATACAACCAGCAGACTGTTGCTGCTGGTTAAAAACTTTGCGATAGGTGTTAAAAGACTGCATCGATTAGCATCACATCCAAAACACTGTCAGACTCAATCGTAACTCTAATGTATCAGATACCGACACATTCTTTTTCCATGTAACTCTACAAATTGTAGAATCGTACGTAAGAGCAGGTGCCTACATTACCCACAATGCTAAAAAATGCAAAATTTGATCACTGTAAGTTTGATCTGAGAGTGTTTTATGCTCGTTGCAATCAAGCAGAGATGAGGAGCGGTCCACAGAGGTCTGGTAAGGTCACGTCTTTCTAACTCCACATCCACAGATTTTTGGTTGCAGTCTTCAGCCCCAGCTGACGCTGACTCAAGTGACATCATTTGAGGCAATTTATCAGAATTCATGCTGCTCCCTGTGCAGCAACAAAAGGCCTTATCCTTATTTTTTCCCCACAAATGAGGTACTCTCAAACACCCGTAAACAGAGTTTGACGTGTAAAATCAGTGGAGTTCCCCTTTAATGGCAGAATATTAAAGTACTGAGAGATGCTGGGATGTGAAACATTCAACAAATCATTAAAATCAGAGGAATGTGCAGGAAAAGACACAAATACAATGCATCCATATAAACATTATATTACGAGCTTTGTACAGTGTATATATTACATGCTTGAGTGAGTGACAGTATCTGCCCTTTGTGCATTGTAATATATACAAATATAAATCTTTGCAGAGCAGCACTTAAACTAATCTAATTATAAGTAACTCCAATCTCTGTAATCCTTCTTTTAAGAACAACTCTTGTTCAACCGGGTTGGTATTAAAGCTATTCCGAAAGTATGCATTAAAATATTTTCTAAAGTGAGCGTTTTAAGTGTTAAAGTAAGTGGGCCAAACTTTCCCTCTCCTCGTCCTACACCGTGTAATTAGGTGAAACATGTTTTTACAGCAGATCTCTAAAGTACTTTAAGTAGCAGTTAGTCGTATAGAAAGAGCTGGAGAACACACACCACAGCCTATAGGTATGTCTGCAGGAATGCTTTTCCCTGCTGAACAAATACAGACGCCAGCATGTTATCAGATGCACAGGGTGGGTTGTGACATACGGTACATATGCACTAATGTGCCCACACACGCTTCATTTGACATCTGAAGTAGCTGCGTGAAGTGTTGAACAGGCATGTGTCACATCAGCAGGCTTCATACGGGCCTCCTCTGACGGCTCAGGTCGAGTCTATTGTGCCCTCCGTAATCCAAACGTCTGAGCCGTTTTCACTGAGACACACACATACCGACAGACGCACACACACCAGAACAGACCTGGGATGACCCCAGTCATTTTATGCACTTAGCCTGAAAATGGCATCAGATTTAAATGCTACCATCTTTAAGAGACATCAGCAGCAAGAAGGTATTGAACTTTAAACTGTTTCACGGAGGAATTAAAGTCTTTTCTATATCATGTTTTTTCTAAATATGAACATGGCTTATGAGAAACAACACTAGATAAAAAAAAAATCCTCTCTGTTCCAGCAGTATATACTGTATCATCAACAGTATATAAAGTACATGGACGTTTAACAAACAAAAACAGTGACAAGTGTAACAGTAATAGAAAACAACACAACAAATAATTATAACCATTGTAAAAGTAAAAAATCCTCCAGCATCAAATGAGCTTAAACAAGGAATTAAAATATGGTAAACAATGCAAAGACTAATCTGGTTGGTCAATAAATGGAATTTTGTTTTCAGTTACGATTTTGGCTTCCAAGGATTATGAAAACAAGGTAACTGAGATAAAACGATTAATGTGGCACATTCTGTTTCACAATGATGCTGTTGTTTGGTCTTTTACAGCAGTGTGATTTCACCTCTCCCTAAAAGCCTGAACTCGCTCTCAGCCAGGCAGCGACATGTTCAGCTCAGCTTGAGCCAAGATGATGGCCAACAAGAATGGTAAAACCAATTCAGCTGTTAGACATCACATGCAGCAAACACACACACACTCATAACTCATACACAGTGAGCTCAAGTATTGACTCTCTGCAGTGATGTATCACACAGATAGACTCAAATAAAAGGACGTGGTGAAGCTGCTGCTGCTGCTGTACATGTTACATTTACTTGAATTACATTTAAAGTTCAAGGAAATCCACAGTTGTGATTATGATTTTTGCCATAATCAGGCAGCCCTAATGATGATGGAAATGTTTTAGGAGAAATTGTGCTGAAGTTATTTTCCTACTATTCACCTCTTTCTTGTGGAACTAATGGTGTGCAAAAGAGAAGTTTGTTGGGTTCACAGTGACACTGTCAAAATTATTACCCTGGAAAAAAGCCTCATGTACATATAAATCATCTCAGGGGTATTGGATGACAAACATTTTAGGCGTAATTTATTAGACGTTAGACAATTTTTTTTGGTGCATAATAAGTCTTCCTGAGGCCAAAAGATGTAACTCAAAAGATGAAACATTCAATCCACATGCACGTTGATCTTCTGCCTCCTGCTTTAGTTCATCATGAATTAACAATCCAGAGGAGATGAGTGCTCTGTGACTCAGTCAAAGCTAAATGTTTGCCTGCTTCTGGCTCTCTGGTCACCTCAGGAAATGCTCGGCACGTACAGTATGTGTGATGATTCTGCGTGAGTCTGTTCTCTGTATAGATCAGGTCAAGGTTCCCTATGTGGGTTATCTGTATTTAGCCCCAAGGTAAGGAGGTCGGGTCACTTTTACATCTAGATCAAGTCTTGACAGAGGTCTCAGTCTCCTTTTTCACTCTAGAGACTATTTTATCCACTCATCTCAAGACTGCAGTGAACTACTTGCTTGCAGGTGTTGGTTATACCCACCGAGTTATTTTGCCACTGTCAGCATGCACGACTATAATGCTGCACATATATATATATATATATATATGCACTATGAATAAAAAGTTAGCAGCCTGGTGCTAAATAGACAATCCGGCCTCAAAGCGCTGGAAAAGAATGATTTGACTTTGAAAAGGAAGTTCCTCCAACAGCCCGTCTCACAGTAACACAACAGTCCAAAAATATCCCTGCGCAGCGCGGAGCAGGTCTCTGCATGTCCGTCTGCTGCTCCAGTCTGGGCCACGGAAACATGGGTTGGACCTGAAGACACACGAGCAACCACAACTGTGCATGCACGCTCGCACACACACCTGAGTATAACAGGAAACACATGGCGATATCCATCAACCTTTTGTCCTCTGACACAGACGTGCACACACAAGTGACGACAAAAGCGTGAAATTTGGAAATTATAACAGGAAGCAGGAGTCACAGCAGCACAAGCTCATCCATTAAATCAACAGGGCGATACTAATCAAATAAAACCACCTTACATGCTGATCAAAAATGTGTCATTCAAATGCATCTGTATCTGTATGCAGCTTTTGACAAAGGTGAATAAATTCACTCAGAATGATGCTTTAACACTGTGTGATCTCTCTGTCTCTGATGCCCGGCTGCACCCTGTGGGGCCACCACACAGCTTTGCATGTGAAAGAATATGTTTTGCATGTCAGCCCTGATCGGCGCTTTGTTTGCATCTCCAATCACGGCAGGTAGTGAGCAAATGACAGGTGTTTTATTCTCTGATACAGGCGGCAGTACCTGTTCTACTGCTGACATATATAGAAGCTTTTAAAAGGAGGGTGGCGCTATGGCTTGAGATGCATGTTCAGTAAAGGTTAACAACTTTCTCTATGGTGCAAACTTTCATGTCTCACACAGCGCAGGGATTTTGTGAGGTAGTGTGCGCCCTGTATGCATCTAAGCAGAAGCTAAATTTAAAGCTAGATGCCCTGCTTGTTAGCACAGCTCACTTCCTTTTCCTGTATGACAAGCAGGAAAGGTCATTCAGCTGTGCAGCTGCTTGTCTGACTAAAACAAAGCTGGGGGATGATAGATGTGCAATAATGAAGCGGCTTCTTCCAGACCATCTCATTTCTGCTCATCTTACAGCATCAGTGATATTCAGTCAAGGTGACTTCCTTGAACCTGACATACTCTCACTGTGCACTTTATTAGGTACATCTAGTGCAATCTGATACAACAGCTCTGCCATGAAATCTACTTCTCGTCATGATTATTATTATTTGAATACTATGGACCAAAACTTACGCAGCTCAACTTCCAAAGGTGAAACAGCGCTGCCATCTTCTTCTCGCTCCCTCTCTTTCCTTCCTCCTTTGCTCCGCCCTCGCTTGTCGTCTCCTTCACGCCTCAGCTCCTACATGTGACCTCCCAGCAGGGAAGACTGCCAGCAGCAGGTGAAAGATCGTGACCCCCCACACAATGACTCGCTGCCCTCCTCCTCCTGCAGGCAGGGAGAGCTCAGCGCCAGCCTCGAGCAGAGATTAGGAAAACAGTGGGATAGCCCGTCTCTCAACACCGACACTTTATCAGGGAGGGTTTTTAAAACACTAACAAAAGATAGCCCTGAGTAGAAAATGGAGATTCAGCAAATCCCATCATCAGACTGCCCTGATATTGCTACTACAGTTCAGATATGGAAACAATGGAGAAGATCCGGTTTGCCTCTTAAAATAACTCCAACCAGTCACTATTTTCTCATGAACTCTCCTTCCAATCTCTTGTTATTGTAGTCTCCCAAAAAGCACTGCAACCTCTCCAGTCATCAAATATGCTCCAGATATGTATCACGCCTCCTATGGAAGCACGGTTGGGTCTCTTCCGTCTGCAGCGCGTTTGAACTCCACATGCTATCTGGAACGGCTTTAGGCAGAACAGAGATAAAAGTGTTGGATCGCACTAGACATCAGGACGGCAGGTATACAATCATTAAACACAGGCACACGTATGCATACACACAACTGCTTTTCCTATAAACCACCGCCATCAAACACACTAATGCCGTACACTTGGGCGCACAAACCACCTGGACCTCAGTATAAATAGGGCAGGTTGTGGAGTGATTTAAGATAATCTTCAAGGGAGTGAAACGTGATACAGCGTGGGACCAAAGACATCCTGTGGAGCCATCCGTCTGAACGACCTCCAGTAAAAACATCAATCAGGAGACACAGGGAGAAAGCTACTTGACAGCTGCGGCTCATCATAAACTTGACCGGCCGTCGCTATGACGGGTTTGTTTCCATGTGACAGAGATGAGCACAGTCGGCCCGATAACGGCCTTTTGAGACGATGATACGCGAGACATCTGCCACTTCCGCAGAATTGGTCTCATAATCACACAGAAAGATCTAGTCAGAAAATATTTGGATAGATTTGACTGACTCATTTGCATTACTGTTCTTACATAATCCAGTTAGAGCAAACACAGACAAGATAACCATTAGAGTTAAATCAATATTTTTATAATAACAAAATCAAATGATAATGTGAAAATAATGTGACAATGTAAAAGGTGTCTCTTCTAGTAATTAATCTATTGAAATGTATGACCTGAATCTGCAGCTTGACTCTTTTATTTTAGTGAGTTTTAACTCTTTACTCACTCTCACTGCTCTCAATATATAGTCTAGTAAAGTATTAGGTCTCATTAGCAATCAAACTGAAAGGGGCAGATATTTCCCCAGGAGTCAGAGAGAATATTTGACTTACGATATGTGTATAATTTCAAACAAAAATATTGCTCAAATTAAAATTCTGATGTGATGATGGTGCCTAGTGAAAAGTTGAATTGTTGTGATCCATCTATAGTTTTTGACAAATTTCACCCAAAATCACACATATGAACCTCAAGGATGGTGCAGGAGAAAAAGTCACCAAAGCCATTACAGTTCATCCTCTGGGGATCTTGAATGCTTGTAGGCCTTTAGACAAATTTAAGTCAGCCGTGCTGCTTGCTTGGTTAAAAAGCCCCAACAGCCACAAGCTATATAAACCCAGGGGCCACAGTGTCACTAGAAGACAAGCTGAAGACAGTAAATCACCAGGACCAAACCACTGACAGGACGTGAGATGAGAGGGTCTGGTCTGAGCCTGGGTTTAACGTTACAGGGCGGCACACCGGGAGGTGAAGGTGCTAAGGTCGTCCAATCTCAGATTACATTCTCACGAGATTCAGAAGCGGGAAGAACACCTGCCATCTTTCTCTAACCCGTGAGGAAGGAAATGCAACAAGCTTCCTCTCTCTGATCAGGGGTGACGGAGAAAACACACGGCTCAGAGTCACATTTAAAGATGTTGATATGACTGAAAGCAAAGTGAGAAGAGTGATATCACATATGAAGCAATGCTTTGCAATGGTTTATGTGACTAGGACCAGCAACATCTTCAGCTGGTTTGTTCTGGTTTACACTCTTTCTGCTAAGTTAATGTAACAGCTTCATATATCACACAGACATTAAAGTGGTGTCGACCTCCTCATCTAACTCTCCAGAAAGTGAATTTCCCAAAATGTCAAGCAATTTCTTTAATTCAGTATGTGACAGCGGGAGCAGACGTCATGGCAGGAAAAGGGCCTTGTCAATCACAGACGCAAAACTTAGGCCTAATGGAATTTATGGTAATGCTCAGTATTAATCATCACTTATGAAGACCGAAGTGATTCAGTGTTAAAGTCACCTGTGAATGCCAAAGACTGCAGCCTACATTTCCACCCCCTTCTTCCATCTGCTGCTGTTGCGTAACGGCCTGAAGTCTGTGCAAGCAAAAGCAAAAAAACAATCATCAATGGCTGATTTGAAACTGTCAGTTTTAGTCGTTAGTCTGTCCAGAGAGCATCAGTCATTGGCTGGATGGTTCTTTTGTAAGATCATGCTCCAGTTATGTAAGGCTTTAAATTCAATTTTAAAGAGGTCAGAGTTCATCAAGTCTCATCACAGGACCTTAACTCGACTGAAAGCAGAACTTCATCTTCTTCCTGTCCATCACACAAACACCATCTCATCATGAAGGGTGAATCTCACTGCCCCTCTTCATTATGTTTCCTTCTCATGCAACCGTCAATCTCTCTTTTCTTCTACCAGCATTCACCTGTCAGTGTTCTTCTCTCTGATCCAATGTTGCAGTCTGACCTGCTGTTCACATGCGCCCCACCTGAGCAGCACACCTGTTCCTGGGGATCCGTTTTGGAAACACCACTGTGCCTGTGGGTCAGTGCAAAACAAATTCAGACAGTAAACAGTTTTCACTCACAGGTTTTAATTCACGATGTCCTTGCAGAGAGAGCACATGAGTAAATATTTCACTGGAAAAAAATTAGTCCTTCATTAAAAGTGACTAAGAGTTCTCATTACACTTTACTAAACTGCTTTCACGTTGACCCACTTGGCAAGTTTGCCAGCTGAAACAGTGTGTCCTCTTTTGTCCGGTGGTCAAACCTCATTGTTGTTGAACAGCTTGTCAGATGAGTCTCACCTGACGACAGTGGACATTTTGCAATTCTATTGTCTGAAGTTGCCCTCAGAGGTGTAGGTATTGCTTAAAAATAGTTTTAAGGCTGTTGCAGACACTATTTTTACAAATACTTAATCAAGCTTTATTTAAATGAATCAAACCTTATTTCTATGGTATGAAGATAATAAGAAATATACAGTCTAGGTTTTTCAGTATTCAATATTAAATATTCACTTGGATTGTAATATTACAACTTGTGTATCTATTAATATGGGAAGAGAGAGAATTTTGTGGTATTAATTCTTATATTATTTGCATTTAAAATAACATAAAATGAAAATCAATACTCTAAAAAAAATAATAATATGAATAAAGATTAATATATATTCTTTATTCTTTTCTGAGGTGAATTTAATTTGGTGCAGTATTTTACTAGTTTGCTTATTTTACCAAATGTCATTATTCCCTCAAAGACTGCAGAACCCCTTAAGTTTGTGATGAAGAACAAGTCCAAGCACAAAGATGACAGCAAAGCCTAAAAGCTGCAGGTATGAGAGGAATTTCCCCTTAACAATACGCCATCATATAAGGTTATGTTGCCCACAAAAAATGCACATTTTCGTAAACTTTCTGATCGATCCACAAAAGATTTTAGCAAATTTGGGCTGTAAAGAAAGAAGCTGTTGACCCATGAATGTGATGCTCCTTTATGCTACATTATACATGTTGTTTTATGCTTTCAGCTCATCTCCAGCATTTGACTCAAGGCCATCTCAGTCCCTGAAAGTCCTTGTAGGAATTACAGACGGTAGCTGCAGGTCACATTGCTTTACTTGAGGTCAGGTCTCAGGTTTGACCTCTGAGAAAATACTTTGTGCAAAGCAGTTCTTCTCTGGTTATGTAACTTTATGTAAGCTCAAAGAATAATGGAGACATATATAGAAATCACATTTCCAGGTGTTATGAGACTTATATCATTATTCTACCTTTGTTTCTAGATAGTTTAGTTTTATATTACTGATGTCTTCTCGTTGCTGGATTAGGCTGCCATTTACAAATTTCATTCAGATCAATCATTTTGTCACCATGGTGATTGTAACTTGACTGGGCAGAAGGTTTGAATTCTTTTGAATCCTTGAACTAGAATTGATGTCAGTCAGATATTAAAATTTTTTTTGTATCTCCCAGATCAGAATTTCTGTAACTGTGTGTGTACTGCTAACCCGCTCCCTTGGATGATGAAATATAGGATAGTCTTGCTAATAGATCAAACATCTCAACATCTGCAAAGATAATGTTGCTTTCCATGTGACATCTTGTTATGCTGACATTTACAGTACCAGTAATCGATTCCAGTCACCTCCCTGCATGCAAACAAAATGCAAAGGAAACCCAAAACCAAACTCAGTCCTTTCCTTTGTATTAATGCCTATCATCAGGGCACAGAAATACAGTGCAGGGGCAGGATGCGTCTGTGATCGCTGAATGGAAACTGGGTCATTATGAGGAACTCGAGGGGAATGAGCAGCAAAGTCCTTCACCTATTCCTCATATCCCTGCCCCTCCTTCCTATTGCTTCCACATTTCACTGCAATCTTATGTTCGTGAGAAATAAAGAGGATGTTTGCAGCTTTCCTCGAAGATGTCGCTGGACTGTACTGTTATTAAGAACAGTTCCTTCCTTCACGTTGTGATTTATAACTCTCATGGTTTCTGCCGTCTGGCGAGCAATACCTTCGGCGCTGGTGAGGTTACGACCTAAACGACAGTCCCACAGGGGATGGGCTCGGCCTCTCAGCTCTTCCATACAGTATCGTCTTTCTCACAGCACGATGACTTCATCGTCAACTGAAACCGTTGAAATCCTGTGATAAGGATTTCCCCTCAGGTAACAGCTGAACAGACAAACAATGCTGTCCTCTCCACATGTCAGCGTCGAGTCCTCCAGTGAAAGAAATTATAGTCTGCCAGTAACTGTTTTTCTCCATACTTGTATAGACATGCATGGACATCTTCAGTTAAGTGGAAGTCCCATAGTCCAAATAGTTTTGAGTTCAAGTAAGAAGGTTGCGGTCATGAACTTAGGGGAAAACAATTTCTCCTATACTGGTGGTGACCTAATTGAAATAATAATAAGTTGGCGTCAGTTAAAGAGCTCTAGAAGTCTTGTTCAACCTGTTTCAATCAACCAAATCAAAGAATTCCACCTTTGAACATCCTGCATATTCTGTTCTTAAACCTTTAAACCTTTACTTGTCACCTACAACGTCCAAGTGTCCTGTTGTGTCATGTGACGCTCTGCAACATCAGGAAATTATGCGCTGTTCAAAACAGGCATTTATCTCAGATGACTCGGGCTGTGTGGGACACAAAATGACTTCCTGAGCTGGAGATAAATATTTCCTGCGTTTAACGATGTTTAGACGTATCTGATAATGTGCGTACATGAGTTGTTGTTGTTTTTTATGTTCACATCATTTCCAGCTATAGTCGTCCATATATGTTGTTTTGATTTTTTACAGCACTTACTGCCACTTCTAAAAAATGGATGTCCTGCTCCTAATAACAGTGCTGGTGCAATTTCCTGTAAAGCAAAGATGCTCCACAAGAAATGATGACGCAGTATAAGCAGCGTCAGTGGTATGTAATGGTCTACACTTCCTGTCTCCTAAGTGGGCGCGGTCAGAAGTGTTGTGAACATCATGTGGATGGTTAAAAGCAGATTAAAAGCAGACACAAAACAATACAACATTAGCATTTTTATCGTCTTGATCTGGTAGCTTATATGCTTAATAGTTTTATAGAGTGTCATTGGCAAAGTTATCTGACAGATCTCACAAGAGTGTGTTTGGGGGAATAACACAATATACAAATTGAAAGGGACTGCAAAGATGATGTACTGGTGGGTGGTGTTTGACCAATTGTGGGAGGCAAAAATACCAGAGAATGCCAGAAAGTCACCTTCTTATACAAATTGTGTTGAAGAAACTGTATAACAGGACTTCATATTTTCACAGTTTCACAAAACTTTTGGGAAAAGAACCCTTGGTTTTATTATAACCAACACAGAAACGTGCAAGATTTACTGTAAAGCTTGAATGTCTATGCATCCTATTGTAACCTGATGAATATTAGTTATGTTTTATTGAAGACAGACAAATTATATGTTGTTTAAATTGAACTTCAATGCAGGACCAACATCTAAATCTCTGCAATCCTTACTCATTATCAGTTGCTGGCTGGTTTTCCTTGAGAGAAATACAAGTCTGTGCATTGCTCTAACTCAGCCTGTGACTCAGCTGTAATGCTGTATGGTCAAGGGCCAGCTTATCTGAGGCAGACTGTGCAGGAGACAAGGTAAAGACTGCTGTTGAGTTGTGTCATACTTGAGATAAATGATTTCTGGTGTTTATGGTGTCAAAGGGCAAAATGACAGACGAGAAGCCAAAAATAGCCTCACAATCAAAGGCTGTAGATGAGAGAAAGATGAGGGCAGCCATAATAAAAATCATTATAGACTTGACTGAGAATGTGCATAAAAGTTTTGATTAGATGATTCACATAATGTTGGTTTTTGAAAAAGTCTTCATTAAGATTTGCAGACACAACAATGCAGAAAAATGCATCGTAGGTTGAAACACTGCTCAGCTCATGACCCCATGTCTTTAACCTTAGTTCATCTGTTTGGATTAGCTCTCGCTTACAGGTGTTTTTGACACAGACGTTGCACAGCTCGGCATCGGTCGTACATTTTCCCAGACAGTTTTTTTCCCCAGGGCTGTGCTGTATACACTGTAGATCTCCATTTTTCCTGTCATGCATGCACACACAAGCATGTGTACACCTCCACACATCACAAAGCTTATCTCCACCATCGGCTGTGAACTACTGAGAGAGCCCCAATCTGCTGCTCTCGGTTCAGAGCGACAACTGTGAGAGGGCGAGAGAGAGAGAGAGAGAGAGAGAGTGAGAGAGCCTTTGTGATATCAGAGCCTGAGACAGAAAGAGCTGTCGAGAGTTTGACAGGATTAATGGACATTAGCACATGAAGTCATGAAGAAAGCAGGAAACGCCACAGGAAATGCCTAAGAGGGTGTGTAATGCTATCTCTGATCACTGCCCATGTGGCACCCGCATTATGTATGCTGATGCGGTGGGAAAATAGTGGGGGCTTTTGTACATTTAGCACACAAGCCAGAAGCTAAATATAGTGAGATGTTTTAGAGAAAATGGGATCGTTGCTGGGGTTTTTTTGCTTTTGGAGTAAGGAATATAATTTAAAACAGAGGCAATTTGCTCAAAATGTGATGATGCTAGACTGTGTAACTTTTTACATTTCAGTCTCAAATTGCTGAATTTAAGTTAGATGAAAGTGATAAAGCATCCGTGAGTTCAATATTACTCTATTTATCTTTTTCAAGGGTTTACACATTCATACAGTATTTTTCTCGACAACACTTTGTTTAATTTTGTCCAAATTACACCCTCAGATAGTCGAATTAGATTTAAATTTTGAGTTTGAGGCATCATCTAATTTACTTAATCTCTGTTTTATTTTATACATTTTTGTGCTATTTGTGTAATATACTTACAAATTATGCAATCCAAGTTACATAAGGTTCGATAGCTCCCAGGTGCCCAAACCCAGTTTTCCTACCTGTGTGTTTATTTCACACTCAGTGAAACAGACAGCGAGTCGCTATCTCATCAGCACAGGAAGAAACTCCTGTGGGTCTGTCATCACTGACATTCAGCTCATACAAAATTCACAGGAAAAACAAGTTTACACTGTGTTATTTTACCGAGTTCACTGATTAACAATGAACTCTTTTCTTTTTGGCTCAGCAGTTGTGAAAGGTTTCAAATAATGAGGCTGGACGTGGAGGCAGGTGGTTGGCAGGTGCCAGCATGAGTATCAGGAGGGTGATCAGATAACATTCAGAACATGTTTTATAAATCCACTATGTACAGTTGATCCTTCCTTATGGGCCAATAATTTCCACTGTGTATTAAATCAGAAATGGTTACCATGTCACCCGCATGTGTGTTATAATGGTACATGATTGGATGATAAATGTAATGTCCCAGTGAAGGAATATGACTTGCGGTGTTATGTAAAAAACATCATTGTAAGAACAGCACCTGGAGTCACACAATCCATTAGTGTTTGACCTTCAGTGGAGAACATTTCAGTGCATCACGTCTGGTGTCCTGGCCCATTTCTTCTATTTTTAACACGTTTTTGTTACATCACTACCTGGTGTCAGGTTGTCCGGAGGTGATGATGTCATCTGGATGAAGCAACTGGCTGCAATGAAATAATGAGAAACTCTTTCATACAAATGTTCTTTGACTTGACCCTGTTCAATCTACTCAGTAATTGAAATAGATGATCACAAATTATCTCCACAGAATAAATTAAATAATTAATCTTACGTTGGAGAAAATCAGTGTGACCCAAAACTCATTTTCTCTCAGATTTCATCACAACAAGCAGCATTTAAGGAAAAGAGACGTTTCCTTACATCCATCTGCACTGTTGACATGACTTTATTTGCTTGCCCACAGACTCTTACAGCTTCATATGTCATAATAATAGTAGCAAAACCTCTAACATATAGAGAAAAGCATTGAAGTGGTAACCTTTTACTTTGCGACAAACTGGACTCACACATCTCACATTATACATTTCAGGGGCATTTCACTTTGCACCCGGTCTGGACATTTCTAAGCCAGGTGCCGCTTTACCACCAGCTCTTGTGACTGATACCTTTACATGTTCACTTTAACAAGTAAGTTAGACGTCAAGCCCCACTGTGCTCCATCTCTTCCGTAGCCGCCCCTATACAGCTTGGAGCTCACTTTCCCAGAAACCGGATCCGCTGCCTCCTACAAACCTTTAAATCCATCCCTCATAATCTTGCTTCATTTTTCTCTCCCCTGTCATCTGTTGCCTGTTGGTTGCATTACGTACCATATTTGAGTCCGAGGGGAGCACCTCGATCCACCCTCCCCCTCCTCTATGAGTGGCAGGTGGGGGGTCTGTTTGAAATGGGTGTCTGTTTTCCTCATCGGTCACAACTTTGAGAGAGTGATCAGGGGAAGTCTAGGTCATCAAACCCCAAGAGCCTCTGGCTCACCTCAGACAAACTTTGGTTTCATCTGCCACAAAGGGAGCAGTGTTTAAAGCTTTAAACAAGGCCCATTATTATCAAGCTACGAAAGTGAGAACGTGTGTGAAATCTTCCAGTCTGAAGATTTGCCTATAGCAGTGTGTAATCTCATAAGTGGCAACTGCTGTGAGTCTCCACAGTTAGAAGAATTTACCACAAAACAGCATAACCCATTATAGAGCTGAGCAAACAAATTATTTTAGGATCAGATTTTAGAGGCTACACTGGAAACATTAAAAATAACACACATATCCTCACTTACATCTTGTAGTATCTAACCATGCAGATTGTTGAGGTTTCAATATGAAGTACAATGGGAGCGAGTGCTAATCAATCAATGATATATAACCTTTAAGGTGTCACACTATACAACTACAACACCACATGGACTAAGTGTAGATGCTTTAAAGGGAAAAAAAAATAAGTATAAAGGATAGTTTGACGTTTTGGGAAATATTCACTTTCTTGAACAGATGAGATTGATAGTGCTATACTAACAATGAAGCTACAGCCACTTAGCTTAGCATAGAAATTGGAAATGAGTGGAATCAACTACGCTGGCTCTGTCCACACCTTTTTACACTTCTGTGCAAAAATCAAAGTGTAAAAAGGACAAGTTGTGGTTTAAAGAAGGGTTGTGTGCCAGACTATTTCTTGGCCAAGGGCAGTGACTTCCTGATTCTTCACTCAACAGAGCCAGACTTGCTGTTAGCTAACAATATACAGACATGAGATTGGCATTAGTCTAATCATCTGTGAGAAAGGCAATGAGTGTGTTTCCCAAAATGTCTGACAGTCTGATGGATGCTCCGAGCAGCTGGACTCGTTTTAAAGGATTTGCTTTGTCCATGTTCCAAGACACAACAGCATGTTTGAAAACTTGCTGTTGAGTCTCTGCAAACCAGACGTGTGATTGTGCTCAGTTGCAAAAGGTCTCAGATTCATTTAGCGTATTGCCAATGTGACAAAAGATCATTAGATGCAGTCTGGACCAGCTGACGGGCTCCCAAGGTAAAAGTTCTCGCTAGAATATTCTAAAAGGAGCTTGGATGTCACCAGAAGGCTCCTCTCCATCTCCCTCCCAACTATATAGATAGCGGACAGATGGAACTAGGCTGTCGCTTTGCTAAAGTTAGCTATGCAATTAGTTCACACACTAATTAGCTGTGAGAGGAGCAGAGGCACACCAGATTTCCCCGGTGTCTAAAACCCGTTTCCCAGCCCTGAATAAGAGTAAATGAGGTCCTGGCAGCCGCGGCAGGAAATGAGAAAAAAAAAGAAAAACATGATACAAAAAGGTTTATCCAACAGTTGAGGCTAGTGTGGTTTAGTTATGGGAAGTGAGGGTGGAAATTTGAATTCTTCAGTGTTGTATGACAGGGATATTTTCACGTTGCATAATCCAGAGCAATTTTCTCCTTTTTATGGAACAGTGGTTTGACCCCACCAGAGGTCATAAGATGAATATGTGGGTGATCACGAAAATAAACAGAACTTTTTTTTCTCTTTTTTTTTCAAGCCTTCCTCTAATACTTGCTTTTTCTTCTAACTCTAGACTAATTCAAGATATATGTTTAAATGAACAACCTTGACCTGCTCACAACTTAGATACTGATACACAACTGAGGATAAAGGGTTGCAAGTAGACATTGCTTTAAAAGAGTGTTTGCCTTTGTCTGTGAAGATCATCCAGGTCCTGGTCTTCAAATACAGGTTGAATCAACTGGAGTTGATTGTAGATGCTTTCAAGAAGGATAAGACCATTGAACTCTTAAAATAGTCAGATGTTCGATGGACTAAAAAAAGGATCAAAATCATTGCAGCAGACCCAGTGTTCTTCTTTCTTGTCAAAACCTGCCTTCATTACCCACGATGCAGCTCAACTGCTGACAGTTTGATCAAAGATTCAGGCTCCCTGTCACCATAAACAACCTCACAGTTTGCTGCATATTGCATTGCAGATGTATGATTCAGGTTCGCTGGGATTTCAGTAAGTGTCTCTTTGCGCAACTCTGCTCGGATGAAATGTGGATTCACTTTCAGGCCTGCCATTCCAGAGAAAGCCACATTCCCACATGCTCGTATTTGTTGTTACTGCTGTCCAAGCGTAGCACGTCATTGGAAAGGAAAAATAATGTCTGATGAGCGCGGCTTCGATCTGTTTGTGTATGTAAGAACACATGTGCGTGTGTGTGTACTGAGGTGAAACTGAAAGCCCAAGAATGTGGAAGGGATATAAAACAATTAAAGCTCTGTTAAGGGAGTGCGGCTCTGGCAGTCATCTCACATCAGGTGCAGCAGAGACAGAGACAATGGAGAGCTATGGACCGGCGAGCAGATCAGTGTCATACATATCGCCTGTCATGAACCGGGGCCAAATGCTTCACTTGACTGACACTCTGAACACATTAGACAGTCATAATGGACACGAGTCATGAGGAGGTCAACCTGATGCGTTCCATCTTAAATTACATCCCTGTAATTTGAAAATTGTGCTTGTTTGTCTTCCTAGGTCTTCCATCAGAATCACCACTATTTGCACTGATTTTTCTTGCCAAAGGTCAGGTCACAAAGTGAGAGACGGTTTTATAGGCTCCACTTCTATTAAAGCATCCAACTGATACCAGTAAGATGAGTCATTTTCAGTTTCAACAGGTGCCAATAGGAACATAAATCACACACTTTCCACAATCTGGATTTGTTCTTCCAGATGAATCTGGAGGGAAATATTCCTCCTCATCCCAGAAAACTTTCGTAAGAACTGACCAAATGCACAGCGTCGACTTCACATTGTTGTTTCTCTGACAGTGCAGAGGAAATTCTCTGGCATCAAATGAAAGTGGGGGAGGTCTTGCTGGAACATTAGCTATTCATTCACTTGTACTCCCCTGGAGGGACGGGATCAGGAATCCCACCCATTTACCAGAAAAAGGCAACGTCTCAAGGAAACTGATCCAGATCTTAGGGCTCGGGTGGAGCGCAGCTTAGCTATTTCTCTTTCACATTTTTTAAAAAAACTAAATCTTGCTTTTCTACAATGCTTTTCATCATTTTCTCAAAAGGCATTAGCCTTTTCTTTTTGGGGGGATTTAACTGTCACTCCCATCCAGAGGGACCGGCATTTCAAAGAGACTGTAAATGACAGTTTAAATAGAAACACCTCTCAAGTCCCCAAGGTAAAAATGTTCCCGTCTGAAGGGCAACTTGTTTTTTTTTCAATCATGAAATATTTCTCAAATTGCTTCAGACAGCATTTTCATTCTATAGATAGAGAAGTAACACCTGGTCCTTGATCCAAAACATGAGACAGTGTGTATGAAACCTGCACGAGCAAAGAGCATATCATGAATATCAGGAATATGAATACGGTCCTTTTGTACTTTGCCAGCCAATTTTAATATAAATAGTCTGGTTAGTGCAAATTGCTTTTTTGTAATAAGGACAATGAATTTGACTTCCCTCATCTTGTCTTGAAAGATTATCCTTGTCTGATATAAAGATGCTGTATGTCAAAAGCGTTTTCTACCCCACCTGATAGTTTCATCCTTTATGTCTAGTCATGTCTTTTTTATAAAACCCAAAATCACAAATCACAGTTTTGTCCCCCGGGCTGTGGACATTAGTGAACTGGAGGCATGATGAAGTTTTGCATGACTATCAAACTAGGCACACTGTTACATTTCTTTCTAACTTCTGGCACAGTGTGATACATCCCTTGAACTTTTTATCAGTTTATAATTACATTCTTTTTGCACAATGCATAATTTTGCATAATTTCTTGCTTTTATATTCGTAATTGTGTTTGACATTTGTGTCTGCATAATTCTTTGCACCATATCAAATATCAATTATATTTTTTCAGGCTTTTCTTTGTCTTTAGCATTTACCTTTTACTGCTGCACCCACCTCACTTCCATAAGCGCCCACTTTATTACCCCAAACACAAGCCGCAGTCAAACCACCCACGAATGGCTTCCCCACTTTTGACCACACCCCATGATTCCACCCATGACCGTCCCAGCAGAGACTCTCTGTAAGTCCTAAGTATCAACAACAATGCCCCCACAGAACCAGATGGAGAGCCATAAATCACAGGCCCATGCACACCCAGGAGAGTCCATAAATAGTGTAAGAGTTCTGCGGGTAAAGACATCGTGGCGAGCCCCTGGTCCCCCGAGGGTCCCGAGGGTAGAGGCAGCATGTGAGCCACTGGCCCATAACTCTCCCATTCTCTCAGTGACAGAGAGCCTTTTTAAGCTCTCATTTACTTGTGAGTAAATCATAGCGGGGCAACGCTGCCACGCACTTCTCCTTCAGCTTCGACCAGTGGTGACGACGGGTTGTCTGAAAGCATTTCTGCAGACACAAACCAGATGTCTGGGTGGAGATTGTGCGTGTGATGCAGAAAGAAAGAGATAAGGATACAGACAGAGACAGGGTGAGACAAAAGTTATCGCCGAGTAATTCATTGGATTGTTTTTACCAATACCAGACGAGTGAGTTTTTCCACACGGCAGGATGGAATAAGAGGGAGCTAAGATTTAGAAACTTGAACTGATGACTGACCTGATGCTATCTGTGCCGCCTTGATTTGACGAACCTCAATCACCTGCTGCTTTAAGGAAACAAAAACGACCTCCAGGAATTCCCCCTTTAACCACAAAGTTTTATTTCAAACCAGACAAAATACGCTTCTTCTCGTCTTTTCTCCCACAACAATTCTGATCTGTACTGTAACACCGATCGGTTACAGCCAACATGAGCCACATACTCATGCCAGACCATGACAATTGATACATTTAATCCCTTCATTATTGTAAAAGGGGTTCAAGCTTGGTCATAGTCTGAGGGGTCAGGCAGTCGTTGCAAGCGTGTTTCTGTTAAACCCCCATGAGTGAATCTATTTTCTGAGGCACCTATGACACTCATCCGGACCACAACAATGCCCCCTTTCTCCTCTGCGCCTCACGCTTGGCTGGCTTCTCTGAATACGACCCAGGGCAAAATAATCCATACCCCCGAACCCCCCGCACGGCACTCACATACATAGAAACACACACATGAATACACATGTTGGCACTTAAATGGTCACACGTGTTGGGGCTCACTGAAAGTCTCGCTTCTTATAGAGTTTACAAGCACACACCTTGGACTCTAAGCCAAAGCAAACATCTATAGATGGCATGATGTACTCAGATTCACACAGAGGAGCAAATAAAACACATGCATGCAAGAGTGGAGGCAGACAATACACTTAATGCATGTAGGGCCACTGAGGCTCCAACAGCTTCTATAGGAGCGCAAGTCAGAAAACTCAGAAGTACAACACTGCCTCCATGTGGAGACAAGAAATATAACACTTTGCTTCATGTAATTTTGATTTCACACTTTAAAACAGTGTTTGAAGGATACGGATGTCTTCATAGTGAAGTTAGAACATAAAAGAAATTGATTTGCTTGAATGTAGAAAAACAGGAATCCAGATGTAATTATGATATCCTACTTAAAAACCCCCAAACCTTAACCCTAATTCATGAATTAGTTTCACATAAATATTCATACTTATAAATAAAGTCCATTTTGTTTCCAGTCATGTTTATGTCATGCAATAGTATTTCAACCTGCGGTCAATTAATTCACTTTGAAAAATGTGCCACAATTTCTGTTTTAATAAACTTATGACCAATCCAAGTGTGTGTTTTTTTTTGTTTGTTTGTTTGTTTGTTTTTTTGTTGCTGTTATTGTTGTTTTTTTAAATATTCATTACTTCTTTCAAACTTTCTGTGAACAGTGTGGTTCAGTGAGAGCAGTTCATTCTCTTGTGCATGGGCTCCCTGTATATGCATGACCTTAAAAGCAAAGGCAAAATTCCAACACTTGACTGCAAATAAGGGATCATAATAAAACTGACAAAGGGCAAAAAAACACACACACACAAAAAAAAAATGCCACCCATCACAACGCTCAGTTGCTGATAAGCAGCAGTATTCAGTCTAAAATAGCAACATGACCACCATAGTGAGTGAATATAGTTGCAGTGAGGTGGGCAGAGCCGCTGTCCTCTGAACAGGATCCATCCTTCAGACAAAATCTAGCTTATCTTCAGCCTGCATGTTGCCACATCCTGGATGTCTCAGTAAATATCCACAGAGACAAGTAAGAGCTCATTCACTAATTTTATGCTTATGATAATTATATTGGCTAAAATCTGTACTTTTGTTCAATATAAGCCTGCTATAGCATTACTTAATTCAAATAATTGTACTTTTCCTTTAACTTGCTCTGCTGTTTTGATTGAGTCTATTGCTACTAATAACTGATGCCTGTTAATGCTTGAGTGAAGAAGAACTTTTTTTCTTTACTGTAGCAGACATATACTTACACTGTTTAATACATTTAATACAATATGATGCATACTATTATACATCTTACATATCTTTATTACTATGTCTATTTCATTTCTAATTTTTGTTGTCCTTATCCATCACTTATTTAGTATTCCTTTGCTTTACATATCTCTGCTGCTGTGTGACTCATTTCACCACAGGGATGAATAAAGACATGTCTGTCTATCTATCTTTTTCTTTTGCTTCCTTCTAGCATTCTTCTTTGTTGTTCACATTAATTTTGCAAAACTAAAACTTTAATGTAGATGTCCAAGAGATCAGAGATGATGTGATATTTCATGAGACTGAATCTATTGTTTTTGCTGTTGTACATATCAAACAAATATAATTTCCTCTGCTCTAAGGTGCATTGTCTTTATTCTCTTATAATACATCTAATGCAACTAACTAATTGATCTTTGCTTCTGGGAGGATTTATTGTTAATAATAAGAAACTTAATCCCAAATGAATGAGTCCTGGCTGCTCCTCTCATACAGCTAATGTTTACACCTCTGTCAGAAGGAGCACAGTCCTCCCCTGATGCTGGCCTCCCTGCAGCAAGTTGGCTTGTTCTGATAAGACCCTGAAGGTGGTGAGGTCACCATTTCTGCTCCTTATCTTTACTGCCATTTAAAGGGTCGGTTCCCTCTGCCGGCTCTTTAACATGTTGTTAAACACGTGGATGTTCTTATGAGCTGACTGCAGGAATAGCATTGGACGATTTTGGAATCAAGCTCATTTATGCTGTACCTTTATATTAAATGTCTCGAACAATTAAGCAAAATCAGTTATTCTTGTCAACAATTTTGTCAAATTCAGTAATAAATAAATTAAAGTATATGATTAGAGCACAAGTATGTATAAAAGAAATATAGAAAATGATTTTACAGTTTTCTGTTTTTATATAATATAGGTTTGATTGCTTGTAAGCTTTAACTAACTTTACCAGAAATTACTTAACTCATTCCACACTTCTCATATTTTCTAAACATCTATCTGCATTAAACAGTCATCATTTTCTATCAAATACACAGTTGGATGCATTTCTATGTAAAACACTGCTAAACTTAGTCCCATTCCTCTCTTGATGATTATACAGCTCTGATGTTTTTTCTCAGTGGAGGCTTCCTTTACCAAATGAACCACAAGAGGGCGTCATCTAACAACCTGGTCTCTCTACTATAAAACTCATTCTTCATGGAGAGACCAGGGTCAATATTTGTATAGCAGCATTGTTGGCAGTGCATGTTTGATTTAGTGGGCAATTTCATTTACCTTCCAACTACGTGTCCATTTAGAAGTTATAGATTCCTTTGTTGAGTTGATGTAGCGTATAAAGATAAATAAAAATAGCCCTGTCTTAAACTGACTGATGTCCCTGTAATTACAACAACTTCACAACAGTTTGGCCCCAATACACAGTGTGAGATGCATTATTGGATCAGTAACTGAGAGGAAGGGAGACAGGAAGAAAGAAGGGTCAGAGAGAATAGGAAGGAGATTATATTGTGTGTTTGAGCGTGTGCGTGCGAGTGACACAGCCACCCTTGGACGAGTTCACGAGGATGGGGTTAATCTGTCTGCTCGGGCCGCCGTAGCAGTGAATAGTCTGGGAGGAGGGAAGGACCACGTAATCTGATGTCCCGCCTGCCGCTCACCCGAGCCAGCAACGGTCTGGACTGGGGAGGGAGCTGCTCAGGATAGCTGCCCTAAATGGATTACAGGACAGTGCGTGTTAGTGAAAGGGCACCTGGATGCACATACACATATACTGTACATGCACAAACACGCACTGTACACGCAAGGTGGAGGAGATTAGTCAGAAGTGCATTTTTCACCCCCTGCAAGGAGCTTAAACTCATTACCAGCTGAGAGAGAGAGAAAAGGTGTTGGAGCGTCTCTGCATCTTTGACATTTCTCAACCTTTTCTCTCAATATTTGAATTCTTTCTACCCTTTGACCTTTTACAGTCACCAGCTAAATGATAACCCTCTCTTCCAGATATCTGTTTTGCTGAAGTCTGGCTTGAGTATCAGGTGCCTGAGAGCCACTACAACAGGAGGATGGAGTCAAAGATAGAGGCTGAGTCCGAGGCCGAGGCTCCGGACAACACCGAGGTCGGGACTCTGGACACATCCGAGTTCGAGGTCACCACCGGCCGGCTGGAGCAGCTGATGAAGAGCATGGAGGTGCTGCTGTCGGACGTGGAGCAGCTGCGGAGCCACTGCAGCCACCAGGCCACCGAGCTGATGCGAGCGGCGGTGGACCTGAGGCAGCAACAAGAAGACCTGAAGGAGAGCTACATGGATCTGTCCAGAGAAATGCAGGAGATCATGGATACAGTGGACGACCTGTTCAGCACCAAGAGTGCCTTTGAAGCCAAAGAGAAGCAAGCACAGAAACTGAACCGGCAGCTCTGAGGGACAGAACGTGTTGTGACGGACTTGGTTTCTCAATGAGGAGAAAACCAATACTGTGAGGGGTGTGGTTTTGGATTTGGATGTGTGAGTCAAAATTTGACTTTGGGTTTGGATGTTGGCGCTGAGGTTGTTGTGGCTTTGAAACAATGCTTTAATTAGATTCTTAAATGGCATTATATAAACTTTCTGTTGTGCAGCTTGTACTTTTAGGTCTAAATCTGACAACCACATTCACAGGACAGCAATATGAAAAATGCATGATTCTGTATCACTACACTTAGCCCAGTGAATATCATACAATAATTTCAGGTTACAGGTTACCGCCTCAAACATAACCATAAAGTTGAATCAACACCTTTGTCATAGTTTTAATAAAACTTTATGAGTTCAACAAGGTTGCAGTACTGCTTTCATATGTGTTGCAAGCTTAAACACAGGTGATGACAGGAGCATAAAAAGGTCCAATCTGTGCTGTGAGAGTCGACGAATGATTTACTGTCACTCCTGCAGTCATCATTTTTTTCCCCTGCCAAGTCACTAACGAATGCACACGTTGCAGCTCACAGCTATGATTTTACTTCACCAAGATATTCTATGTTGACAGTTATAATATACGTTATTCTCGTCAGCCTATATGACTCCTCTGGTTTTATCTTTACAGAATTTATGGCACAGAAACACTGCTCTTTAGCTGACGGCTGTTGGTACATGCACCACACTCTCTTCCCACCGAGGCCATGCTTCGCTGTGGTTCCTCATTAAAATAAACCTAAATAGAGCCTTAGGATGATCGCCACTTCCCAGCAGCTCCTCTTCTGTGACTTAATGGTCTGTATTTAGTGTTTATGGGATGTGCGAAAGGGACACTCAGTGGCCAGCAACCTGAAAAAGAAAACGTGAAACTCCAAGATTTCTTTCACCCTTGAATATCATTTTAGTTGGTTTCTTGTATAAAGGTTTCAGATATTATTGCTCTAACATTTGCAATTTGTGTTTGCAAGCATTAAATTATGTGTACTAAACTATTCTCTTTGTCTTCTATTTTGGAAACAAATCAATGATTTTACTCAACATTTTTCTTCTTCATCATTTCTTTAACTAAAGCACATAGTTGCTAATGAAAAAACTTGATCTAAAATGACAATATACAGAGTCTGACAGCCTGAGGGTCTTGGCTGCAAACACCCTGTTCCAAATAGAAGGGCTTCGATTCAGCGTCCAAAAAAAGAAGTCACAATCTTTTGGAGAAAAAAAAGTGTCTCTGTGTGGTTGAAACCTGACACTTTGTGGGCTGTGGTGTTGGTGAGCAGTGAGGGTGAGGAGATAGAAAGCTGGGTGTCAGTGCCTACCTTCTCTACTGAGGTGCACATCCCTCTGGACTGCTGGTCGACCAGTTGGGAATTCGCTTCAACACGGTAAGGCAAAATAGGACCTGATGATATTTTGTTGTTGGCTGTTTGCACTGTGTCAATGCATGTATTAAACACTCACAAAGAAATCAAGGATGTACAGGATTTTGTTTATAATCTGATACATGTGATAAATGGAAGCAGTTGCACTGAATGTTTAGTAATTCAGTTTTCTCATCAGTAGTTCTGCAGTAGCCACTGGTGAACATGAACATCCTGCAAGTCCTGGGTCTCCTCCAGCTGCTGGCCGGTCCTGCTTTCTCTGTGAGTCTTTCAACAATATTAGTAAAATTGTGCTATTTGAATGTTCACGTCAGTAATAAGGATCTTTGGTACAGAGGGAAATTGCAAGGATAGAAAAGTACAGTATGTCCAAAATCTGTCCCAAAAAAAAAGCAAAATGTTGACTTTGTGCCAGAAGTGATGTTGCTGGTTTATATGCACGTTATGCAATGTTTAGGGGACGGTCTGTGGCCAAAAGTCCCAGCTTCTATTTTGGTGTACTCTTAGTGTGTGTTAGCGGTTCGTGGTGGGCTATGATATGGTGTGTGAGAGCACTATGTGTTCCAGAGGCTGAGCGAGGAGGAGGTTTTACTGTGTGTGTTTTTTTTTTCAGCTGACACGGCCAGTTGCTGATTACTGGGGAGAGTTTGGAGCCTATGGACCCTGTAGTCGTACCTGTGGCACAGGAGTGACAATGAGAACCAGGAAATGCATCACTTCAAGGTAGGACATAGAGACGCAGGGTGTCGGGATGAGATCAAGGTCTTATCTAATAATGATTTTGTAATTTAATTTGGAATAAAATGAGCACAATAATTATTTTTTGATTGATTACTTCTGTATATGATTCCTTCCTCTCTATTGCAGGACAGATGGAGGACATAACTGCCAAGGATCTTCTAAGTCCTTCCGAATCTGTAATACACAAGTAATTATCTTTAATCTTTTTTTTTTTTTTTTGCCTCTTTATGAATGACATCCATCCACTAGCCCTGCACTAATGTATCCTGAAATAAACTAATAATAGAACATTTTGTGTCTTTGCAGGAATGTCCAGTTGGAACCAGAGACTTCAGAGAGGAGCAGTGCTCCCAGTTTGACAGAAATGACTTTCAGGGAAAACGCCACAACTGGGTTCCTTATTATGGAGGTATAAGAGCTATAATATATAACATACAACATAACGTGAGTGTAAGTGAAATAACACTTTTAAATAACTAGTTTCTCTTTCTCTTTCAGCATTTAGAATCCCCAGGTGGTTTATAGCCATCAATCCATGCTAAACATTAGTGCAGATGCCATGTGAGCCAGGTCTATAATGGTTGTGGATTGTGTATTTAAGTACAAGTTGAATCAATGGCAACATGACTTGGTGTATGTTCTTGAAGATGTCTCCCTTCTCATCCGAGAAGCTTCACGAAGAAGCTTTTCGGATAAGAAGTGAAACGTCTTGTACTTGTACTTGAATACCATGACCTGGATCACTGAGAACTTTCACAGACAAGAATTGTACATGTTTTATCTTAATCGTAGTTTGTATGTCTGAATCTGTTTTGTAGCAGCCAATCCATGTGAACTGGTCTGTGTCCCGAGAGGACAGAACTTCTTCTACCGACACAAACCTTCAGTGGTGGATGGGACACCATGCTATGTGGGCCGCTCTGACATCTGTGTAGATGGCGTCTGCAGGGTGGGAACAAAACTGGGATCTACAATATATATTTATAATATTCTTTAACTTTATTTGTGAGAAGAATGACACTAGTTGTTGATTTGATATCAATAAAAAAGCCAATTTCTTTGCAGAATTTTATTCAGCATCACCTTTGAAATTGGAAATACTTTGTCTCTTTCCAGATACTGGTGCAAAGAGATTTTATGGGCTTGGATGAAGACATTAACTCTGTACACTCTGCTGCATCTGTTGCTGTTGCTCCTCACCCGAGGGAGACGCTCACATACACCTACAGAACTGGTGTTTATGGAGAGTGCTCTGCCTCCTGTGGTGGCGGCATGCAGTACCGCAGCCTGGAGTGTGTGGTCCAGGACCCAGTAAACCCCCGTGTGGTGGGAGACACTTACTGCATCACCCAGCGCCTGCAGAGACCTGCCAGCCAGCAGGCCTGCAACATGCACTCCTGTGCTGCGGAGTACAGTGTGTCCAGCTTCAGCGTGGTTTGTACCTTACAGCTTAACTTTTACACTTTAATTAAAGTCTACTTTCATTGAGAGTGCAAAATACAACCATGATTCCAAAAAGTTGGGATGCTGTGCTGAAAATAAATAAAGCAGACTGCGATCATTTGCTAATCCTTTTTGACATATTCTTAGCTGAAAATATATTTCATGTTTGACTTCATCAGCTTCATTGATTGTTTGAATATCTGCTTATTCTGAATTTGAGCAATGCATTTCAAACAAGTTGGGACAGGAGCAACAAAAGACTGTGAAAGTTGTGGACTGATCCAAAAACACCTATTTGGATCATTCCACACATAAACAGGTTCATTGGTAACAGGTGATAGTATCATGATTGGGTATGAAAGGTGGAAAGACTCAGTCATTCACAAGCAAGGATGGAGAGAGGTTCAACACTTTGTGAAACACAAGATTTATAGAAAGGAGATTACTAAATGGGAACACTATGTAAACTATGTCTGTAAACACTTTATTTGCAAATGATTGCATACTGTTTTATTTTTGCTTTACACAGTCTTACACTTCCAGCTCTTTTGGAATCAGGTTTGTACAGCATTTTTCTGCTGATCTTTCCAAGTGGGCAAGTGGGCTCAAGAGTGTCTTATTCATGGCAAACATTGTTTATTGTCGATCTCATAACATTTTGAAGATTTGAACATTTACCTCAGATCATTATGCTGAGGTATTGATTTGGTTATGATGTATATTATAATCTTGTATGTGATTATCAGTGCTCAGTGACTTGTGGGGAAGGCCAGCAGACGAGGGAGGTGATCTGTGTGGGGCCAGGAGGTGAACGTCTGACTGACCAAGCCTGTAGTGGACTGGCGAGACCTGCTTCTGTCCAGACCTGCCGCAGACCTGCCTGTCACACGCACATCACCTGGCATGTGACCGAATATGGACTGGTAGGTGAAATGAACAAGCAAAAACTTACTTATCTATGTTTTATATCTCCACATTTGATTACCCTCTCCTGTCTCTGCAGTGCACCAGAAGCTGTGGTGGTGGCGTGAGGGAGAGGAGAGTCGGCTGTTTCGACACAGACTTGAACCCTTACCCAGAGGCCCAGTGTGGAACAGCCAGCAGACCTGTTTCTGTGGAGGCATGCAACTCACAGACCTGCCCCGGAGCACAAAGTGAGACCACTTCCGTTACCTTTTTTAAAATTGTTTGTGCTTGTTTGTATTATAATCAATGCACTTTCTCTTTAGGGGTCCCAAGTGTGCAAGACCCAAGGACGCAAGAAAACACCATAAGAGGATTTGTGCCCCATGTTCCAGGTGACACCTCAGGTATGTACAGCATGTGAAGGATGTTTCACTTAAATGTTATTTTCTTTCTTTTTGTGCTTGAACATGCAGGTATTTTATATATGTAGATGTGCAACTAGTTATTTGAGCTCAGGTATTATTTTTCAAATTGAAATTATCCTCAGGCAAGCAAAGAAAATGTGCCCTTATGTTGTAATTGCTGCTGTCTAGACTATGATTGCACTGCTTTCTTCCTCCAAAGCATTTCTTTGCATACCTTGTTGCTGAAAGTTGCATTTAGATACTAAAAAAATATACAGCTAGTTTAACGACTACCACATTTAACCCTAAACCTTCAGGAAAAGCAAACATATTTACTATGGCATGTACAGTAGCAGTATGCTTGTTTGACCATGTCTCTGTTTCCTTGCTGTAGCTTCCAGGCCCCAAATAAACGTTGCACATGATCCCTACCCTGCTGTGATCGGTCCTTACTGTGCACAGTCGCCCTATGGTTGCTGTCCCGATGGCCATACCTCTGCCACAGGGCCCAACCACCAGGGCTGCTCCGAAAATGACTGTGTTCGCACCAGGTAACACAACCTGGATATAATTCTCATACCCAATATATGACATAAATGAAACTGCATATTGGCTTGATATAAAGTATTTCCAACGTTCAAAAATCTTCTCTTCCTCAGGTACGGCTGTTGCTTGGATGGAGTGACTCCAGCTCAAGGATTTGGGAGAATTGGATGTCCTGAGTACCATTCGACTGTGGTGACTGTGGTAGGAATCACATCTGTTTCTCATCTCGTTTCGATTTACTCATCAAAGTTGTTTGATAATGCAGAATTATTAAAAGGTAAACTGGTTGCAAAAGTCAAAACCATTTTATTCTTTATGGAAAGTGTTACTCAGCCGGTAAAAATAATTGTATAGTGTTTTCTTTTGCTCTGAAGAAGCTGGACAAGTCTGAGAGTATAACCTGAGTGATGTCATACTGATGTCATCAGGGTTATCTTGACTTTCCGTACAAATGTATGACAGAAAGCCTGACTTACAAATCGAGGGTGTGGAGACTAATGAAAGCCGCTATTGAGTTGCATTATGGGAAGTGTAGGATCCAGCGTCTTTGAAGCATGACCAATCTTTGTGACAAAAAATCAGAATATCTTGGCCCCTACTGCACAAGTTTTGATCATTATTGTGTGAATCTGGCTCTCACAAGTCCCCCTAAATAGTCCTTTACCTTTTATATACTGTATATCTGCTAAATGTACGAGCTATACAGAAAGATTTACTATGCCTCTGTTTTTGTCCTTCCCCCTGAGCAGCACACACCATCACCTCCTTCTTCTCCATCTGCTGGTAGTGTGTGCTCCCTGCCTCGTGATGATGGCCCCTGTGATACATGGAAGGTCCGCTACTACTATGACTCTGGTGCTGGGAAATGCACTGAGTTCTGGTATGGAAACTGCCAGGGCAATGGCAATAACTTTATGACCCTGGAAGCTTGCCAGAGAGAGTGTGGGGGTGTGGCAAGGCGGCCCCCAGCTGCACCTCGCAGAGAAACCCCGAGGAGAGGGATCCACAGGGTTGCTCTGAGGGCGAGGGCATAACCATGCCAAATCATGTGCTGTCTCTATAAAGATAATCACTTGATATTTGTACACATGTAGTATTTACATGTAAGAAGACACACAAAAAAAAGGTGCTGTAAAAAAACACACTCCACCTTTCATTTTAACATTGGACTTTTAACATGGGACAACCTAATATGATCCCAGCTCACGGTTGTGATTTTGTGATCTTTAGATATTGAGCATTTTTGTATGTGATGCTTGGTAAATTAATTTACATATTTTGCTTTATTGATGACAACTAAAGTAAAATAATGTGATTGCCCAAACTAAATCATTAAGCTATTCAATAAATTTTTAGCTAGTCAGTAACCTTGAAAAAAACGTGTGTGGTTTATTTTGGTCTCCATCTGCTCTTGCAACATTTCTGGAAATGCATTTTACTTGAATGTGACAATCCTTTTTTGAAACTATTTATCAGTTCTTAGACAACAAAATGCAATGGGTTACTTTTTCATATTGAATTTACTCTACTACAGCTTTAGTTACTTACACACAAACCATATAAAATATGATGTATTGTTATAGATTAAACTACACAATAGCATCGACTAGCTACAAAATTAACATACAAGCTACCAATTAATGTAGTAATAAAAATATAATGCAACATAGCACTTGCAGAAACCATAATAATACTCTAATGCAGCTTTACTTGCATTTTTGCTTTACAAAAATGCTACTTTTACTGGAGTAAATATTTTTTTTCCAACACGCAGACAAAATGTTTCTATATACGTTAGAAATAAGATTGATACTGCCATTTTTAGACATGGCTTTTATTTTGTAAAAAGAACTTTACTTTGAAAGCACACGACTTCACAACCGGAAATAGACTTGTTTCATTTCCCCTGAGTATTTTTCTACAAACGGCTTCATCGCACCTGGAGTTGAGAAGCAGTACACAACGATTATTTTGCAGTTTTGCATCCTTAATAAATAGACAGTGTTCGTGGCCAGCACAAGCATGGTAAGATGGTTTTGTTTTATGTTTTAAGAGGTAAAAACGTGCAGTATTAGCTCTGTTAGCTCCACCATAGTTAAGCTAACAAGCTAGGAGGCTAACGATTACTTCTCTGTCAAACATGTAGTTTGTCCAATTTCTTCTGTTGCTTTTACCTCAGAGATTTATAATACATATAATAAATAAACTCATATCTGTTTATTAGCCTGAATGTGAATAAAATATGGGCGGTATTTTGTAAAATACAACCTATTACGTTAACGTTACAGTCAGATCTGTTGCTACACTTAATTAAGCAACTCCTGTTTGAAACCTCATGATTGAAGGTTACCTGTAATGTTTGATGTGAACAAAACTGCGTGTCATTAATTCAGCTGATGTGGTGTTTTATAAAGAACTGACATTGTTGTGTGTATTAAATATTATTAATCATCTTTACAGTCGCACACAATTTTGCTTGTTCAACCTACCAAGAGACCTGAGGGCCGCACATATGCTGACTATGAGTCAGTGAATGAATGTATGGAGGGTGAGTCTTCAGCTCTTCTTAAACAGTTGTCACTCATAAATCACTGGGTTGTTTTGTCTTTAGTCTGTTATTAGATCCATTAGCAACATTACATTTTCATTTCAACAATATTCCTCAATGAGGCCACTGTAATAATTTCATTTAACTATAAGCATAGTAATGGCGTCCTGCCATCATCTGGAGATTGTTTATACTTTAGGTTTTGTGTCTATATGAGGAAATGAGAAAGCCGTTTAATGCATTCATGCATAAGTATAAATTATTGAATATTTATTCTGTAATTTCCTAATTGTTAGTTATTGGATGGTTAGTACACAGTACAGCATATTGTGGGAACGCATAGCATATGCGATAAACTGGAGTTGTGCTTAATCACAGATACACAAAGTGCTTAAAACAATTTGTTGGTTGTCAAAATTTATCAAGTGAATTTTATAATTGTGTTTTCTTACTTTCTTATTTCTCCTGCATCTGTTCCTTTTTAGGGAAATCTGCCATTTTAGCTGTTTTCTTTTGATGCACACTTTTGGAGATGATTTTCCTTCCTTTCAGCATGTCCTTCACCTCTCTTCCAGGTGTTTGCAAAATGTATGAAGAGCATCTTAAGAGGATGAATCCAAATAGTCCCTCCATCACTTATGACATTAGTCAGTTGTTTGACTTTATTGACGACTTGGCAGATCTGAGCTGTCTAGTGTAAGTATGATGTCAGTCAAAACCAACCTTGCATTGAATTTGTCAATCACTTAAAATAAAAAATATCATTCAAATTTTTATACAGGTACAGAGCTGACACTCAGACATACCAACCATACAACAAAGACTGGATCAAGGAGAAGATATATGTTCTCCTGCGGCGTCAGGCTCAGCAAGCAACAAAGTAAAGGTATCGGTGAGGAGATATCCTGCTACGCTCACTTTGAAGGAGTTTACGCAACATTAGAGAGAGGAAGAGGTTTGAAAATGGGGTAAAGTCAGACACTTTGGCCTTTATATAGAAATGGAGACGTGCTTGGCAGCATACATATGTTTTTAATTTGTTACACTATGATGAGCGAGGAGCTAGTGGCTGCAAGGACTAACTTATTGATGGAGAGGGATCGCTGCTTGGACAAATGCTCGCCAGGCTTGATATTTTTTTCTTTTTTTAGTAGTGTGCTTTTAGTTTCCCTAAAAGTTATGTGATGTTTTTTTTATATATATATACCTTTATTGGGCCGTTGATTTTCAACATGCTGCGGTTTTTGAATGCATGTGATTTATTTTTGATTGAGATAAATGTTTGCCGAATGTGTGACCCATTAATTTAACTGATATTTTCCACATTTCATCTGATGTTACTCCAGCTTTCCATTGTGATGTAAAATGCTGTTTTTGGTAAACATTTTGTTTTTTTATTTAGAATCTGATTTCAGCCATTCTCTTGCTGGTTTCTTTGATATAAACAAAATAAACTATTGTTTTCTGATCAGTGTCACTTGCATTTCATTTTCAAACACTTTCCTGTTGATTCAGAGTCTTAGTATATAAATTGCTGGGCAACTCTGTGCATCCAAGTATGTGTCAAATGCTTGAAATATATACTGAACATGAAGCAACGCGGCTGAATGGTAAGTTTTATAAAAGTTATCATGCAGAGTGAAGTTGGATGTTGCAAGAGTCCTGTTACTGTCTCTTTAAATGTGGCGCGCTGCCCTGTTGTTGCTGTGCTGGAAACCCCGTACTGACTCTGAAGGGACCCAAGATGGCTGAATACTCACGGGGGGGCAGTTAGCAATTATCTGAGCAAGACGTCGGGAATGAATGGCAAATAGCACTATAATGTAAATCGTAACCTCGAACTAGTTATACGACTACAGTTTGTTGGTTTGCATAATTTTTGGGATGCATGAATACCAGTGAGGAGAGAGTGGTCTCTCCGCGGCCCCGAGCCAGAACATGGCGGAACACTTGGGAAGAAATAGCAGCTAGCTAGCTAGCTGGCGTATTATTCAGACACAATTAGAAACATTGCTCGGGAGTAAACACGGTGTCTGCGGTCCGCAAGTGTGAAATAATGCTATCGGTGCACGGCTCTGGTTATTTTGCTTCAAAGGGTTGTTTAACGTTGAGTATATGGAGCGTAGGCAGTTAGCGTACTAGCTAGCTAGTTAACTCGTTAGACTTGCTAGCTAACGTAGCTGGCAAACGTTCCCCGCAAGCGTACACACTGTACTAATAAGCAGGCAGAGTGTTTTGGGAGCCAGAGATCGGAGTTTTGGAGCTTAATCTCAATACTCCTCTTTCCGCTGTGTGCTAGGACTTGTCAGTGTCTGCCAGATCTTGTTTTGTACATTAACACGTTAGCCAACGTCAGTGTCCTCCGCACTGTAAATTAGACTTTCGCTAGCTTGCTACAATGGTCCGTAAGCTGATTTTATGTGGCGCGTTGCCTATAACACTGAGATAACTTAAGTTTGAAAGCAGCTCGTTCAAATAATCAGATATTGATAGATCTGGGAAGCTTGCAGGATACTCGTCCAGGTGTTTAAGCTCCTTCAAAGAACTGTTAGCCTGGTTGACCCCTGACGCTAGTTAGTGCTGCATTGTGGAAGTGAACAGGTGTAAAAAAGTGAATTGAAGTTGTGGCGTTACTTGGTGAAGCAGACACTTTGTAAGAGAAGGTCCAGGAGGGGGAAACCGGTTACAACTACCTGCCAGGATGACGGACACTCGTCGGCGAGTCAAAGTCTACACCCTCAATGAGGACAGACAGTGGGATGACCGTGGGACCGGGCATGTTTCCTCGGGCTATGTGGAGCGTTTGAAAGGCACGTCTCTACTGGTGCGAGCAGAGAGTGATGGTAAGACGAGCTAATGATCTAAGGCGACAGGAATAACATATACCAATTTAAGAGATTACCTGCAGTGCATTGGCTACTGTAATAGTTGCTCAATAATTACAATATATCAGCAGTACCTTCCACACAGACTTATTTTATAGCTTTATTAGCTGTAAGCATGCATGCAAACCTCACTTGTATATAGTGTATACCTAACCTTATGAAAGTAATTTTGACAGCACTCAAGTACCACCTTTGTTTTTGACCCGACAGGTTCGCTGTTGCTGGAGTCTAAAATCAATCCAAACACCGCCTACCAGAAACAACAGGTCAGCACATAGCATGGTGCAGTATACCCATGTAGAATGTGGATTTTCCTTCTCTATGTGCTGATTGTAACTTGGCATTTTTATTTTTATTTTTTGGAAAGGATACATTGATAGTATGGTCAGAGGCTGAAAATTATGATCTGGCACTCAGCTTCCAGGAGAAGGCTGGCTGTGATGAAATCTGGGAGAAAATATGCCAGGTAAGTGCACTTCTCTTTGTGTGGGTGTATGTTTGTCTGCTCCATCTGTGTATGGATTTGATATCAAGTATGTTTGGGTGTTCCTTGTGTTAGTTTCTGGTACTCACCAACATATTTGTCATATTGTTAAGGTGCAGGGAAAGGACCCATCAGTGGACATCACCCAGGATGTGGTGGACGAGTCTGAGGAGGAGCGCTTTGACGACATGTCTTCGCCAGGTCTGGAGTTACCACCATGTGAACTGAACCGCTTGGAGGACCTGGCTGAGCTTGTGGCCTCCTCACTTCCATCACCACTGCGGCGCGAGAAACTGGCACTGGCTGTGGAGAACGAGGGCTACATTCGCAAGCTTCTGGAGCTTTTCCGTGTGTGTGAGGATTTGGAGAACAGAGAGGGACTGCACCACATGTATGAAATCATCAAAGGCATCTTCCTGCTCAATCGTACTGCACTCTTTGAGGTTATGTTTTCTGATGAGTGCATCATGGACGTCATTGGTTGTCTGGAGTTTGACCCAGCACTCCCGCAGCCACGGCGGCATCGGGAGTTTCTTACTAAGACAGCCCGCTTTAAGGAGGTGATCCCCATCTCCGACCCTGAACTGCGTCAGAAAATACACCAGACGTATCGGGTGCAGTATATTCAGGACATGGTGCTGCCCACGCCCTCTGTTTTTGAGGAAAACATGCTGTCCACCCTGCACTCCTTCATCTTCTTCAACAAGGTGGAGATTGTGGGCATGCTACAGGTGAGATAGGCAGACATGTTTTATAGGGATTGCCTGTGAAGTGTATTTGTTCTTATTTTTAAATAGGATGTGTGTATGCTACAGATTTTAACTTTAAAATATTTCTCAAAGCAAATAATAGAAAATATAGTTGAGCTAAATACAAGCAATCTTCACAACCACACAACCCTGTCATAATATCGAACATCAAAATGCACACATAAAAGAATAGTTTTTTAAAATCCTGTTTATCCAGGGAGGACTGGAAATTACAGTAATTGTAGGATTGTACAAAGTTTTATTTTTGGCTGATTGTGCTTTACCCAGTCTGAGTTTGTCTGCTAGTGTTTTATGGTCATGTGATCTTTGTGTTTTTGTACTGTGTCAACTCAGCAGTGTTTATGTATGGCTGTCTCCATAGAGATAGAGAAGTGTTGTGTAAATCAGTTATGCTGCGCTAGAGGAAAAGTGAAACTGGCACGCCGTTGACTCGGGTACAATGTACTATGTGATTTTCTGAAGTCAAACTGATATGGACTGATATACTGATGTGAAGTGTTGTATTTATTTAAACCAGCACTTGATGTATATATTGGACGACAGATATCATTGAATGAAACTGGGTTGTCAGTGTAAAAAAAAACCTTATGTACATAACCCACCAGGAATATCAAAAATGTTATGTTGTAGAGCCTAAGAGTTTTATATACAACAGATTGAAACTACAGTAGTTCTAAATTACAGTGAATGAAATATGTTTTGGATTTTGGGTTGTGAATTGAATCTAAAGAGGTGTCTATAATGAAACATGTCACACTATAACTTCTGGATGTAATTTTTGTGTCCTTGTTATTTGTATCTGACTTGTACTGTTGTAGATCAACAACAGCTTTGTTGTGATAGATTTAGCAGAGTGCGTAATTGGCCCTAGATTAGTGTGAGGGTCAAAGGTGATTTTTTTTTCCATATCCTGATTTATTTACCCTCTATGTAATACTCACTGCCTCTTATCTCCCCTTCCCTTTTGACGTCAGGACGATGAGAAGTTCCTGACAGACCTCTTTGCACAGCTAACAGATGAAGCTACAGATGATGACAAAAGACACGAACTGGTATGCCAGAGCTTTATCAGAGATTATTTATTGAACGCTGTTCTAATTTTTTCTTTGTTCATTGTTTCATAGAGCTAATTGTTGTTGATAATTTCTTCTTTATAGGTGAACTTCCTGAAGGAATTCTGTGCATTCTCACAAACGTTACAACCTCAAAACAGAGATGCCTTCTTCAAGACATTGTCAAACATGGGCATTCTACCGGCACTAGAGGTCATACTGGTGAGTGCTGCAATGTTAATATATATTGGAATTAAGTGAATGGGGGATGTTTGCTTGGACATACAAGGAATTTGGCTGATGTAGCTTTGGTAGGGGAGAGACCCTTTTCTGCATTAGGTTCATGGAATGTGCATTAAAAAAATGAAAGTGGAATGAAATGGCATACTCCTCTAGAAGAGAAATATGAGGAAAAACCGGTCATCATCAGTGAAGATGATGTTACTGTTTTGTTACCATGGATTGTACACACCACTAAAACACCTTGTTGAGGAAGTGGAATCAGTATTAAATTACATTGTTGTGGCTGAAGAGGCAGTTTTATGATTCTTTTATTATGTGCAGCACTTGTAGTTAAAGGGTATTTCTGTAATTCTTATGAGGACCATGACACAGCATTTTTTTCTTGAACAAGCAAATGAAGTTGTACCTCAAGAAAACAAAGCAAAAATGTTTTTGTTTAATGCTAATCTGTAAGCTTGACATACACTGAACATAGTCAAGTTCACACAAAATGAAAACCAATCATAAGGGTTACTGCTGCAGGTTGACGTGGTATCAAAGTAGAGAAAGGAGCATTTATTAGGTTTGGGTTGTGTTACACTTGAATACTCCTCTCTAGTCTTGTCAGACACCTATTAAACTAGTACATCTAATCTTACCTGGTTGCATTGTCTATCATGAGCATGTCATGAGTACACTTTTAGATTAGCTGTTGGCCACAAAGATTCTCTGTTTCAAATATGTGCATTCAGGGAGGTGGTAATGTAACATTCTTGTTAGTTATGTGTGGATTTAAATCTGACCAGAATTTTGGTATTGCAAACACTCCTAGCCCTACAGATGCAACAGATCAACATTATCCACTTTCGAATGTCTTGTGTGGACAGATTGTGGAACAAGATCAACAGAAAGAGGGTTGACTTGTTTTCCAGATGATTCACTTAGGACTAACAGGGCTGAGTTTGGCATCTCTCAAAAAAGCAAACAAATGAACAATATATTGAAACACCCAAGCACTGCAAGTGCATTGCAGCTGTTATGATATGCATCTTTGCTCAGAAACTTGCTATCATTTTCTGTCACGTTTAAATGATCAACTTTTATTTTGACATCTTCAGTCCCAATTTTTTGTGCTCTTTGGAGCAGTTACTTTTACGAACACCAGTGACTGCAGAAGCAGGAAGAAGAATGACTAATCCACTGACAAATGTAATGTATGTTCATGAAACAGGGAATGGATGATGTTCAGGTGCGTGGGGCAGCCACAGATATTTTCTCTTATCTGGTGGAGTACAACCCCTCCATGGTACGAGAGTTCGTCATGCAGGAGTCTCAGCAGAATGATGATGTGAGTATATGAGCAAATTCAATCAGAAAAACATCACACAGGTGGATATAAACAAGTGTCCTCTTACTAATGATTATTTATTGGCCTTCCAGGACATCCTCCTGATCAACCTGATCATAGAACACATGATCTGTGATACAGACCCAGAGCTAGGTGGAGCGGTGCAGCTGATGGGACTACTACGGACTCTGGTGGACCCTGAGAACATGCTGGCTACTGCAAATGTGAGTCTGTCGTTTTCCCTAAACATGTCTGTTTATACAGACAATGAGTTAATAGTAAAACTGAATACTTGAGACCTGGCTTGTCCTGAAGCACTTTTCAGTGTTGGATTCTTTTGTGTGTGTGTGTGTGTGTGTGTGTGAGAAGTGGAGGTGTTGCTTGCTCAACTCACTTCAGTCAAACTGGATCGACTGAAAAGGTCGTCATGATCTTTCAATTTTAGAAAAGATGATTTCCTACAAGGAAACTGAGTTCACAGCTCTGTAGTCAAAAGTTAAAAAAAGTTAGTCTAATTGTATGTTGTAATGTATGCCCTCCTCACTGCCTGTAGGCAGGCCCTATCTAACTTGAACCTTGCTTTTTTTGGCACTTATCCAGGTTCTTTTCTCCTGACTAGATCCTTGCTTGTGTTGTATTTACTCACAGATGTACGTCGCTTTGGCTAAAAGTGTCTACTGAATGAAATTGTAGAATTATAGAATTTATCTTTTCCTTTCCAGAAAACCGAAAAGACAGAGTTCCTGAGCTTCTTCTACAAGCACTGTATGCACGTCCTCTCAGCTCCACTACTGGCCAACACCACAGAGGAAAAGCCTAGTAAAGGTATGAATACCTGTGAGGTGTGTGTGTGTGTGTACATGTGTGTTGGTTTTGTATATAACATTGAGATGAATACACAGGTATTTCATACTTGCTTACTAGCTTCATTTTTCTGTTAGATGATTTTCAAACATCCCAGTTGCTGGCCTTGATCTTGGAGTTGCTGACATTCTGTGTAGAGCACCACACCTACCACATCAAGAACTACATCATCAACAAGGACATTCTCAGGAGGGTACTGGTGCTCACTGCCTCTCAGCACGCCTTCCTGGCACTATGTGAGTATGATCACAGCAAGATATGATTACAACAAGATCTTAAAATAGTAGTAAGCTACTTAAAAGCTCATTTTGAATATGGACTCATTTGTTATTTATCTTATATAATGTTTAACAATATTTATCTTAATCGTTCTGTGTCCAGGTGCTCTGCGCTTCATGCGGAGGATCATTGGTCTGAAGGATGAATTCTACAATCGCTACATCATGAGAAACTTTCTCTTTGAGCCCGTCATTAAGGCCTTTCTTAACAACGGCTCTCGCTACAATCTCATGAACTCAGCTATCATTGAGATGTTTGAATATGTCCGTGTGGTGAGTATCGCTTTTTTCCCAACAAAGCTGTGTGACACTTGATTCTGTTATACATTTACAATTTTTGTCCAGATTTTGTTTATTAAAAATATGAAAAAATGAAGATGGCTTTTTCCATTGTCATAGATCAGCAAGGCTTAGAAATAATAAAGAAAATATTTCACATATATTGGTGTCTAGCAGTGACTTTAAGATGGGAGCTTTGTTTACTTTTAGCAACACTTAAATGACAGTTATACCACAGAGCCATAGAAAGTGAAATTTCAACATCAGGCTTGAGCCTCATCTTTCCTCATGCTCGGTTTGATTAAAGAAAATGAAGAAAAATACTCCTTCTGTTCTTTGTGTTTTCATATCTTTGATTTTCTTTCCTGTTCTGCTGCTCGTTGCCTTAGACTTCAGCAGCTTATCAAACCTTTTTAAAATCAGACATGTCTTACGGATGGTGTATGGCTCACAGAGTGCATGCACCGATTTACTGATTTCACCTCAGTTTACAGAATACTTGTATTTTCATTTATGATTTTTTTTTTTTCATTTTTCCATTTGGGCAAGTGATTAGGAAAATTGAAGATGAGCCAGTCAGTCATTTTATAGACTTGAAGTGCATATTATTCTATATTTGATTTGAGTTTACACTGCTTATCAATATGTGTCGGTTTGGTTTGGTTAATGAGTTTTATATAACATTTTCTATCTGATCTGTAAAACTAAAGCAATATTCATAACATGTCAAATCACATCACCAAAAATGAAAACATGTGTGACCTAAAACTTTTATTGATTCATTTTAACTTGTTTGGTGTGATCTCTTCTCTTTATTTCTCTTCCTTTCCTCATTTTCTCCACACTACATTCTTCCTCTGCTCTGTCTCTGTCCTACTCGTCTTACCTCTCCTTACTTTTTCCATCAAATTCCCTCTTCTACTGGGTCTCTACACTTCTCTTTCTCTCCCCTCCCATTGCTCCCAGGAGGATGTGAAATCTCTCACAGCTCATATAGTAGAGAACTACTGGAAGGCTCTGGAGGATGTGGACTACGTCCAAACATTCAAGGGCCTAAAGTTGCGGTATGAACAGCAGCGAGAGAGGCAAGACAACCCCAAACTGGATAGGTGAGAACACCATGACTGCACTGCTACAGCTATTACACTGTCACTAATGATTTAGTGAGTGAGGTAGTCTTTGCAAGTGGAAAAACAAAGTCTGTTTGATGTCCCAGTTAGAGAATTCACATTGATAAGAAATATCTTCTATCACAGCCATTTTTAATGTAATAAGTGAATGCTATGTTGTGGATAGTACCTAGTTTGTTTGCATCATCTGCTGAAATCCCCCCTGTACACTTGTACTGCACTGACTGTATAAAAACAAGTGTTGTACTACAGGTTTCTCAGCTAAACACAATGAGTGCTGTTGTGCCTAACGGCTGAGATTGTGCAATGCATCACTTAGTCTTATATGACTCTGACTGAAGTACACAGTCAAATCAGAAAGTAACACTTTGCAGAGCACGTCACCTAAGACCCTTATTATATTGGAGCAACTTAAACTCAGTGTGCTTGCCAACACCGACAGCTGTTTCCTTTTTATAAACATCACTTAACTCCTGTGATATTTTTCTATTGTTAATCCACTGGCGTTCTCACGAACGATTCGTGTACTGTTTTGCACCTTTTTATACATCATTCTTTTTATATAGGTCATTCAACATTTCATATGCATGTTGTTTGCAATTGCAATACTAATAGCTTCATTATATAATACCTCTTTGTTAAATCCTGGTACGTTGCACAGTAGCAGACTTAATGAATGGTTTGTCCATATGTGGATTACATACTGTACAGGTGCTGCACTTTAAGAAAAGCACAGACATCATCTTTTGAATCCATCTATAGTTTTTGTTATACATGGGAACATCCATACAAAAGCCATCTTGACTTAAACAAACATACATTGCATTTCATTATATTAAAGACTACAAGGTATGTTTTGCAAATCATGCCCAGCACACAGATCATTTTCCACTACAAGTAAAAGCCACTTTATGTTAGATTCAGAGTTACTGCTGGAAGAATAGTGTGGCATACTTTGATAGAGATAAAGGTAGAACTGTCACAGTTCACACAATGTGAGTTGTCACTCACATTAAGTCCAAAATTCTCTTTAAGGGGAAAGCTGGTTAAGAAACATTGTCTTTAATATATTTGTGCATTTTGTTTTTTGACCACTAAGCGGTACATTCTCTTCTCCAGCATGCGCTCCATCCTGAGGAATCACCGCTTCCGCCGCGATGCACGGACACTGGAAGATGAAGAGGAGATGTGGTTCAACACAGATGAGGATGACCTTGAGGATGGGGAGGCAGTGGTTCCTCCCTCGGACAAGATGAAGACAGAGGAAGACCTCATGGAGCCGATAAGCAAGTTCATGGAGAGAAAGAAATGTACGTATGGAATTGAGTATTTTCTTTTGGGGTGAAACTGTGCAGTTGGAAAGAATCATATGTTGTGGTTATTTATTACTGGACCAATATTTGTCATGATAATGGTGGTTGAAGGCTGATTGTTTTGGAAATGAGAATCCCCTATCTGGTAGTTAGATTTCTAACTACAATTTTAAGATTTGCAGCTGCACTTTTATGATGGTTTTATCAGTGTGAGAAAGATCGTTGACAAGCAGGAGCCTCTAGAGAAGAACTGAGGAGGGAATAGTCTCAGGAAAAGATGAACGATCTGTGCTACTGTCTGCATTTTTTTCCTGGGGTGATGAGGAAATGAAACAGACAAACTAATGAAGGTGTGAATAAAGCCAAAGCATATAAATTTAAATTTGATGGAGTTTGCAGGCTAAATAGCAGATTTGTAGAGGAAAACATCATTGTGATTTGATTGCTGTTGATACTTCTGTTTGCTGAACTGCTGGCAGACTGTGTTTAAATTACTTTAGGTGCAGTCATGATAAATGTCCAGGGCATGTGGTCATTAACTTTTTCAGTACAGTAAATAAATTTCTGTACCTGGAAAGTATAGTAAGTGTAGTAAGTAATTTCAGAGACATTTGTCTGCACTTTAAAGTATCACGTGTGGGAAAACTGTGGCTGTATTTATTGGCAAGATTTGACATGTCTGTACCTGAACATATTGAGTCTCCCAGTATTTAGGTAAACAAACACATAGAAGGGAAATGTTTCTTGTAAAAGCATGTGGTGGCGATGGTAAAAACCTTTTTAAATTGGGGTAAATTACCTTTTCTTGTACACCCCTCCCTCTGTGCCTCCAGTGAAAGACCCTGAGGACAAAGAGGTACTGGGGAAGTCAAGCTTATCAGGCAGGCAGAACCCCAGCTTCAAGCTCGCCTTCTCTGGCTCCACTAAAACCAGCCTGTCCAGCCCTCCTTCATCTGCCTCATTGAACCCAGGTTCTCCGGGATCACCGGGTTCTCCAGGTTCAGGGGCACGGAGCTCACCCTCCACCACAACTGTAACCACAAAGGTACCTGTCAGCATGTTGACAAAGATTTGGCTCTTAAACTTCAGTTGTTCTCTGTGAAGAAAGTCTACTCATCTTCAGTGTTTTGTTGAAGTTTAGGGACCAAGCCAGAAATGATTTTACTGTTCTGTATCAGACACTACTTAACTAAAAAGGAAAGAAGAATGTGGTGAAAACTGAGCTTTAACTATGAATCTTCACACTTAGACTGTCAATTTTCACACAACTCCCACCATCCTTGTTGTGTATTACAAAGAATGATCTTAACCACTGCTGTGCCAGTGGACGGAATTTGTACTTGTTATCTTTATTTAGACGATGAGGGGGTGCATGGGGAGAGACCGGCATGTGAACAAAGCCATAGTTTACAGGTCAAGTCATTGTAAAATATGTGCATTAGCAAAATACTGCAACATCACTGCACAAACTGATGTACATGAAGGACCCATACAAGAGAAAAGAAACCCAACACTAACAAGTAAGAGGAGACAATACAAACACACAGTTGGTTGAGCAGTTACGGGGCGTTTTTATTGAATTGCTACATTTCTGCAGTGGCGAGATGGGAGTGGTCGAGTTGTGAAGAGACACTGAAGAACACTAAAGTTTAAGACGTAACAGAGCTGCTAATTGTTGTTGCCCATCTTGTAAATTTGCTAGCATAGCCCAGTAAGCCAAAACCAAAGTCCAGCAGGTGGCTTGTTGTATTATCCTGAACAAGTACTTCTTTAACATATTGGACTAATTGGTCAGGATGACTAGTTTTTTGATGCATCTCTTTTCTTCTCAAGGGTTTGGTGGGACTGGTGGACTATCCTGACGACGACGACGAGGAGGAAGAAGAGGAGGAGGATGGGGAGAGTAAAGAGGACGCTCTGCCACCTTCGAAGAAGTCCAAACTGAGCTCCTAAAGCAGCTTCACTGTCTCAGCTCGTGCTCCACTCAGACAGTTTCTGCGCATAGACTTTACACAGGAATGATCAAACTTGTAAACAAATCGAATGAATGAAAGCCGCCCCTTGCTGTGAGCGGGTGGCAAAAGAGGAGCGGACTGAACGGATACGAAGCCTCCTCAGAATAGCCCACTTCATACAAGTGCCAATCAGGAAACCAGGAGTGAAAACCCGTCTGAAAATTGGAACAGACGTGTGGAAGTCGGGGGAGAAAAGATGACACTCATCAGATTGTCAGCAGACTCAGACAGTATGAGACCAGTTGGAATTGGGTGATTTTTCAACTGGAGGAAAAGACCACATACAAAAACACATGTACACGCAGAGTGAAATCCCAGAGAGCTTGCGGGCTCGGACCATAACCCACTGCCCCCCGCCCCCCACTCAGGGAAGGACATCACAGCGGCCCAAACGGGTCGGCCAATTCAGACCCAGAACCACCACTCGCACCCCCACTCCCTCCTCCTCAGAATTCACCTTCCTCCTTGTTTCTTTCTACTTCTTTTCTCCTCTGCTCTTTCTCCCTCTTTTTGTCTGTTGCTTTTTGTCTTTATTTTTTTTTTAAGTTAGTATATAGGACCAGACGGGAGGCAGCATGTGGCAAAGAGCTGTCCTTGTTGTCGTTTGATGATGTCATCAGTGTCGTCGTTCCTCAGCGGACGTTCTTTCTCTGAAGAGAAAAAAAAAAGCCAGCAGTTTCTTCATTGTTTTCTTTTTGTTCTCTATTTGTCTCTCAATCCTTCTCCTGTTTTTTGTAAATGACAACAAAAAAGACCTGCCTTTAAATGTTCAGGACGTTTTCAGTCACACTTGAACAGGTTTTTAAAGACCTCAGTAGGTGAGCTAGTTTTACCCTTTTTGCCCTTTGAAACTGCAGATTTTTTGAAGAATTTGTAATCCCGTCTTGATTAAAGATTGAGTGGAATTCTAGATGTGATGAATTTTGTCATATCTTCTCATTTTTTTCCTTTTACATGAGTGTACACTTAGTTGTTCAGAATATTTGGGACCATTAAAATGATCTTTGCTGTAAGATGTCCTAATAACTCAAGTGTTTCCTTGCTGCATCGTGCTGTTATTTACCAGTCGGTGTTTCCTCTGCGCCACAAGACTCTTGGGCCATTTGAAATTTTTGTTTACATGTCAGTTATTCCCTGAACCAATTTATTTTATTTATGCTACAAAATATATGATCAAATTTTCAACTCAACTATGTGGGAGTAGCTATCAAAGCACTGCTGTTACATTGTGAAAATCAAATTTTGTTCTACATTAAGTGCTTTGTTTTATGAGCAGACGTCATTTGCTGGTGTCCTTATGATCCACCAGGTGGCAGCCTTTGTCCATAAACGAATTACCCAAGGAAGCACTTTGCCTTACTCAGGGGTCATGTCTTCTGTACTTTGAAATTCTTACAGTAAATATGGTTGGGATGTAATACTTCCTGAAAATATGTGAGCATATTATCCATCTGTTGTCTACTGGTTCAGGGATATCACTACAACACGATTATGTGACCATTCTTTCTGTGCTGCTTTAGCAAAGATTAATCTTCTTGATTATCTTGGCGTTGAACGTTTATGAGCATTAAGTGCACTGCATATGACGGCATTACTATAAACTCAAATATGATCAGATTGAATATTTAACATCCTGGGTGAAAAACAAGATCGTGTTTGAGTAAACGATTGTGTGTTCCTTATTTAGAGGATTGTTGTCGGTTTTCTAAGTGTGAATATGATTAATTTTACCCACATTTTTACCTGACTAACATTGTTTTGGTCATAAGTACTGTTTTTCACTGTTCCATACTCTCAGTATCATAACTGAAAGCCACAGCACTCTGCTAGACCTAAACATGTTTTTTATTTTATTTTTTTTGCAGCGAGTGAAAATAGTTTTGGAAGAGTGTCAGCACCTCCCAGCGTATGTGGTCACCTCAGTGGGAGTTTGAGTAAGACTCAAAAACAAACAGCATCAAGGCCACCAAGGAGTCACTGTGTTGTCCCTCCAAGTGCATTGTGGCCTTCAAACATTGCTTATTAATTAAAACCCAACAGAAGAAGATCACTCGGTGCTCAGCGTGCAGCGAGAGCCGTCACACAACGCCTATTAAGGCTCCCATTCACATGAAAGCCATCCCCAGACAACGGCAGCTTTTCAGGAGCAGCCCTCCCTGCCAGCCTCCGTTTGCTCCTCAGCAGGAGTGTGGCAGAGTGTGTGTATGTGTGTGTGTGTGAGATCTCCCTCTCTGCCACTGGAGAGGCCAGCCTGCTCCTGGTGCCAGCCACTGCTCCACCAGAATGCCGGCTCCACTCTCAGTGCCAAGGCGCTCACCCGGCTCTGCCCGCCTGCGTGTCTGCCAGACTGAAGAGTCCCCATCGGTGACACTGCTGTCCAGCTTCCTGCTGGGCCAATGAAAAGCCTCTTTGACAGCTCTCTTGATTGGCTCTGCTCCATAAACATCCAGGCTGCCAGTTATCAACTCTCTCTGGATTGATCACATCAGTACACATCTAACAGTCGCACAGCAGCGTATGATGAAGCACTGCATACAACATGGTGCTGTAATGAATCTAAGCTGTTTCCGTATTTTCACGAGACATAGCCATAAATGCATATTGCAAGAAAGAGTGAAAGTAGGAATTAACCTGCCGCCATCTGACACTTTGAATAAACTCAGACACGCCTCCAAATGTTTCATAGACAGCTTTGTCAACACTGAGTGTTTTTAAGCCAGAGTCACTTGTGCAAAGTTTTTCTGGTATGGACAGTCTATTTTACAGTTGCATAAGAGATACTAAGCTACACTTTGTTGCAAAATCAATAACTTAATTATATTTTATTGCATTTTGTCTCAAGTAGCATTTATACTCATGCTTGAAAAAAGCAGTGGACAAAAACAGTCTCAACTCAAAGTCTATTTACTGTCTATCTATTCATCTATCCATCTTGTTTTTGTATTGTACTTTTACTTAACTAAAGAACCTGAGTACTGCTTCCACCACTGTCTCTCTCCCATTTTAACATTTGGATACTACAGCTGGGTAATCATTTATTTATTGACCTTACAGCTTCATGCTTTGTGTTGTTTTAGAAAATAGCAAGCATCTGAATTTATTTTTATGTATTTATATTGTTAAACAGCGGGTTAGTTATTTTCTTGATAAGTTGTTTTGTTTACAATGATTATAACCCTCTTTTTTAAGTCCAAAAAGTCAATATGTATTTGCAGTGTATAATAGATGACATACAATAGACAACCTGTAGGGGGCAGTCGAGACCACTTTTGGGGATAAACTGCAGACTATCGACCAGCAAGTAAAATAACTCATTAAGGAAAATTACTTTTCCAATTAACAAAACGGGCTAAAAGTTACAACGATTGACTTGAAGTTAGTCTGTCTTTAGTCCACAAACCTTTTCCAGCTCACTATTTGTGAAGTGATCAAAGCAGAGGTAAAATGACAACACAGTGATCTATTATATTAATCCCGTGTAATCCTGCGAACCGAGCCCGGATATGAAACAGGAAATGAGGCACACATGCGGTTTTTTCGGAAACCGGGCTGAGGTTGTGAAAACAGTCGCACACAGCCGTCACGTCTCCCCACCGAGCCGGCGGACAATGACCTGTGTTCCCCGGCACAAAGTGCTCTCTGTCCGCCGGAGCTCCCCCGCTTTAATGGAGGTGATCGGCCGTGTTGCGCGCAGCACGTGGGCCGCCGAGTGTGTCATTAATCACCGTGTTAAAGACGCCGCGGGTGGAGGGGGAGAGAGAGAGGGCCGGCAGGGACCCCGGGCGGCCCTGACGCCCCGGGTCAGCATCCGTCGGTGGCATTAAAGAGTGGAGTGATCATCTGGTTCACATTAAAGCAGAGGTGAGATACAGTGACCAACACCAGGCCGCCATGCTTTTCATGAGCTGCACCTTTGAATGTCAAGAGGTCAGTCTGACATCCCCACACTCACTATATGTGAATCTGTATGTTTCTGCATTCAGTGTCATGAGTCTGAGTAGAGATGATTGAAAGTAGGTCCATGTCTTGGTTTGACCGACTGATATGAGTGCTTTCCTTAAAATGTGTCCTCAAGCTTTTTGGCTCTTAAATGTATTAAAAACTGCAGCCTGCTACAGTGATTCACTTTTTTTTTTTTTTAGCTGATCTTGAACTGCGATAAGATAAGATATACCTTCATTTATTCCACAGTGAGGAAATTTACATTGCACAGCAGCAAAAGTCATAGAAGCAGATAAATAGTAAACAGGCTAAAGAAAAGTATTAAACTTACACAGGGATTATTTACAAACTTATATGAGAATATAAAAAACATGGTTAATTGATCAAAAGGAAAATAATCTGTAACAACTTGGTTGCCAAAATTTCGCCGTTGTCTGTGAAGGCCCTCGGTCATCCAGGCCTTGGTATTCAAATAAGGGATGAATCGATGGCAACTGGACTTAGTTGTAGATGTTTAAACACCCAACATACTAAGTACGTAGTATCGATGACCTGGTGAACGACCCCACAGAGGATAAGTTACGTGAGATTCAGTCAGTCAGAACTGAAGAAGGAGTGAAACGTCTTCAGGCATCTGCAACCAACTCCAGTTACCAGTGATTCAATTCCTTATTTAATCAGTCCAAGCCTCTTAAATGTGAAGATTTATTTTGTCTTACATGGCACTAAATCAAACTGTTGTTTGGAAAAAATGAGACATTTCAGGTCGTCCTGTTGGGATCTATGAAATTATGTCCCCCCCCCCCCCCCCCCCAATTAATCAATTAATTGAAAACGTATTCAATGATTAAAGCCCTTCTTGCAACCCCTTGAGTAAACATTAGTTATGGATATGAGTTAGATTTTCTCACTTTATGATGATGATTTTCAGGGGTCCAAAAAAGTAAAAGTGTCCACTCTTATATGAAAGTTCAAAACAAGTAATTTGGTGCAACAGAACTGTGTTTTTATCTTCATTACCTTTAGACCCCTTAGATGCACCATGGGAGGTGTGGGGGGGTGGGAGGGTTCAGTCCCCATGTTGGGAACCTCTCTCTGCACATATGCCTTTTGGCTCTGCTCATAACTTGCGTTCACTACAGGTCAACACTTAAGCTCAGAGCATATACAACTGTTCCTAAATGTGTGCCATAAAGCAGCAGTCAGTCCGTGCTTCCTTTGTTTCTCGGTCACAGGCCGCGGTCCCTTCATAACTCCTGTCGCTCTAAATCAAAGATAAATAATGAGCTTTCCCATGGAAGTGTTGGGAAGTGGAAGAATTTGGGGCTGATCTGCCATTGCTAAATGTTAAGTGGTTGGTATTGTGCCTCAGCATGGGGCACAGGAAACATGCATGTGAACGTAAGAGCTCTTGGGCTCCGTGCTAAATGAAAATGTCACAGTGATAAAGAGCGCACCTTCCGCACCCGGGAGTGTGTGAGCCAGTGTGTGTGTGTGTGAGATGGGTCGGAAGTATACTCAGAAGGCACGCTGTAAATCCGCACCAGGAGCTGCAGATAGCTGCTCACACACTGACTTCCACACACACACACGCACACACACACACACACACACACACACACACACACACTTGGATGTGTTCCTAGAAGCAGCATACTTTCCAGGAGTTTACATTTAATGGCGCTCCAGTAATGTGGAGTCATATATTGGGATCTAGCAGATACAATCTCCACCCTTATAAATTTCTGCGCCTATTAAAAGTGTGTAAAACTCACACTGAATAAAATAAAACCAACTTCACCAGCCCTCTGGGTGCGTATAGCGGCCCGAGCTGGAGGTGTGTTTGAAACCAGTCTGTGCAGCAGAGCACAAACAGAATGGCTTCTGTGAAGGCGAAGGCAGAGAGAGGCAGACATCCAGCATGTAAAAATCACCCAGGGCAAGAAGGTGAATGACCAAACCATGATGTCTGAGCTATTGAATTTACCTCATGTAATGTAGCATGAATGAAAGCCTTAAAGGTATCAGTTTCCAGTCAATAAACAGGGGAATCGGACGCATGGTTCAGCGGGAGTTGAACATGTGGGACCAGTCACACGCACACACGCAGTGCCCCGGTCATCCACTCAGGATACTACTGTGTACATTAAACTCACCATTCAACTTAACAAATCAAACCTTTAGCTGTATGTTAATGCCTTGGCAGGTATCAGGCTCTGGAAGGTAACACAAAACTAACCAAACAGAACTTTTCCCCAAATACAGTAGCAGTCAAAAAATGGTGTTTGACATTCACAATTTGTGTCCACTTTTGTTTCCAGAGAGTGAATGCCTGCGTATAATCAAAACTGTTTCATTTTTTTTTTCTCCTTCCAGCGCAGCCATGCCTGATGGGCTCCCGCTGCCGGAGTGTCTGAGGCTTTGACGGCGGCTCTGTGTCGTGTGGCGTTGGCGTCCGCGCCGTGCCAGGCGGCGTGTGTGGTCAACGGGCGACTGGGAAGCCGTAGGGGAGCGAGAGGGCCGCGGGTCAAGGCAGAAGCCCCCTTTTGGTTCAAGTCAGTGCCTCGCCATGTATCTGTTCAGCGTCCGCTCCTCTCCTCTCTTTGTCTTTATGTTTCTGTCTCAATCGCTGGCTGACCTTGAATAACTTTAACCTACAGTGCGCATGGCTTGTGCCTCTTTTATGGTTTTCTGCATCCTGCAAAGACATATTTTGATCTTCCCCCACCCTCCACCCTCCGCCCTCCTCTCACACACTTACACCTCATCTTTCTCTCCTCCCTCCCCTTGTGGCCTCAGGGCATATGGTTTGGCTGGGCAAGAGATAAGAGAGATGTGTCAGCCTGTGGTACTGAACAAACACATCTTTCATTTCTCCCTTTGTTCTGTCCTCCTTTGACTCCTCTTCTCTGCCTTACTCCTCTCTCCTCTCCTCTCTCCTCTTTCCTACCTCCTCTCCTCGCCCAATCTACTCACCTCCTTTGTCTCTCTGACGGCTGGGTACAATTAGGCGCAAAAAGCCTTTCGTCTTTTTCGCGGAGAGAGAGACGTTGTTATATTTGTGGGTGATGGAGAGGGGAAGAGAGGGAGAGAATGGGCTTCAGATGCTCTCTAGGAGCGAAGACGGGGGAGGAAGAGGGGGGGTGGGGGGGGTGGAATGAGGGGCTAAAGGAGAAGAGACAGATCTCCTCATGCTGAATGAAAGGCCCTCTTTCCTCTCTGGTAGGGCACATCAGAGGCATGCGCTCCTCGCTTTATGGAGGGAAAAGTGGTTTCCACCAAACTCTGCTTCCATTTATCTCTGGCTCGCTCGCCCCACTCCCTGCGCACCACTCGTCCGCACACTCTCACATTTGTACGGCACATGCACGCTCATGCACATACTGTACGCAGGCTGGCTTTGCTTTGATTCCTGATTGCTTTGGTTTCTGCGGTGGCTTGATCAGGTTACTGTTCAAACTCCGTGCCAAGTCTGTGTGTGTGTTTTGTGTGTGTGTCTGTCTGAGCCTCTGTGTGTAAGAAGTGTGATGATGGATCCTCAGCCAGTGGTGGGAATAGCACAGTTTCAGCTGCTATTATTAGCTCTCTGTTCCACAGGCCTGATTCTTTCCCCTGTCTCCTGTCTGACACCAGCGTTTCATTATTATCTGGCTCCGGCGCAGGAAGGGCTACTAGCTACAGGGAGGACAGCCCCTCTTTTATTCCAACATGGCTTTTTATAGGCTCTGCTACTCCTGCATACATTCTGCTACTTAGTCAGTGTGTCAAGGACTTGGGGTGAAATAGTTCCCAGAGCCAGGCGACACACTTACTTCCGCGGTTCGCTTGAACACTCGCGCAAACACGCAGTTGGCAGACGCACCCTTGACTGGTGAGTATTTCAAGGGCGCAATCCTCGCGTGTCACACTTCAGTCATTTGAACACAGTCACCGCTCCCCACATATAAAGACAAACACATGCACACAGTCGCACATAGCACGCGGTCCGTGACCCCCCCCCCCCCACCTGACTGTCGGCCTCACAAAGTGTCTTCCATTACAGATAAGTGCAGCGGAGATATTGACAGGGTCACGATGGAGCACAGCTGACTTGACCTTTGAGACTACTATCCATTTGACCAGCCAGATGGTCAGAGAGAGAGAGAGAGTTGACTTCCAGTGGGCTCATTTCCATGAAAAAAACATCAGTGTAGGACAACGTCAGAAATGCCGTGGAGGTTATAGGAAGGAAATGGACGTGCAGATGATGGTAATGAAAGGTCTTCTGTCTGCTGCCGAGGAGAGAAAAGCAAATAAATATCATTTCAGGGATTGTGGAAGACGTTTGCGGGACGTAGCAAATGAGGGTCAGAGGAATTTCCTTGTCACTCACTGATGTGTGTGTTTATGTTTGAAAGTGTGCATGTGCAGTTATGTACATGGATGTTTTGATTGCATGGGAGTTGTAGGGCTCCAAGCAAAAATAAACTTCCAGTGAAAAGTGTCCGCCACAGGCCCAGATCATTCTGTCGCCCCGTGTTTTCCCTTGTGTTTAATTTCTGACCTGAGACCAGGGAGATGTTAGTTTAGCAATGTTGTAGATGTGTCCCTGGAGTTCTCTGAGGCCGACCTGGGACAGGAGGACTGTGAGTTTAGGGATCCTGTGTGACGGCTGTTCTCTGCGGTTTGTAACTCTGACCTTGGATCAGTGCAAGTTCAGAAGTTCAGGCTGTGGAGTGTAGGAAATGAACTGTCTGCAGTGCTGTCAAAGATATGGTAAAGTCATGACAGTTAAAAGATATTTTCTCTCATGTCTTTGAACTTCTTCATGCATCATTTGTTTTTTTCATACTTACTATCAACCAGTCAATGATTCATATCCCAATATATCGTGCATGGGATGAACTTTGTCTCTTTCTGGTTTGGCTTGTGGGTTTTTCCTCTCTCTTTCTTTAACAGCCACACACCCACACCCACACACACACACACACACACACACACACACCCTCTCATTTGGAGGATGTGAGGTGCTAGCCACGGTTTCCCTTTGTCATTTCATCAGCCTTGATTTCGAGTGTGAGTTTATGTGAAATAGTAGCAGGAATAACAGCGGGCATGAATCCGCAGGGAGCCATATTTCCTCTTCCTGTTACAGTACCAAGCTTTTATTGTTCCAGCAGCAGCAGAGGAGGTGGTGATGGTGGTGTTGGGGTTCAGTTAAATCCTGGACCCGCTGGTCGTGTCGCTCACGAGGTGCCGCAGCATGAGGATCTGATGCTGGCTAATGGGCTGAAACGGCTCACTGTAAATGTCACTGGCCTGCTGGGTGGTCATGTTTGTCAGGTGGGGTATAAACCCAACTGGTGCTGAAAAGGTTTTGGGCCGGGTCCAGGAAAAAGTCCTTAGTTGGCCCTCAAGCTCCTCCTGCAAAGATATGAAAAGACTGGTGACTTAGACTGGCAACTTGCTTATAATTTCATGTATGTAAATTGGCACTGTTGTTCAAAGCAGAATTTTGCAAAACAGCTTTAAATGACACATGAAGTGTTTTTTCCTTTTGTACTGTCATTTCTTCATTTTGTAAGTTGTAGTGATGTTAGCCTTAGTCTAGTTAACCTGGAAAACCCTCAACAGAGCTATAAATTTGTATGTGGAGCTTAAATTATTTTTTAATCGGTTAATCCATCCATTTTTCATTCCTCTTACCTGGATCCACCTCGTGTTTAATGTTTAATTATGATATTGCGAGGAATTCTTGTTATATACTGCTGAGGTGTACTGACAAAAATGTGAAATCAATGTCAGAAAAAATTCATGGACTTGGTAAATAATTCTAGTCTTTATCATCGCCCACTGGTTTTCGTCGATATCTTTCATACTTCGGTACAGTGTCTATCTTAAAAAGTCTTGAATTAAACGTAAGCAGAAAACCCTGGAGGTGTTTTTCTAGTCCTGCAGATCACACTGAGAATAAAAACCCAGCTCTTAGCAACTGAAAAAAGAAATAATTGGACACTGACTGCTCACTAACTGAAATGGCAGAGAGCCAGAATAAACATAAGGTTGATGAATGAATTCTAACATCTAGTCTGGAAAAAAGAGTTGCTGGACCAAATTATGGATAAAGAACTATGGTGAAAATGCTCCTGAATGAGGACTTGAATGCAACATGTATCAAGAAAAATGAACTTCAGTAGTATCCTGCTTTATCAAGGCTCATTGCTAAGAGTCTGTTTTAAAGTTTAATCTCTGCCATTCAGTGGTCAAACTAAAGTGTTTACATTTTACAGTAAGCTCATATTATAAAGTATACAGTACTTGAAAGTTATCAGTGTGATAGAAAATGACTTGGTGATGCTCATAGTTTGGTTTTCACTTTATTAATTCCATTGTATCCATTGTACTTCTGCCATCTCTGTGTGGTCTGTTTTCATACATATACTTCTCATTACTAGCTGCTCAATCTTATCTGTCATCTGTCTACAAGCCTCAATCTTATCAATGCTCCTACACACCTACCCAAATACCACAACCCACGGCCTGTAGCGGAGGGGTCAAAGTTCACCTGTGTCTGATCTGACTCCTGCCTGACCTTTTCTGATGTGATTGACCACTGGCACAATAGAGCCCCAGTGGCCAGTGGTCGCAGAGGCTCTGGGCCATCCGTTAGCCACAGCAGGGGCAGATAGGGGAAAGGTTTCCGGGTCAGGGGTCAGCGAGATGCCACATGCTCGGTCGTCTGTCACATGGCTCGGCCCGTCTCGGATGACAGTGGATGGCTTTGAGAGCCGAGCCCAGTCCCCCCTCGCGGCCCACTGCTTATGGATGGATGCGATTCATTCAGGCTATCAGTTCCCCCCCGACGAGGACGGCATGTGACTTAGGGGACGATCCAAGTTGGACAGTGTTTTGATGCCATGTGGTGGTAAAGCAGAGCAGTAAAAACAAACCGCTCGCAATTCCTTGGCTTGAATAGCCCTCATTGAAAAGAAGTGTCATGGCCTAATATATCAGCAATATCATTTAGTGTAGCATTGTGTTCTAATGTTTTGTTTTTCTTGTCAAGATCCTTAAAGAATTTAAAAATAATTTGTTGTACAACGGAAGCAAGTGAAACAATTTCAACCCCACTTTTTGTAAGGAAAATCCAATTTAAAAAATTCACTAAACGTCACAGATATCTCTTTTTTCAGATCTGCTTTCCTGTGTCTCTCTCTCTCTCTCACACACACACACACACACACACAAAGACAGACAGATATAGAGTGGAGGTGACCCTGTCCAGACGGGATATAGGGCTCAGTTCCATGGCAAAGCGCCGGTGTTGCTGCTGAGGAGGTGAAATGTGATCCAGCTCACTGTCCTGGATCGATGGACTCGCCTCTGCTGCCGTCCCACGAGCCCGCTCGCTCTCTATCACTGTCACCACTCCCCGTCTCTCTCGCTTCCTCCCTCCCTACTCTCTCTGTCTCTTTCTACCTCTTCTTGTCGTCTTCTTCTTCGTCACTCATTCTCTTCTGCCCCCCTTGCAAGCGATTACACGACCAGCAACACAAACACAAGCAGGTCAAATCAAAAACCGAATCAACGAATGACAACTAAATCAATACTTATTGATATTAGTTCCCAGAGATGATGTAACACATTTATGTTGGTAATTATATGAAATTCTGCATATATGGGTATCAGTATGTGGACATATGTATGACAGTATTCTGTTCTCCTCTTGCCAAATCCTGGCCCACCTCTTCTTTCCATCATCTTCTCTTCTTCCCCTTTTTTCCCCCCCCTTGTGCTACTTTTATCCTCAGTGTTCATATATCTCTTCTATCGATCCACTGCGGAAGCAACTGGTCTGTCTTCCTGCTGCTGAGGAGGAATGTGGCTGAGAAGCTTTTTCATTCATATGGATTCAACGTGTGTGTGTGCGCATGTGTGTGTGTGAGAACATGATGGCTGGTGCATAGGAAGTTCAAAGAAGAGGCGTGCTGCAACACATACTGTAAATCTTGTATCTCTGTGCATGTACTCTACATCTGTGCGAGAATGCATGTGTGTGTACACATGTTTCAGCCAGAAAGACGGGAAGTGGGATGTGTGTGTACAAGTATGTTCTTTAACGTGTCTGTTTGTTTTTTACAACCACGATTCCAAAGAAGTTGGGACGCTGTGTAAAACATAAATGCAACCAGAATGCAACGAACGAACTGCGTTTACCGACCCAGTGCTCCTGATCCCATGTAGTAACATCCTTTGTACAATCATGTGTTCACAAAGTGGTGAACCTCGCTCCATCCTGGTTGTGAACGAGTCTTTACAGGATGAACCTTTCATACCCAATCATGATACTATCACCTGTTACCAATGAACCTGTTTACCTGTGGAATGTCTTTTGTTTGTTGTAAACATAGTGAGCCCACATTTGTTTTTACCTACAAATGAAGTGATTTAGAGAAGAAAATCATCTCAATTTCTCAACCCGTCAAGATTTCTCAAACATGTCATCATAATCAATAGATATTATTAATAACGATCAGATCTAAGTTGTAATAATTATCCTTAATATTAGATTTGGGTCAAGGTTAGATTAGAGGTTAGAGTGTGTGTGTGTGTGTGGCTGTATGCACATCAACATCCCCTTCATTATCACTTGGGGAGCACTTTGCCCCGGTGCAGCCATGACTGCGACCCTGTGTTTCGCTTCCAATATGAAAAGAGGCAGAATTCCAGCCAGGAGGATTTTCCTGTAAACGTCCTCCTCTGGGTGAGAGCCATCAATCCGCCTCTGGCAGCATTCCACCCGGAAACAAGGATCACATCCAGTCAAAACAGGCCAGTGTTTGGTTTCCACCGCAGAACACGGTTGGGCGCCAGTGGCGAGACCCTAACTGTGAATGTGTGTGTGTGAGAAAGGGAGAACCTCTGGACTCACTGTACAAGGGAGTGAGACACAGGTGAATAGCAAACCTCTTGTATCCAATTTGTTAATTTTCCCGGAAGTGAAGAAAACCTCGACGGCCTCGCTTTCTTAACGGAGTGACGCTTTCATCTCTCAGCGCCGTAATTGCCTGCCAGTGCCAGTTGCGGGGCTGCACGAACACGCGGAAGACGCCTGGTCTTCTCAACACATGTTACTGTGCTTTGTAATGACTTGAAAACTCCCATCTGTAGCTCACCCTCTGTTCTCCTTTCTTCTCTGGGTCAGAGAATACAAGCCATTAATCATCACCTGGGTGTGTGACAGCCAGCGTTTGATTGGAGGTTTGATCCCGGCCCTTTGACAGCTTTCTCTCTCTGCCTGGTGTTGCTAGAGGGGTAAAGGCAGGGAGGCAGGGTGGCGGTGGGGGCATGTAGGGGGCTTGAACACACATCACAGGAAGCATAATTGGCCGTGAGTGAGCGCTTACTGGATCAGCAGCGAGCTCCCTGACTGAGCGGTGTGTGTCAGCCTTCTTGGACCCCCTCCAAGCAGCCGGGGATATTTTTAATTTACCTCCGACATCAGGCCTCAGGAATGTCCCCCCCCTCCCCCTCCCCACCTATAGATACCATACTCCACCCCGTCTTCCCCCCGCTCCCTTTCATTCACTCTCGCTCTGCTTCCCATTATCTTTATTTGAAATGCAGATCTGTATTGACTCATCAGAAACACATGTTAGCGACACACGTGCACATGCGTTGGCAGCCAATACGTCGGCGAGTATTCACGCACGTGCGAGCTTTGTGCACGCGCAAATTCATTTACTTTCAGTTTGAAAGACGATATGTGGGTTCACTGTAAAATGGGCCCAAGGTGCAGTCCGGAAATACCTGGAAGCAGAGCCAGGACGCGAGCTGTTTCATCCTGCGCCGCCAGGTCACCAGAGTTCAGACTTTCTTCACAGGCATAGCTCTCTGATTGATCTGGATCGGAACCAAGGAATGGTCCTGCCCTCAGGTACAGTAGACCAAGCTGGTTACTAATGCACCACCAGGTTGGCTCTGGTTGGACGCCTGCTGAAGGGGCCCTGCTGATCAAGCACAGGCCTGCCCTGGCTTCTGCCCCACTCTTTATTTTGACGACGGCAACTGGATGTTATAATGGCTCCCTTGGTTTCGCTTTTGCCATGTGACATTTTTTTTTGTGGACTCTTAATAAAGAGCAAGATGTAAACAGCCCTGTCTGGGCCCATACCACGGCCCCAATACCACTACTTTTAAAATACATGTTCTTGTAACAGGAAGTGTTTTCTCCCCCACTAATTATGCCCTCGGGAAACAAGGCTTCTAGGAACCAACTAGTTGCACTCATACATAAACATTCACCCCGACTCAGAAATGCCCTGTTTGGATGCTGAAAGTTGCAGGAAGGCTTCGGATTTAAGTTGGTGTACGTGTTTGCTCTTTGAGAAACATGATAATGTGAGGGTTAAGCTGACACCGTGTTGACAGGGCTGCCCTGTACAAGGGAGACTGAGAACATTTTTAAGGATCAAAAGGTGAGGAAAGGCTTACATTTTCCTAGAATCCCACCACCAAGGTTACAGGGAGGTGAGCTTTGCCAGGGTTCACTGCCAAGGTCTGGACGTGTGTGTGTGTGTTCGTGTGTGCGCCCTGCCTCTGACTTTATGAACGTCCACCTGAGGAGAGGCTGTTTCCGCTGTCACGGTAAATTCCTGTGCAGCTCTCACAGTGTCAGCCCGGCAGTGGGTTGTCTTTGGGGTGGTCGCGCTCAAGAGGCCCCCCTGTTTCATGGCTTCTCAGGTCGCCCCCTGCCATGCCTGCCTAAAATAAAGAGCCTCTCTGTCTTTGTGCTCCTGGAACATCAGTGATATACTTCAGCCGAGTAGCTTGTGTTTCAGCATGGACATTGATCATAACTCTTAATGGTCTATATGTGCAACGTAAAGATGCTGCTTTGTAAAGTCATATAACAAGGTTAGCTTAGGTAATCAATTGCACTGCATAAACGTTAATGGAGTGAGCTTGTATAAGCTGCGAAAAGGGCAAATAATAAAGTGATTTTGTCTCGTTTTGGGATGATGCGATCTTATTTTTTCTTATCAAAGCTAAAAAAATCTTCAAGCACGATTTGCATTATTTAACTTCTTTCCAGATAACAATTTTTTGATAGTGCTTTTCTCTACATCACCCAATATTTTGCTTGTTTGTAGAGGGAGATTTTTTTTTTTGCAGTGTACCGTCAAGGTGCCCTTGAACAAGGCACTTAACCACCAGCTGCTCAGAGTTGCTCAGTGGCCAATAAATGAAGAGCGGTTGCACTGGACGGCTCCCAGTTGTCAATGCATGGAACTGTGGGAATGTGCCTCAATTACCTTCCGTACATGAATACAGGATAAGCTTGATTGTCACATAATTTCAGCGCAAGGCTCCACAAGTACAAGATTTCATTCGGACTGTGCGCTCCGGTTTAGAAGCCTTGTGCATCAGATTAGAGAGTGATAGTGATCTCCAGCCAATTAGGATTAAAGAACCAGATAATTGGCGGTCCCCCTTTGTCACTGCGTTCATTATCTTAATCATGTCGGGTGGAGGAGCAACCAACATGCATATGTGTGCAATAAGTGTTTTATTGTTTTTGTGAACTGGACTGTGGAGGGGAATTGAATGTGAGTGTGTGATGAGGGAGAGGGGGATGTGGGGGAGGAGGAGGAGGAGGGGGGGAGGGAGGGAGGAGGTGCTGTTATCTAATAAGTGTTCAAGCTGATTTTTCCACCTGCAGATGTAACAAAGCCAGGCGAGTCAAATAAGGGAGGGGCCTACACAAATTAATTTCCCATCACTGTTTTCTTTGTCTTTAACCCCTTCTATTTGTACACTTCCTCTTGTCCTCCAATCCCCTTACATCCCTCCACTCTCTCTCTTGTTTTGCTCCATTTCTTCATCCCTGCCTCCCTCTCTTTTCTCTCCTTTCTCCCTCACTCTCTTTGTCGTATACATCGGTGCATGCAGTAATGCTATAGATGCATGACGTCACTCCGGCGGTTGCACTCATTACTGTAATAGCCTGGCTCTCTCTCTGCTCGGGGAGGGGAGGCCAGACGGATTTTCCTGCTGTAGTCTGCATAGGTAGTGGATCATCTCCCTTTGTCTGTCTCTCTCTGTCTGTCTCACCCCCTACTCTCTTTGTGCCTTTGTCTTGCATCCCACCTTTCTTTGTTGTCCCGTTTCTGCCTTTGTCTTTGTTTCTTTTGTTTTCACTGTCGCACTTCTTCAGCTATTCCTCTTATTTTTTTTTTCTCACCACCACCACTCCCCCCCTTCCTCACCACCACCTTGGTCTCTTAATCCCTCTACGCCTTGGCACACACACACACACACACACACACACACACACACACACACACACACACACACACACACCTCTTCCCTCTTCCTGTGTCTCACGGCAGTTAGTTGAGTGATATGGAGCCTGCTCTTCGCCCATATAGTGCACTAATAATGATGACCCTGTGGTCTGATGTGCAGGATGTCTTCCGCCAATAGGACCCCTCTGGGAAGCGTCAGTACCACTCTGTGATGGGGTGTGTGTATATGCGCATATGGTCCCTCGTGCGTGTGTGTTGCACCGGTAATGTAATGTAAATATCAATCGCGGCGGAGGAGAAAATGGAAGATCAAAGCCGATGGGATACGGGGGAATGGACCACTGTGTCTGGCCTGCAATATCAATGATGAGCCTGAAGTGTTTAGAGACGGAGGAAAAATCCTACGGGGCCCCCGATTCCTCAAATATGAAGTTAATAGATGCGGTTGATGAGAGCATTAGTGCGGCTGCCGCGTGTGTGAGTGGCCACGTGCGTCTGGCGCTTTCAGGACTGCAACACAGATTCTCATGCATCTGTGAAGTTTTCCTGTGATATAGGAGACGGGAGGAAAGCAATTGAAAAGAAAAATGTGAGTCGAGCCCCTCAACTCTCAACGGGGCAATGAGAGATGATGGGTGGTGACAATACACCCTTCAACGAAAAATGCGCTTCCTCTCCGCCGGCCCTCCACCTCTTGTCCTCGGGCCCCCTCGCAGCTGTCTGTACCACAGGGCCCTGGCTTGAGAACCTTCAGAGGCTCCAGGACCCCACCAAGCCGCCCTCCCCAAACTGAGAGCTGTCACCCTGGGCTGCCTCAAGCATTGAGCCCCTCTGCTGGGCCTCTGACCAGGAGCCACGGGAAAGCATAGGGAAACTGTAGAAGTCTTTTCGTATGATGTGGCCTGTAGACCTGTCTTGATATAAACCCAATGTGACACCAGCAAATTACAGCCAACGAAGGGCACAGAGGCTTGAGGGAAGCTATCACGCAGTGGACAGCACAATGACTAGTACAAAGCTACTGTCCTGCTGCATTAGCTGTGTCTAATTTTTATTTCACATGCTCGCTCCATCTCTCAGTCTCTCTCTTTTTTTTCTTCTCCTCGCTGCTGTCATTACCGCTGTCGTGCCGAATGAAGCCAGAGGATGTCGGTTAACTGGACACATGTGGACAAACTGTCAATTATTGATCTCACACGCAAATTCATTTTGTATTTCATGTGAGCTCTTCCTCGCCGGATGCTGGATTAAGGTTTTGCTTTGCTCTCGCCACGCTGAGACAATTGTTTGTCTGCTATTGATCACAACCAGGCATAATCAATCCTCGTAGTCTCGCTGCTGCAGTAAAGACGAATAAGTAATTTGAGCGTCGCAGGAGAACTGGGCGAAGAAGTCCGACCTCGTCTGCTCCTGCACAACATATCGATCCTGCGTGCCGAACCAAGCGTGAATGTTGCTTCTGGGAGATTATTATGATGCCGTTGCTTGTGATCTGACCGACTTGGCGGAGGTGCAAACTGGCCCTGGGTGGTCGCCGTGACAGTGTACCAAGGGTTATGTAACCCCCGCTGATGGAGTTGTGATTGGAGACTGATAAGGGCATGTGATCCCAGCAGTGGACTTAACGCACGCCTCACTTCATCCCTGATCCTGCTTCCACTCAACATAAAGCAAATTACTACTAACAATCTTGAGGCAGGCAGCGGCGGCGGCAGCGCAGGCTTCTAGTGCAACATGGACAATGCCATTGTTCTCCAACTCCCTCCCTCCCTCACTCCCCCGACAAATTATAAGTACCCCACTGGGCTCGAAGAAGCCTGTCGGCCTCAATTCCACGAAACTTTACACGTCCAAACCGTCTTCTTAGATGGCCGTGAAAAGAAAAATGTTTCTCCTTTTTTGTCTTTACCCTTTTGTCCTCGCAGTCCTTGATTGTCTTCTAATTGATGGTGCTTTTGAGGTTCATATTCATCGCTGATTTTTCCCATGCTCCTGATGGGCTGTGCTCTGATTGGATGGACACGGCTCTGGGAAGGTGCTGACACAAACAAACACCAGGGCCGACGCGACACCTGTGTGAGGGGTTAACAAGATGTGAAAGCGGAAAACAAACAGACTCGAATTCCAGATTCTGACTAAGGTCCACACGTTGTGCAAAAGAGGAGTGAAATTTTTATTTGGTGCTTGTAAAACTGTCCCTCTGTATTAAATAAAGTCTTTTCCTACCATGTATATAGAAAAACACAGATATGACAAAACGCGTGTGTGCCACTTTCTGTATCCTGAAGGTCACCTCAGCATTCAGTGTAGTCTGAAAGCAGGTGTGTGTGCAGGAGAGGGGGTAGCATAGAGCAAAGTGGAGTGAGATAGAAATGAAGAGTAAGCACAAACAAAGGCAAACGAGACAGGAGTGCATTAGCTCCGGGGGTCAGGCTGAATTCATTTTCCATGCAGCACATTCAAAAATGAAATCACCTAATGAAACCACAGCGTTTATTCTTTATTATCTAATATGAAAACACTCGAATGTCCACTATTTTGAATTTTGACATGAGAACACGCATTCGTCTGAGCGCCTGAGAGAGAACAGCAGCAAAGCACAGTCGTCCTTCGTGAACTCTTCTAATATTCAGCCTCCATCAGTGTCTCCCTCAGCGTTGTGTAACGGCACCCGAACAGTGTTGGCTCGCCCTTGACTGTCACTCTCATCATCTCCATCACTCCTTTTAAAAAATGGATATTAAGTGGGAAGCGGCAACGGAGAAACGTGTTAATCTTGCCACTTCAGCGCAGCCTTTAAATTATGTGAGCTCCCGTCTCTGGGTCACCTTGTGTTTTCTTAAGAGTCCTTTTGCACGCAATGAATTGTCCCCCTTTGAACTCTCTTTCTCAGTGTGACGAAACAATGCACATGTGAATGGATTTGCCTCGCAGTTGATTATTTGCATATCTATTTAACTAAGGATGTTCTCATCATATTTCATCGATTAACATATCTGGGAGCTACGTTTCGACGAGATTAATTAAAGCCATTTATCTGCTAAAAGGTCCTCGCTGTGCCTAAGGACATCACCATTTGTCTTTGTGATGATTACTGTTCGGGGCAGAAAGGAAACGCGCACTAGTCTTTCGCTGGAATGCCGTCTGAAGAAAGGAGTCACCACATTTTGAGACAAAGGAGCCGTGGAAAAACCAAGTCTGCACGTATGCGTCGGAGGGATTTTAAGGTGCCGACGCTGATGACATTCTGTACATCATCTCGCCGAGTGCGCTATCCTCACTGAACCTCCTGTTGTTCACATCGCTCCCCTCTCCTCTCTCTCCCTCCCATCCCTTCTTTCTCTTGCATAATAGCTGCTGTGGCCGTGAGCTAGTAGCAGCAGCAATGAGCTCACAGCAGCTCACCCCGCCCACCCGGCCCCGGCTGGGTTCAGTCGTTACTGAAAAGCTGCCAGTATTTCATCATCCTCGCCGTCTCCCCTCAATGACCCCCGCTGCAGCTATACCTCCAGTCACCTCAGGGTGGCAGCGCAGCCATGCTTTTTTTTTTCTCCCCCCCCCTCAGCCCAGACACATTGTCCTCGTTGACTCTGTGTGTGTGTGTCTAACGGCTGGCAGGAACACCAACCGCCTGGAGTCTGCAACGCTCTCTCCCTCTACAACAGTCTGGCACTGGCTAACACCAATAGACACAAGGGAGAGAGAGAGAGAGAGAGAGAGAAGGAGGGAGACTGCGGAAAAAAGGAAACAAAAAGGAGGGGAGGGAAAATTTAATGCAGAGAGAAGGAGGTGGAGGAGGTAATGTATAGTATGATGAAGTAAGTGAGAAAGATGGAGAGAGACACAATAGGATGCTCTGGGACTTTGAGGAAAAGGATTTATGAAAAGGAAAGGGACTTGGGAAGAAGAAAGACAAAGAAAGAGACAAATATAGAAAAACACAGACAAGAGGCTGATATAAAGACAGATGAGGTGAGAATACAATAGGAAGAGGGAATGAGAGAAGAAGAAAGATAGGCAGAGAAAGTGAAGGAGGAGATGATGATGATGAGGCTGGAATTTAGTGCTTTGTATTTATTTCTCTGGGCAAAATTAATCTGCAATGTAGAGTACATCAGCCAACCAATATGACAACAGCTGGCCATGATGTGTGTGTATGCATATGTGTGTGTGCTCATGCCCAGGTATGTGGATCGCTCTTGGCTTTGGTGGGATGGTGGCAGAGCATGTTGTAGTGGGCGTAAAGGGGGCATAAGTGGACGTGTGAGGAGGAAGGAGAGGGGCTCTTAAGTCAGCACCTGTCGCGTGCTGGCCCAAGGGAGGGTGTGTGTGTGTGTGCGTGTGTGTGTGTGTGTGTGTGTGGTGAGGGGACTTAAGGGAGGAGGAGGGGGAAGAGCAGGAGGAAAAAGTGCTGGAATGCAGCCCAATCCCTCGGGGTTACCCCCCTCCAATGTCGCCCACCAACCCCCAAATGATACCTCATGTCTCTTATATAACCCTACAATCCCTGGGCTTGTTATGAAGAGGAAGACGCTGACGGATACACACAATATGCACGTGCATGCCGCACAGCGCGGAAAGGTGTTGGAGGTATTGTTCACAGGATGGAAGATGTTGGCCGATGTCCAGAGGAGGATTATATCACTTCCCTGTTGCTTTCTACTTCAATACAGGGAAATCTAGTTGAGCCCCAACTGTGGCAGCGCTTCCCCTTCCTCTCGCTGGCACCTCTGCACCACCAGCTGCACATCGACTGGGGATTCAGCCCGGTTAGTAATAGAACATCCTTGCGTCCTGGGGAGTGTCTTGCTGAGCACACATGCTCTCTCTCATCACGGTCGTGTTTTTCACCTCCATGCAGACACTTGGGCGCTTCAGCTGTAGGTCACTGAACAGCACCGCTGGGTATTTTGAGGTTTAAGTGTCTCGCTCAACTAGACCTCCAGGAGTAGTAATGAGGAGAGAGTGTTATTTCATTCACTTGAGCTTCTTTTCTCTTAGTTTTAACTCGCTGCTGTTCAACTGAATGTTCATGTTCATATATCATTTTTATGTTGTGGAAGCGCTGGGTAATTACCTGGAGCTGTAATGGCAATAAAACCATTTGATTCCAAATTGATACGTATCATTTTCAGGAATCGGCCCCGTAAAGACTCAAGGATCCCCAATAAAAAGCGTTAAAGTGAGCTGTCTGGACACTTTCACTGCGCCGTGACCCTACTGTCGTGACCTCTGACCTGCAGAGTGTACGCACAATGGGGAGCAATGAAACACCAGGGATATGGTAAAGTAGGGGAACTCCCCAAGGTCAATGACTTTATGGGCCAGAGAGAGAGAGAGAGAGGGAGAGAGGGAGAGAGAGAAGGAGAGAAGGAGAGAGAGAGAGAGATGGAAAAAAAGAGGAATGGCAAAAAGATGAGAGGAAAAGGTAGAGGGAGCAGAGGTGGTGTTGGTAAAAGAAAAAGAGGGTTTTATCACACACACACACACACACACACACACACACAGTAGCCTACTTTCCTATTGTTTTGGCCGCAGCGGCAGAGTCGAGATCCCCAAAGCAATTATAAAATTTAATTACAATTCCTTGGGGAGTGGTATGGAAATGAGTTCCCATGTTTCTGTGTCGCCAGGTGGAGAGCAGCACAGCGCAGCAGCGAAATGAAAAACCTCCGGCCCGAGACACAGCTGGAAACACCCAGCATCGTCACGTCAGCTGAGGCATTATGCGACGGGCTTGACATTGAACATGTGATGAAAGCACCCTGTCACCTGCGACAGCCGTGACAAGGTCGCTCACACTTCCAGTTTGTCTGCCCTGAAATAGTCTCGGCGTTTTTTTTCTTTTTTTTCTTCTAACTTCAAACTGAAGCCGGCATGTCTCAGGTAGTATTTGATCTGATGTTGCGGAATAGGATAGATGCCACACCGAAGAATGAATCAAATTACTTGCAGTATAGATTACATCCTGTCTGATTGACAGAGGTTGTTACGATGTGAAATCCACGGGGGTCGGAAATAGAAAACACCCAGACTGAACTGCGGTCAACAAGTCATTAATCCTGCCTGGCAAACACACAGATGTGCAGCGAACAACACAATCCAATCACGTCTCCAAGCCGTGGAATGCGGTCAGATGCCATAACAATATACGACATCAAAGCCTGTATGGTTGTAAGCTCCAAGGGGTTGAATAACCCCTCAGATTAGCGCTGTAAGTCATGGCAGCCACCCCTGCTCAGGGACCCAGACGTCATAAATGTCCCCCAGACACTGAGAGCCAGTGTCGGGCTTGGCCTCGCTGACCCTTGGGTGGACGTCTCTGTGTGGCTGGATATTCAGTTATCCGGCTCCTGAGGTTACTCTTTGTTTGTGTCACGTTGAGTGTTTAAAGTGCACCGGGGCTTTGTTTTAGATGCTGATTTCTGTGACTCCAAGGCCGGGGAGGAGCTGTGTGAATAGGAGCAGCTGTTGGTGAGGTGAGGTGGGGGCGCACGCATTGCTCGACCCCATCTACCGGTCCCCATGACCTTAAAGAGCGGAGATGTCCTTGAGTGCCATAATGTACGACAATGGAAATGAGTCATTTAATGTTCTGCATCTTTTGTCTTGAGTCATTATTGATTTATGTAAATATTGCCCCAATTGAGGCGTCCTGATGGCTCAGACAAACCCAGAACTAATCCCATGTAATTACAGAGTTCTTTGGTTGAATCTTTGTATCGTTCCGGTCTGTTCGCTGTGAATTGTCATACAAATCATAAAATTAAAAGGCACTGAAGAGGCACTTGAACAGTGCAAACCTCTGCCAACAGTAGAGGCATCTTTCCCATTACTGAAGTTGGAATTAATTTTTCTTGAACTTGCAAGCATAGTCTTGGATGTGGAATCACATTTTTTTTGTTGGCATTCATTTATTTTGTTTTTATTTTGCATTTTTTGTAATTATGGCTAAACATCACTACTTGTGCAGCGGCAGTAATCCCACATCTGGATCTCCATCAAATTCTAATCGTTTGAACAGGCCTCGTTTGGCAGAAGGCCTCTTTCGTGAAAATCTTTTCATAGGTTTTTGAGATACTGGCTTAAAGACAGACAGGCAAACAAGAAAAAAGGCTTTTGGCCGAGTGCTGGGTTACATTTAATGTTCACGTCAAATATTTACATTGATCACTGCTGCTACTGAAAAGGTCGGTTTGTGTCATGGTGGCAGCTGCTCCTCTCTGAACCTGTCCTGTGTGACCCAGACTGGACGTCCGTGATCCTCTGCTGCTACCAACAGGTGTATGTTTTAACGGAGGACCACCCTATGGGGAGAAAATACATGCACACACAAAAGGGAGCTCAGAGTAAAGTGCAGGCCAAAGAGTGGAGTTGCTGAATGAAGCAGGTTTGGTTGAAAGAAGTTCTTTTTGACATCAGCGGGCTGCTGAGCCTCTGCTGGCATCTACACACCGGGTTTATGCCAACAGGGCAGATGCTGAGGCCCGGCTGCCTGATATGGAAGGAAAAGTCTGAAAAGCGAGAGAAATGGGGAAAAAGAGATGAGAAGACAATAGAGGATGGGAGTAATGGAAAACAACAGAAAAACCTCATTAAAATGAGTTCTATGTGTCTTTTTACTCTGGTCTGAGCATTTTTCTTCCCCTCCTTCACTCTCCCTCTTTATCACACACACACACACACACACACACACACATACACACACACACACACACACAGGAACTGCCTCACATTAGTTTAATCCTACCCATGAGCATGGGGAGTCATGGTTTTGCTCCCAGGCAGGCGGTGACTTATGTTGTGTGCTTCTAATCATATTACAGTCAGCCGTAAGCTGATGTTCTTGGCATGGTCCCTGTTGATACGCATGTTAGACTCTGCACCGCCAGGGCTCTGCACTCCAACGATGCTGGGAAATATGCTGGGGACTGTTGAATGTCTAGGTTATTGTACTATTTTTTAAATTACACTTGAATAACTGCTTGGTCCTGATATTGTGTTAATATGTTCTGATGACATGTATTGACTGCTGCTTTGACTTGAGTTGTTCATCCATGTTTCTGTCCACGCCCCAAAACTGTGACATCAGAGTCAGTATTTCACCTTTTACAACTGATGGGAAAACACTTTCTGTGACGTGGGTTTGGACAAAAGCGAAGAGTCAACCCGTAAAAAGCAGAGTCAAGTTAAAGCCACTGCCGCAGGAACTTGACTCCAGCTTTGTGTCCTGGACTGTTGTTCCTGCCTCCACAAATCTCCCTGCTTGTTCTGATGCCCCACTAACCACTGGGGCTGATATACAGATATTGAATTTACAATCTTATATAACAGTGGTCCGCAACCTTTTTGGCTTGTGACCCCTGAAGATGAAACTTTGTCTTGCCTTGTCACTGGCGTCTTGCCTTGTCACTGGTGTCATATATATATATATATATATATATATATATATATATATATATGAATCAGAGCCCAGAAGGAAAAAAAGAGCATTACTTTTCTTTATTATTATTAGGTTATTTTTTTCCTGTTAAAGGAAATATATGTAACAAAATGTATTGACTAAACACAATGTAAAAAATATTTTAATAAATGAGCTCCCAGGATCCCACGCTACTTTACGTCTATTATTTTCATTATTTTGATTAAGAGACCCGTAGCAGCAGAAATTGCGTACTGTGCATTTAATCTTTCGCAACCCTTCCAAGGATTTATCTTGGGACCCCGGGAGGGTGTCCTGAAACCCCTGATATACTGCAATGAAAAGCTCAACATCATCACAATTGAGAGGCTCAAACCACGGAATGTTTGCGAATTTGCCTCGAAAAATGAAATGATTTATCAAAATGGTTAATAGCTTGATTAGCTAATTGTTTCAGCTCTGCAGCGTTCATTTATTCAAAATGCAAACGAGGCGTGTTGAGAGCATCAGCGTCAGGATTTCATATGGAATTTCACGTTAAATCAACTTTATGATGACAAACATGCAGGATATAGATTTGAGAAAGAGACACCTGGCAAACCAGAGAGAAACAAAACCAAAGCTTTATTTGCTGTTTGTTTCAGTGCAGTTATGTGGTAAGACTCTAAAAACGTTCATTTGCTGAGCGTCTCCTTTTCCAACGCTGATTGTCGTACAGCACTAAATTACAAAAGACAACACAGCGACTCAAATTTATGTCTTAAACAAAGCCCACAGTGTTCACTCTGTTATTGGTCCAACTTGCCTAATCTCTGTCGTTCCTCAGCTGCAGTGGAAACGCAAACAAAGACGCAGTAAAGGAACTTCCCTATTGAGTTCCTGATTTTACTTCTTGGGGCTATTTGGAGTTTTTTTTGTGTGTGTGTGTGTGTGTGTGTGTGTGTGTGGAAGAGGTTAAAGGATGTATAGGTGGTCACCTCATCAGCAGGAGCTTGCCAGTTGGAATCGTTGGACCAGCCCAGACAATCTGAGCAGTGAAAGTGAAGTAACGTCCTCTCCTGCCTTCAATGGCTTTGAGGGACTTTTTCAGACACTTAATCTCCAGGTGATGCAGAAGTGCTCCTCAACGGTTGGCCGGCGTGTTTGCCAAATAAACCCTTCCCTGGATAAACATTTGTAAAAGGCAAAAAACATTGACACGTGTTCGTCCCGTCTGAGAACTGTGATAGGTTTATTAGACGAGTGATAGAGAGTTTACAGAGCGGGCGAAATTAAGAGCAGATAGATAAGCTACAAACAAATCTTTAATCACATTTAAAGAGCAGAAGAGGAAGGTCTGTGTTGACTTAGCGGCACATAGAGATCCCCTTGTTTGCTGCTCCTTAAGTGAAGTGGAGCACGCCAGTTAAACTCTATCAGATGGCCTGAGTGTTTTATAATGTTCAGCAGAAGGCTCTCATCTGCTTTGTACCCCACACAGTTGCATAGGCGTAATGTGTGCGTCCACATGCGTGCACACAATAGTATTGATACTATCATCTCGACCTACACAGCCTCTTTGATGGTCTCCACGCGTCCTGTGCACGGTCCTCTGAGGGAGGAATCGAGGATGAGGCTTTCTGTAAGTCACAAAGGCTTCTCGCAGACGTTGCGGCGAGGCTGCCCGGGAGCCGCGCTGATTCACCGCTCCATCACTGCACACAAGGCATCAATCATCATCATCGCCACCTGTCAAAGAGAGGATCTCGCACACAGGAAGTCAGCTGTATTGCAAACGGATGCAGCGTACATCACGACCGCACATGCACTCGCCATGTGTTCGCGGCTACTAGTACCGGTAGCTGAGCGCACGCGGCGAACTCCCCGGTCCCACATCTTGTCCCCCATGACATCACAGCACCATATGAGCTTGACTGACAGGCCGTCTGTTTGTTTTCCTCTTCAAGACGAAGTCCATTTCCTGTGCTCCCTTTGTTTTAGACCTTAGATTAAAAAAAGATCTCCCTTTTAAATGCTGTGTTTACATTGTGTGAGCGCTTTGAGGGAAAGCACAAAGCCGCCACACAGTGGGTGGATTATAAACTTGGACTGAGTTTCAAACAGACTGAATTTATAAACACAGAATTCCCCCACACTCAACTCGCGGGTCCCAGCCTGCTAGCATATTACTGTGGATCAAACACAGACGAAGCCTATCCTTGCACTTTGATGCATTTGTGTGTGTGTGTGTGTGTGTGTGTGTGTGTGTGTGTGTGTGTGTGTCTGCGCTTGCATTGTGTTTGCACCTACTTGAGTGCCTTTTTAGTTTGCTTTCACACTTCAGAAGTAGCATAACAGGTTAATTTTTTTTACCTGGTGTTATCCATCACAACATCTCGATTTGTGTGTACCAGCGCTGTTGGCACGACGGCACCCTCGGCAGCACCTTGGTGGGGTGATCTCTGGTTGCCATGTTGTACTGAGGCACGCGAGGGGGGACGACCTGGGATCTCCATGTCCTATCGAAGGACTACAAGTGCCTGAATACCCATTATGTGCCAGCTGTTCAGAATGAGGAGTAATTGCACTGTTGGCAAAGATCCATGTGGGCCCCAGCGCTGTGGCTCCCCCCTCCCCACCCTGGGCATGCTGCCAAGCCCTCCCGCATACTGCCTCCCTGACCCATCTACCACCACCTAACGGCACCCCACCCCACATCCAGGCCCACCCCTACGCCTCAGCGCCCGACCACATCATCCCCCAAACTCTTCCACCCATTACCACCAGCCCTCTGTTCCACATTCCTAAGGGGGCACTGGTTAAATCTAATCCCATAATAAGACACTCAGCTGTCCAGGAAAAGAAAGAGAACTTTCCTCTGGTAAACTCTAGACTTCCTTTTTTCTTTTTCCCCTCCCTTCTTTTCACCCCAAGTGGAGGCAAGATGACACTTTGGGCCCCCTTGGCCAGTTGCCTTTGTCTTTCTTCGGGCTTGATTTATCCTTTCTTCCTTTCTCTCGCTCCCTCGTTCCGTCTGTTTTTTTTTTTTTTGTCAGTGGTATAAGATTGCCTCTGTGTTGGGTCCGGGGTCCCCGAGCAGACACATGGGAGGGCCACGTTTGCTGAAGGGCCACATGGCTCTGTTGGGCAAGACCGTACACACATATTCATTTGTATGCTCCCAAAACAGATGTAAGCAATTTATACATTAGATTGCCAAAGATTTTTAACATGCTTTGGTCTCGCCTGCAATTCACTTGGCAAATGACATAGTTGAGACATCATTATCTCGAGTTAAAAGGTGAATTGTAAATAGAAGTTGGGGCTTTCGCATTTCACCGTGTCCTCACAGCCTCATCAATATAGTATAAGGAATCTGTCCTTGCTTGCATCAGGTGTAAAGATATTTTTAATGTAGCTCATTTCTGCAACCTGTTAACCATATTTGTCCCATATAATGAATTATTTCTTTGCCCTTGGTCAACTCACTCGGTGATGCAGCCCTCTGAACTCACTGTTATTATCAAGCATGAGGCCTTCAAATGCCTTTACTGGCTGGGAAGGAATGGGAATGCTCACCACACCGACTGGTAAGCTGTTAAGTCAAGCTCAGCTTTTTTTGTTGTGATTACTTTGACAGGCTGAAGGTAAACCTGTTAAATATTGATGCTTGTCAACTAAGAACTTTTAAGCATACGACTAACAGAATGTTAAATTGCCTCCTTTTCTAAGGTGGATCAAAGAGGCAATAACCAATCATAGAGAATAGTGAGTGAAATGCAGGAGATCCTTCCACAGAGAGTAGAGTTAATTAGAGGTTGATGGAATGACGAAATCAAAGATGGATGAGAGTTTACTACAGGAGAAGGAGCTCCTGGTAGACAGGTCCAACGGACTCAGGACACACAGTGCAGCAGCAATGAAGGGTTTGCTGTTTTGGCATTTGTACTGAAACTCAGGCACTGCACCAGCAGGACTATCTAAACAACCCAAACTATACCCAGCCTTTGTGGTCGCCTTCAGGAAATTAGCATCAAAACGTTGGGGCTGATGTGTGTGTTTGTATGCATGCGGCTGGGTAAGCAGTGTGTGTGTGTCCAGGGTTGAGTGAGTCCGTGTGGAAATCACTAAACTGGGTTATCAGCTTTAGGAGCCTGGGAAACTGGAACAGGCTGAGATACACAGAGGACAGATAAAGACAAAGAGGTACAGAAAGGGAGAGAGAAGGAAAAAGACTAAGAAATGAACTCTATTATTCTTCTGTCAGAGGTGGAGGGATAAAAGAGAACAATGAACCTTACAACTCTCAGATTTCTGTAACGATAAAAACCATGCTATACAAATTATTTTAATTTCCCAAACGTTGTCATATTTTTTTCCTCTCTTGTTATTGCGAGCCCTGAGCGGTGTCTCTCCTGTTGCTATAATCAGCTCACATGCCTGTTTCTGTGTGTCTGCTGCAGTATTTACACTGCCTGTTTATTCCTGTGAAACGGCGGATGATTTAAAGCAGGGGGAGGGTAACGTTGCTTGTGGTCATTGGTGGGGAAAAACCAAAACAACAGATGGACTGTGCTGTGTCTTTAACCCAGATTCTACCTCTGTAATCCTGTCTTCACTGCAAGAATGTCCACATTGCATGCTGGACCTGACACGCCAAATGACCATTCGGATTTGAACCTGGCTGAGCTGGGGATAAAAAAGTGGCTAAATGAGTGTTGTGTCTCGCCCTCGAGCACGGCAGGGTCGTTTGACGGTAAGGAGTCAAGGTCGAGTTGCCGATTACTCCCTGATCATGAGGACGTTATTTTGATGTAAACAACCTTGCTGCGAATAAGAAATATGTAACTGGGTGGCGTGTCGTTGCCAAGAGCAACAAACCCGCTGGATGTGCCAGAAGCAGGAAATTGCATGACTCATTTGAGGTGAGCATTTGGGGTGGGGGGGTTGAAGGAGCGAGACAGTCAGCTGTCAGGGGGCTTGAGAGGGGCGATGGGGCGGCGTCCGTCAGCTGATGCAGTCGAGTGGCGGGGGGTGCGTCGCGTCAGTCAGCTGATGGGGGTTAGGAATGGGCGGGGATTTTGTTGTGTTGACTGAATCAGTCAGCTGGCGTAACATCATTAGTCGACCTTATAAAACCAGGTCAGTAGTAGGATTACTAAACCAAGCCTTGCTACCCTTCCCCCCCACCTCCCCAGTAGGCTCCCCACACCTTTATGTAATTACCACTTCTTCTTTTATTCTTAATTCATTAGCGTCTTATGCCTCCCCCCGCCTCTGTACTCGCCTGGTTTTGAAAATTGCAATTGCTTCACCCACAAGTCCTTATGTCAGCCTACTTCCCCTTGACCCCCCAACCCTCATCTCTAACATCCTGCCTCTCCAATATGCTTGATTTCATTCTTTGCCCTTTAACACCCCCCACCTGCCCACCCCCCTACATATCCTATCTTTGCCTCCGGCCCGCTCCTTCATCGCCACAGTTAGGCACCCTTGTCTGGTCAAGGTCAGAGAGAATATGTCGAGGATTTCTAGGTCAGGTCAGAGGTCGTGTTGGGTGCACGGCATCGCGCTGTAAATTAGTTGATTAGAAATCCCTAATTACACGCGCCTAATCTGTCTCAGGGTGCCAGTCTCAGGCTTAGGTGTCTCGCCAGCTGCCTTGAGCGCGGGAGAGAAGAAGGAGAAGGAGAAGTAGCGTCAGGGCTTTAAGGAGTTCAGGGGTGATCTAAAGGTTGAGGTATACTTAGAAGAGCTGGCTGTCGACAAAATTGTTGTCGCATTCTCCAGCAATGAGATGGATCCTAGAAAAAAAATGATACCCTTTTCAAGGGGTGGGGTTGTTTTGTGCACTGAAAATAACAAGACCTGATTGTGTTATGCCGTGTTAAACATTTAATGAGACACAGATTACTCTCAGCATGGGTTGCTGAGTTGCTTCTGTAACATTCTCGACTCCCTTGGCAATGGCTTAATGATATTATTGGTGTTAGCTGACAATTAGCAGTGCGAAATTGGCCCTTGTATTGAGTTTTTCCTCCACCTGACAACATCACAGCGACCCAGTATTTATCCTGCTAGACAGTCAATGATGGCTGGTCAGCTCTTCTGTTGATTCCACCTGGAATCAATACAATCCCAGGGCTGACGCTGCAGAACAGGAGCCAGACGAGGATCAATGAGTCTGTAATGGGATCAGAACCAGCCGTTGCCACAGAGCGTCCAAGGTTACAGCTCTCACGCAGGGGTGAGATTTGGCCAAACCAGCTTGCCTTAGAGATGTTTGTGATCCGTATCAATCAGTGCGAGTTCTTCACGGATTGTAACGTTCACAAAGATTCAAAAACATAACGTATGTGGATGAAACCAACTCTCCTCCCTCTTTCGTACATGCTGACTATCACAGTCTTCCAGCGGGCCTTAAGAAATAAGAAAAGACAGCAGAGGGAACTAAAGCTCAGCAGAGACCTGTTGATGCATCATAACCTTAATTCCCCCTGTCAGTTAATGATGCGTTAAACACAAAGCTTTACGGGAGTGGTGTTAATGCCCAATTGGGTAATCGATGAGAAAAAAAGTGGTCCGGCCTGCATTTCTTTGATGAGGGGAGGTCCGTGCCCGTGGAATTGAGCCGTGACAGAGGTCATTGGCAAATGATCTACCGGCCGGGCAGAAGAAGCCAGCTGAATCAGCAGGGGTTACGACCAGTAGGATGTGAGGTCAAGGGTCAAGGCCTTGTCCAGTGGCCCTCTGTTCTCCAGACAGTGGTAAACTGTGTCCTTCATTAGCACAGTCTCAATAATGACCAATTATGGCAATGACCATCATGAGTGGGATGTGACAGGAGGGGAGTGTCGGTCTGTGTCTGTCTTGAAAGTTTTGACATTCTCATGCAGTCAAGAAATGTACTAATTAATTGATTACTTAGTTGAAAATACGTTGCCACCAAATGCTAATCGAGCTTTGCCCCTTTTTTTTGTTCTATGTAACTGTAAATTGAATATCTTCGGGTTTGGACTGATGCTCAGACAGAACAAAACATTTGAAGATGTCTCATTGTTTTTTTGGGGGGGGGAGTTTTTGGACATTTTGTAAACTATGTTTCAATTGACTGAACAATGTATTGACAGATGATAATTCAATGTTGATTTTTTTTTTTAAAGAATTCACAGCTTTATGGATCCAGGAAAAAATGTAGCTATGTCTGATTGGGGATGGTTAGTGCTGAATCAATTAATCAAATAGTTTAGTGTCAGAACAACATTTTCAACAATTTATCGGTCGGTAGAGTCGTTCATCAAACAAAACAAACATCTGCTGGTTCCAGCTTCAAAGTTGGAACATTCTATTTCATTGTGAACTTAGATCCTTGATTGTTGATGAAAGCTGCTTGAAGACAGCACTGTGGGCTGCAGCACATTGTGATGGATAGTTTTAACATTTCTGTGTGTTTATTGTCTAAATGACCAATAAATTAATTGAAAAAGTAATCAAGAGATAAATCAGGAATGAAGCAAAAGTTGAATTGCAGTTGTAGTGGATTGTATTTGCATGTTTTTCGTGGAATCAAGCAGCATGTGAACCAGCCACGCTCTGATGTGGTTCTTCTATTGTCAGGAACAACTTGATGTTTTGTTCTCTTTTTATGAGTATTTGTTGCTCTGTAAAACACTGCGTAATGGACCAGCGGTTGTTAAAATGGCTTTTAAAATTAATGACTTGACTTCATCTGATAAAAATCTGCAAATAATGAAAGAGAGGGCAGACGATGTTCGCACAGAAATCCTGCTCAATGCCGAATAAACAGGACTTTTCTCTCCTCGCTGTGAAGGCTGACTGGTGTGTGGGGAAACATGTGATCTACGCTGATGACACTAATTAAATCAAACACCTGAATACCTGCTCGGCACTGAGACTCTGCACTGTCGATACACAGCTCTTTCAATCTATCATTATTCTTCTTCAGCTCCCTTTCTTCCCAGCTCTGTTTGAACACGTCTCATCTCAAACACAGTTAATGAAATGTGATGTAAAGAAATCGACAGGATGGCTCAAAATGAAATGAGTTTTCGCCTCAAGGCTTCCTTGTTTTGTTTTGTTTTTTTCATCTTGAAGCACCAATTTGAGTATTGACGGGCAAACCTGAATGGGAATCGCATTAAGAAGAGGGACGAGAGCGAGTCTGCCCGTGAGTGACGAAACGTGGAGAGAGAAAGCGAGCAGCAGAGGGAGAGAGAGAGCGACAGGAAGGGGAAAAAGGCAAGGGAGAAACATAGCAGCATAGACGGGAGTGTGGGCGTTTTTTATTGGTGTCATGAGAGGAGAAATCAATAAAAGAGGTGAAAAAAACCCTCCTGGTTTTAAGAGGCCCATCACTGCGGCAATTAAAGGGGCCTTCAAAGAGTCGGTCTAATCAGCGGTTAAATAAAGATAGGAGCAGGCGGCGCTTTGGATGGCCCCGCTCCTGTAATCTAACACCTACTGCCCTGCACTCAGTGGCCCCTTGAACTCCATGTGTGTGTGTGTCTGTGCCTACGCATACTTGTGTGTTTATGTCTTTTCTCCGCTCACACACATGTTGGTGTACAGAGTGCTCGGACGCGTTTCTGACAGCTTGTATGTGGTTAACAGACTCTTAAAAGGCAGATTAGCCAGTTTAAGCTTCCTCTCTGCGTCCTTCTCTGTCAGTCTCTCATATCTGACCTCTGTCTAAACCAAAGTGAGACAAAGCAGATATGTATGCTTAGCTTATATATTGCAGTTATAGCGAGGCGGTCTACCCTCTGTACCCGTGACCCTTCCGCTTACCTGCCGTCTTATCTGCCGCACCATAGACTCATTCGTCATGTGTGTAGGTTCTCACTGTGATAAGGTGCCGGCCGGTGAGTCAATATTACAGCCTTGGGTCTGTCTTCACGAGCCTCTCCCTGCTTAAAGAGGCACTGTGTAGACAGAGCAGATACCAGGCTGAGCAATGAGTTTGCTTTAGGCACACAGAGGCCAAGATAGACAGGTGAAACAGGCCCTTTGCACAATGTCGCTGCATGTCATTCTGCAGTGCTAAAGTTTACAGGGCAGGTTGCTTTAGTTCAACCTTGGTTTGTGGAGTTGTGTTTATAGACATTCACGTGGTTAATGCAGATGTTGAAGCACACACGCACACATTGTTTTCAAGCAGTTCTGTTTTGGATTCGGTTTCAGATTTGCCTGGATTTTGCACTGCATCTTTTAACAATCCTTGCACTTGTTGATCATCTAGTTGATGCGCTGTCTGCAGACTATTTGTTAATGAAAGAAATGCAACTCACGAACATCACATCAAAGAGCACGCCACCAATTTACCATTGCGTTCCTAAAACATTGTTGAGCACATGATTGACAGTTGAAAGAATCAATGCAGCAGAACCAGAGATATCTTCTCTTTACTTGGAAACCTGGCGCCTAAATTACCCACAATGCAACTCGACCGCTGACAGTTCAGCCAAAGTGCATTATGCTAGTCGCGGCTAATGCAGCTTCAAGCAGAGATGAGGAACGAACCATGCAGCAGTTCTCCCCAAGATCTGTAAGCTGACTCTGGTCTGTAATTGATGGAGTTCTCCTTCAACAATCTTCTTCTTCAAACCTTCCTGCAGGTCTTTAAATCATCACCCTTAATATTTTCAGCTTATCAACTGAATAGTTCTGAAATGGAAACTCTAGACTTTGGAGCAGGTGGCTCCTGAAAAATGTGTGCAAAAGTGAAGTGTGATTTATAGTTCTGCATGTAGGGGTTGGCCTATATATACTACACCATAGTTTGTAACTGTAACACTTCTGTAACACGCATATGGTCAAGCTGCCTCCATTACAAACTGGAAAAGCATTGGATAATACATGTTGATCGGAACCAATCAGAGTGCTGGAATAAGCAGCTATTTTGAGATGAGCTGTTTGAGAGAGAGCAAGGTTGGCTGAGAGGACTTTATATAGAAGCTTATTTGATGCAAACCTTCTGCTTGCCATGGTTTTTACTCTCTCAGACCGTAACAGGATTACTGTGGCTATTGATTGTGCACCTCTAGTCTCCTATACAGTAATGAGACGAGGCATGCCATGGCGCTATAGCACACTTGTTGCGAGGTATGTAATTAAAACACAATGCAGCCTCATACGTCACACATACGTATATGTCACAGTAAGGGTGTGAATGAATGAATGCATGATTACTGAACTATAAATCAGGTCCTACACAAAAGGCACCTATAGCAAAACTGTAAAACTCTCACGCTGGTATAATTAACTTTAAGGAGACTACACCTGTTATATCAATGTCACTTACATTCATTTAGTTTCCATTTCCTATCTGATATGCTGTACACACCTGTGGTTGTGTTCTTCTGATACTTGCATACTTGCACTCTGTCATTCTAATGTTCCCCAAATCCTTCTTCCCACCTCCCCATTAACCCCTGACACCTTTCCCCTCCTGGCACATCCCCATGGTTAAGCCGGCATTATCAGCGGGCTCATTAGGACAGCATTAGTGTCAGAGATGGACACAGTGATATGGCTCCACAGCTGGATCAGGGAAGCCAGAGAAGACCCCAAGCCGTTTTTTTTTTGTTTTTTTTTATCTTCTTCCCGGCCTCTCTGTGCTATTGTTTAGGGATGCCTCAGTTCTGACATCGGAGGTCAGAGGTCGCTCGTCCACAGGAGCCACCGTGGCCCTTCTCCCCAATGCACTGTCACTGTGATTCACCACTCACACGGGTCCCTGTCACTCGGCCCCGACACAGCTGTCACTCACACTCGCATGCATGTGAATATGCGGAGCGACACTCTCAGCAGACGCATACTTTTAACGCTGCCCGGCGGCTCCTCACAGGCCCTCGTCTACTTAGAAATCACAGCACTTGAGATGACACACAAAAAAAGCCTTCACCAGTATCTGAGGCTTTTGTTGAACTAGCACAATGAGGCAGTATTTGAATAGAACATATAAGCCTCAAATGTATAGAATTTTTTTTGCATACTTCAGGTAAAATGTTCCTTCTCATCAGTTCAACATGCAGGTGTGTTGGTCAGCAGGTTACAGTCATAATATCTACATCCGACTAGGATCACGTGTCAAGCCTTGCTTTATTAGAGGCGGGTGTTTGTTTGATAATCTTCAAGGTTTACCCAAAGATAAGCAAGTTATGTTCCTTCCTACTTCCTCTTTTCCTATTTAACTTGATATAATAATCCATGTGATATTTTAATAGATGAGGTAGATACAGACAGAAAAGAAAACAAACATACTTTGATGTGCACCATTATACTGTTGCCTACATTTTACATGAACTCTACATTTACTGTGAATCTGTCAGAACAACTGCTTGACACTCGTGATCAGAGCTGAATGGATGATTTCTCGCCTGCAATGATTTAGTCAAACCAGTATTTGCATCAGTTACTTTCATGTTGGATTCATCTGCTCGTCACCAATGAAGGCAAATCAATGCAGGACGTACTGTGTTGTATATGTTGGGATGTGGAGGTCAGGACGGTGGATGGATGCATCCGCCTTCTCATGTGGGACACTGGGATTGTCCCGCTTCCGTGAGCCAACAGTTAATGTCAACTTAAATGTAACTATGAGCTTTTCCATATTGTAGAAACAAATGATTTCCAAATGTTTGGATGTTAAAAACTTCTTTTGGGCATAATTATCCATTTCTGGCCATAGAGTTGGATTTATTAGGGACTGTACAAAAATTACTAGGTTGGAAGAAAGGTCAGATAGTCATTTTTCTTCTCACTGATGGAAAGAGTTGAGCATCTTTCGGCTTTTTTTTATTCTGAATTGATATTTCAGTCTCTCATTTAGTCTCTTTATTTGAAATGAGCTATCTTTTCTTTTTACCATAAATATATATGTTTTTTACATTTTGTTGCAACACTGAGTCTGTGTCTAAGTTGAGGGGAGAGTCAAAATAAGCAAAAAAGAAAAACATCGGGTAGGGTCTTGCTCTTTATATAATCATTCAATTAAATTATTTATTTAAAGATCTTTCAATCAACAAAAGATAAAGCTGACTTTTATTTAACTTGCTTGTTTGTATTTATTTTAACCGCAACAGAAATATCCAGGTGATCTCAATGTGACTTGTCAGCATCTCCAGAGACATAAAGCTACAATCAAAACATGCCATAATACTTTAAGGCCAAATTCAGTCAATAAAAAAAAAAAAAAATCATACAAAATGCTGTCACTTTGCCAGGTTAGCATCTTTTCCACGTGTCAGACTCCCAGATAGAAAGAAACCCGGCAGCCTTGGCCCTGTGACCCAGATAGCACCACTTAGGAAACCACTGCCCACATTCCCATCGCCGGCAAATGGCTCCTTCCCCTAATCATTAACGCGCAAATGGGCCGTGTTTCTTGTGTGTTTGCGTGCGAGAGAGAGAGTGTGTGTGTGCACGTGCGTGATGTGTGTGTTTGTTGCGTACTTTGCGCCTGACACAAAGCTGTGACAGACATAAAAAACTGAGACCCACTTAGAGCCCAGTTTTAAATTTAGCAACACAAGATACTTGCAACCATGCAAAGAGTCTCTCTCTCTCTCTCTCTCTCTCTGTCTCTCTCGCTCTCTCTGTGTACAGTATGTGCTTGTGTACTTAAGAACGGATGTTTGAATGGGTGTGTTTATGTATTAATAAAAAAGAAAGCAGTAGATGTTGGTTGACCTCACCTTCATCTGTGAAGGTGCTGTAAGTTTTATGACACAACATTGCTTGATTGGTTTGTGTGTGTGTGTGTGTGTGTGTTTGGGTGGGTGGCAGTTTAGAGCTGTATTTCCAGGAACTCAAACCCGGCTCCCTCTCCTTGTGTTTATATCTCATAAAAGTAGAAGAACACAAAGGAGCTGTCACAAGTCTCACTCTGTGATTTTTCTCCACGACCCCTCAAGGCCGTTCATTAGGAAAGAGAATAAGAGAAAGGGAGAGAAAGAAAAAAGAAAACGGAGCAGGTGAAGAGATGAAAAGCGAGCGAAGGCCTGACTCAACAGTATCGGGTGTTCAGGTGTGTTTACGCAGAGATCAGAGGTGAGAGGATGTGTGTGTGAGAGCGGGTGCGAGGGGGTCTCTCGCGTCGCAGCAGAAGTGATTGGCTTCACCTCTTGTCAGGTGACTGGTGTCCTTAGCAACGACCTACCTCAGGGAGGGATCTGATAGGCTGCTCAGGCCCTGAGGTGACAGGTAGGGGTCGGGGTTCAGAGTGCGATGGCCAGAGGGTCTTATGTGGGGCAAAGAGGAGGGGTTGAACTACTCTGTGTTAAACAGCATCTTCCCAAAGTCCCACACAGGAGCGCTACAACAAAACCCTACAGCATTTATATGAAAATAATTGGTCGATACTAATGACCATAATGCAGCAATGACTCAGTTGAAATAATTGGTTAAAAAATGTTCTTTCTTTTTTTCCTTTTCTGTTTTATTATTTGATAAAAAACACATCTAACAGAAGCAACCAATGCTTATAAATTGGATCTCATCTAGAACAGAAGTAAAAATTTATTATAAAGTACATGATCTGATTAAAAAAAAGTTCAAGAATTCAAACAAAATAAAGAAATATGAAATGAAATGTAGCACCAGTCAGCTGACAATCACATCAATCATATACAGTTTACATAAAAATTAGATTCCATTTATATAAATAAAGCAACATTTTTTTGCCACTAATCATTTTTATTACTTTTTGAAATCATAAATACACCATTTTGTAATTTCATTTCCGTGTGTCCCCTTTTGTTAACGGTGCCTTTATTTTCCTCCACATACCACAGAAAGGGAGAAACAGGGAGCGGTGGTATTTGTCTGATTATGAGAATGAATGAATAACTTCCTGCCGCTGGTGGAGAGAGTGGGTGTGTGAGTGTGTTTGTTATCTAGCCCGGGTGTTTTATCAGGATCAAACAGCAGCTCGGGCATTAGCTACAGAGGACTCTGCTCTTTTATCTGCACTGGCGGGGATGATAATTCTGTTCATTCAGAAAGTAGGAGCAACAGAGGTAGGCTGTGTTCAAGGAAAAACTGTTAAGGCAGGGGATTTGGTGAAGGGATTTCACCCACATAAGTCTCACGCAACGCATCCAGGTCACTTAAAGACACAAGTGGAGCTGCCTCTTCTTAACTTGCTCAAGAGCAACTGGGCAGACATCAGTGTAGGAAGAGTCCCAGCTTTTCCTGTATGGGAGTCGAACCAAGTCACCTTTTAGTCCCAGACTTTCTTTTCCATCATTATATAACCCTGGTTAAAAAAAAAAAAAAAAAAGTAAATAAAGGTAGAATGTGGTCTTTTTTTTTAACCTTTCTCCATCCTTGCTTGTGAACGACTGAGTCTTTCCAGGATGAACCTTTCATACCCAATCATGATACTATCACCTGTTACCAATGAACCTGTTTACCTGTGGAATGATCCAAACAGGTGGTTTTGGATCAGTCCACAACTTTCATCGTCTTTTGTTGCTCCTGTCCCAAACTGTTTGAAACATGTTGCTGCCATCAAATTCAGAATGAGGAGATATCTACAAAAATCAATGAAGCTGATGAGGTCAAACATTCAATACTGTCTTTGCATTGTTTTCAATTTCGATCAAATTCTGTTTTATTTATTTTTTACACGGCGTCCCAACCTTCTTGGAATCGGGATTGTACCACCGCCTCTTACACTTCCCAAACCTCGGGTAATTTTCCACTCATTGCCTCATTGTAGTGAATAGACGGAGGTACAGTGGTTCCAGAATGACTGCCAACAAGTCATCCCTGATGAATATGTTTGTTCTTCATTCAGAGGAAGCTTCCCTTTGGGCTGTGTGTTGGACTGTGTGAGTGTCCCCAAAGGAAGGGCAGTTACTATCTTGGAGAGGATGCAGTGTCCCAACAGTAGTTTTTGGGAAGGGAGAGAGCGTGACGCATCGGTTTTCCAGGCACAGATATTCTTGATCTTGGCATTCGAAGTATCAACACCCTACTTCTGTAACCAGCTGTATCCAGAACTATTGCCGATGACTCCTGATTGGATGTTGTGTCCATTTAAAGGGCGTTTGTACGCTTGTCTGAAAGAATAGTTAAACATTTTGGAAAATGTGCTTTTCTTATTTTCTTGTTCGATTTGAAGATTACTGTCATGTCTGTGCAGTAAATATGAAACCACTGTGAGCAGACAGTTAGTTAGCTTAGCATAAAGACTGAAAGCAAAGGCAACTGGCTAGCTTGGCTCTGTCCTGTGCTAACAAAATCCACCTAAAGCTTGCTAATAAACACGCCGTATGTCATTTGTTGAAGATATAATAGGGACTACTTCTTGCCTCTGAACAGTCGCCAGGCAGGTTACTGGTCCAAGAAATAATATGGCACAGATCCCTGCTTTAAAGGTGAATTGCTGTTATTAGACTTTTTTTGTATAGAATGAACAAACATGACACTTAAGTTAATGGTAGTCTTATATTTAATGAACAGATGTGAGCATCAATCTTCTCACTCTCTCTCTGGCAGAGCGAATAAACACAGCCACCAACTGTTCCTTTAATCATGAAGACAAAGCAGAGAAAATGCACGTTCCCCCGCTCGAAACATGTTGTTATTCTAAATTATTAAGTCCCGTCTCGTCTGCTCTTGTATCTATTAGTCTCCGGTGGATCCATGGTTTCAGGGGACTTCCGCTCTCAGCTGAGGGTGGCCTCAGAGATCATCCAGAGACAGACACAGAGCAGGTATGGCTTAACATAATCCACCTAAATGAACTCTCTGGGTGACAGCCAGACACTGAACAGCATGTGCATGCAGTACACCTACATATACATACATTCCCCCCCTCCCTCCCCTCTCAGTTCATACAAGGAGATCTTTGACATGATAATTACATGAAGTGCCTCTTCAATTATATAGAACACTATGAATCATCCGTGTTGCTCTTTTAACAGATGAACACACCTGCGTACACCTGAACGTCTCTCACCACCTTGGGCAGGCACAGTGCGCAGAAAACCCAACCGGCAATTTGGTAATATTTCCCCAATTGAGGATCGAGTATATAATGAGTATGGGAAGGTCTACCCACGGTGTATATTTTCATTGCATATTAAATCATTGCTCTCCCACTCTGACAAGGTCTTTGAAGTGTCAGGGTGCAGACATTTTCTTGCCAGATATATGGATTTTTCTCCCAACCCCCTTAATTTTAGTACAACACAATGCAGAGTGAGGGACAGGGAGGGGGGGCGGTGGCGAGGAGCGGGGGTCTTTCGTTAGATGTGTTCTTACCCTACCCAAAGTAAAATATCCCTCTAGCTTTGATGTGCTACCTTCCACCGCCCTTCTCGGAGAGTGATCATGCACACACACATGCTTGCTTTTCAGCCAGGTATACATACAGTAGATGAGGCTAATGGTGTGTGTTTACATGCATGTGCGTGTGTGCGCCCCTTTTTGTGCATGTGCGAAGGTGTGTGCGCACATGCAGCCTTTGAGGTTGCACCGCTTGCCAGGATCCCTTTATTCAAGACATGGTACAACAGGGATTCGACTGGCTTTTGGGAGATTTAATCGCTCTGGGAGTTTGAGTGAGCAAGAGGAAATACCCTTAACAAGCAGAGTCAAAGTGTGATTAGCGTTCATTTTTTCCTCAAGTCTGTTAGTTTATGTGCGCGCCGGCCTGTTCTGGTGACTCACATCCCTCAAGTAATGACACATTATCCCTCAACACACACAGTAAGCCCCCGCTACTTTACAGCCATGATCAAAAGCAGTAGTCATACATGTTGTTTCATCACTCTTATCCACTAACTAAGCCCAATCATTGCTTTTATGACAAATCTCAAGTTGCTGCTTTTATGATAAATCCTTCAGCTATGTCGGGCCCTGTGCTTCCATTTATGTTCAAACCCAAAATCATGAAGCCCCAATCCTGGCTTTCATGACAAATCAGGAACTTTAAGTTGCAACTCTCTTACGTTTATGACAAACCTCAGGCCCAGAAGTTCTGCTCAGGATGAACTTCTAACCTTAAGCCAGCCGCGCGGCCTTAACGAGGGTTCTGCCAGTTCGGTCCGGCGGTAATATAGTTCCCCCCTGCCCTCCCCAGTTGGACACTAACGAGACGCCGCACACTGACCTCTGCAGCGGCTCAAATTAGATGTAAATTGTGCCTGATTTTTACGGGGGTCCCTAACGCGATCCAGATCCCCCCGCCATCGCGGCCATCGGGTCAACGGCGTGAGAACGTCTCGCTCCCTAACGACATTTGGAGTGGTCGATGAGAGGGGTCGCGGGTAATGGTGACCTCACTGGCCTACACTTCACTTCCTTCTAATTAGAGCGCTGGGCCAGATCAAAGGAGCCAACCGCATCGCAGCAGGAGAGCTACTGAAGAAGGAGGGAGGGTAGTAAAGACGAAGAGGAGGAGGAGGAGGAGGAGGAGGTAGAAAACTTTTTCTATAAGTAATGGGGTGCAGTGAGGATGGGGGAGAATTTGAGGGTTTTTTTCATTAGTCCTGGAGGTCACTGGGGCACTCAACCTGTGTGCAGCGGTATGGACCCTCTTCTATAGGTGGCAGGAGTGCCTTACAGAGGAGAGACTTATAGAGAGGTAGTGGAGGGGAGAATGTGTTTGTGTGAGAGGGGCGGAGGGCACAGGAGAGAATAAAGCATTATTTCATGGGCTTTCAGGAGAGCCACGCACCTCGACGCTGTCTGCCGGCCTGCTCTGTGTCTGCCCACGGCTATGGAGACGGACGCAGACACACAGGAAGTGGAACATTTGGCACTTCCTCTCTCGTCAACGTGTGCGGCTTAAGCCCCCCTTTAAACATATGGACAAATGCAAAGTGGATGTGCACACAAATACACATTTATCTTTTGTGGAAACCACAGACAGACTGTGACACAATAACAGGCACCAGATTACATCTGTTTCCACAGCTACTAATGAGCACAAGCAGGACGGATTAGAATATATAACTGAAGATGTCACCCCTGAGACTTTTTGTTCCAGGAGAGTAAGAGTGTGAAGGTAACAAGATATAAAACAGTGCAGAGGTTTCCTGGAAATCACTGCTGTTAGAAAGATTATGGTGAATTTCTATGTGAGATATATATGTTTTGACTTCAAAGACTAAAAAAGGAATAGATAAAATAGATTCTGAAAACATATTTAAAATGCAGAACTGACCTGAACTTTGTAAGTTGAGAATGAGCTTATCTTGAATGAATAAAAAAATGAATGAACGGACCGTTTTATTCCTGTCCATGATGCTCATGATGTATTTGTCTTATAACAAAAAATTTTCTCATGCAAGAAGTAAAGAAGCTTTGTTGTCATAGGTGAACGTTCCTTCTCCTCCCCCTCCTGGAAGACTTAGATCAGGGTAAAAAAAAGTCCACCTTTGAATAGGTAGTGATTTATTTTGGATGATTATAATTGTGCACAACAGAAGAGCCTGAAAAACTGGAGTGAAATAGAGATTTGAAACTTGGAGCTCTGTGACAAGAATACTTATGGGGCCTTTTCAAGATGACAGGGGTTTTTGAATGATGCTGAAGTTGCCTGTTTTCTGATTCCTACCCTGCTTTGTCTTTTTAGCTAAATCTGAATTAATTAATTATTATGTCGCTAGTTATTGCGAAACATTTTTTGAATGAGGCAAACGTGTATGTAGCGAACGCTTGAAGTGCTCTTGAAGGCTTGTAGAGAACACTGCGTTCTTTCACATCTATGGATCCCTTAAGTGCTAGGACACTATGTTCTCTGGAGTCAAGTTTCAAGGCAGAGCCCCAAAATGCGCTGGGCTGTTATGAATGTATGGCATGCTAAGTTCATTACACGTGTTGTTGTTGCTCTTGGTGTTGCTCTTGCATAATAATTAATGTGTTTTTTTTACAGTGTATCATACCAATTTGAACACTTTAATGACTAGCTCTAGTACGGGAGCGTGTTCCAGTAATGTTACTATAAAAGCTAATCAACATTTTATTATTGTTAACCGTATGCTTGGAATGCAGACCAGTGTTATACAGCGCAACAAGCTTTCGGTGGTAATTTTCCAGTGATCTGCTACCTAAACTCAGTCAAATCCAGTGGTGTTTGTCCGTGAGCTGGATGAAACGGAGGATATGGCTCCACTGTGGTGCTGACCTCTCCGATATATGCTCATAAGCACGCTGTGGATGGCGAGATTGGGAATTTCATATGCTGGGAGCTATGTGTAGGGATCAGCGAACAGCGAAACGGCAGCCTGGGAAGGTCACGGTGCTTTGATGGAACCAGAATTCCAGGAGCTTCCTATAATCGTGGGATAAGGCTGTGTCATCCCTGTCACTCACCTGGATTTATCAGCAGGAAATCTGGAAATGAGACGGCATTCCTGCCCCCTTCGGGAACTCAGACGGGTCGGACGGCAGACAAAGAGGGCCACAGTCACAGATGAGATGCGATTTGACACTGTGCAGACTGCTATCTCACGCCTTGTCAAAAGATATGATCTTTCAAGATATGTTCTGTGTGTCCTTAACCAAACTACTAGAGAGAGTTTTGTTAAATAAACCTCTCACAGTGATTAAAAACCTGTTTGTAAAAGTCAAAAACCAGACCTTCTCCAGGCAGCCCCCGTACACCCCTCGGGGCGAACCACTGAACTATGTACAACCCCCCTACTATTGATGTTGACATGTTCACTGACCTAGTCTATCAACACACACACATACACACACACGCATAATTGGTCTACCCTTTCGGTGCTAACTGGCGCTGATATCATCTGTGTCGTCTGATACGCTCTGATTTGACCCCAGTATGCGCCTCGGCTGCCCTCTGGTTCTGTACGTACCCACCAGAGCACAAGACCCCCGGTGGGCTCAGTGACCCTGAGATGAGCTTCTCTCCAGGACCCTGCAGGGTTAGAAAACACTTCGTTCATTTACGGCATGTACGACCAACCGAGCCACAAATCACTGATATAAACCGTGTTGCCAGTTTGTGTGAATAAAATGCTATTTTATAGACAAAGAGCTGCATTCATAGGAACATTTAACATTTATGAATGATGCCTGAGGTTGGGTATTTTTTTTAAACGTCTTCTTATAAAGAACCACTGGAAATGTTTGTTTATAGTGTGTGTACAAATTCCAAAGTGATGTCTTCAAGTGTCTTGGTTTGTTTTCATGAGTCCATGCATCCAATGTCTGCTAGGGTTAATATAGCATTATTGTTATGTACTGCTGGGAATCACTACAAAGAGTGGTGAAATAATAAATAATTCTAGACATTCTGGTTGTCCATCAAACAGTCATACTTTGGACGATTTGACCGTGAAACTGATATTAAATTGCGTTTTATGGATGTGAGTGCACAGCGAGGATTTACTAACCTGCAGCACATGACAACATACCATTTATTTTTCAAGCCGTGGCACATTCGTGACAGATGCCTTCATAGACATACACAGCACTGTACTGCAACATACACACCTGTGATGACTCACATGGTGTCATTCAGGCATGAACAAGCTGACAAACAGCCGACTATCCGCACCAGCTCATTATGGTAACAATTATTGGGGTAATCAATCGGCCAAATTATAGACCAATAACTGAGGCCTTATTGTCTGACGGGAAAGACAGCGGCCCTCTTCTTCGCTGTCCGGCCCCAGTGCATCATTTTGGGCTTGACCCCTTGCGCCCCTTGAACCCCACCGCTCTCTTCCCTACCCCTAATACCTTCCTGTCTCCATTATCGGGCTGTGGAGGTCACGCTGTGTAAAGGTCAGGTTTTGGGGGTCATGCTGTCACTCAGGCGGGCGCCAAAAATAGGTGCCGTGTGATTTTAACCACGGAAGAGCTGGAAGCTACGGTCCAACAGCGCGCTGAGTTATGTGTTCACGTCATTAACCTCCTTTACACAGAGCTTAGCGTTGACTCCCAAACACCCACACATGTGCATTAGAGAATGGGCTACTGTACATTGACTTAACAACTGTATAGATGTTGTTTGACCCAAATACCAAGTTCATTGTTCACAACACAAAAGCAGACTAACTGGAAGAAAACAGTTCTTTAAACTAGCCCACAGGAATCCAGTGATAATAGCTGGGAGGAGAAGTGGCCAGGCTGTTAAAACGCTGGTTAAAAATCCTCAGGGTTGGCTGCAGCAGGCCTCTGGCTCTGCATACAGGGGCTCTCTGACGGATGTTTGCTGGCACCGCCGCAGCTTTCAGCCACGGTAGTAACGCTGCCATGTAAATCAAAGATGCCCTCTTAGCTCCGCAGCATAAATCAATCACATCCCTGCTACCACAGTCTGCAGGAGCTGAATGGGCCTGCATCGTGGCCTGCATTCCCAAACAGCGTCTCACCTGCGCTGCGGTAGCAACGTGACTGTTATGGCTTAGCAGGACCGTCTCTTCCTCTCTTCCTCTGTTAACACTTGCATCCACGCTCTGAGATCTCGTCAACTCGCCGCAACATGAGAATACTTCTTAAGGCTGCTGTGAACAGGACGAGGTGATGTACCTCATTAACTGACACGCAAGTGACAAATGGTGCACTGTGTTGTAAGTGTGGGCAGGTATCTACAGTTACCTGGAAGCTAAGAGGAAATAGTTTACCTTACAAGTCAGGTTATGCATGCTTAAGATTCCCTGCATGTGCTGTGGGAGTGTGTTTAGAAGTCCTTATCTACACTGAAACAGAAAGCACTGCAGAGCAAAGGGCACTGTCAGGAGAGGCAGGATGTAAAATATCCAAAGTCAGTCAGTTGGCAGGCATCAGAGTTTTTGTTTTTGGTGTCTTTTTATGACTCCTAATGCCGCACATGCACAAATATGTGATTGCGTGTTGCAGCAAAATCTTGGCACTGAGGTTTTGTTTGTTCTCAGTTTACTGTTGTTTTGCGTTTGCCGGGTTGTTGACAGGTTCTGTCAGATTAGACCTCAGACCAGTCACTTTCCTCGTGAGTAAAATGGGGTTTCGGGGATTCATTTTCATTTCTAACAAATGCGCACCAGCCTCAAAATCAGCTATGAATATTGAACGTCTTTCACCGGGAGATGAGGAGGGAACAAATCGTATTTGACATTTCCCTGAAAAGGAAGAAAAATGATAATAAATCACACCTGTGCGAGGTTGTCTTCCTCCTCAAGAGGATGTGAAGTTTTGGAACTGCCCTTATCTGCCGCTATAAAGATTCTTGCCTCCTGACCCGGAAAGACAGGCCTGTAATAAGAACCATCAAATCATGTGATTGATCGCCCAACGCCGCTGAGAGGAGAGAATGCAACAGGCTGGATGGGCCGGTGCTTGCCAACGCTGAGGATGGTATGTGGGTGTGTGTGAAAAAAAAAAAAAAAGTGAAGATGAGACAGAGAGAGCGAAAGAGGGAGAGAGACTTGTTTAATAGGGAGGATGGGGGGGCACGTCGCTTTTTTTTTTTTTTTCAAGAGGGAGATGACAGATGGAAAGAGAGGCTTAGAAGAGACGAGGAAAAAAAAGTGGAAAAACGAGACTAAAGAAGCTGACATCAAGAGGAAGGGAAGGTCGGACGAGTCAGAATGAGAGGGATCAGCGACAGAGACCCCATTAACCTGCAGCCAGGTGTAAATCACACAGGAGGGCCGCCAGTCGGGGCCTCGCTTCCCGCTAAAGGACCTCGTTTGTTCGTCTGACCTACTGATTACCGCTCTGTTTCTCAACAGCCTCGTCTCGCAGCCGTTAAAATCCCGACGAAGTGACACTCGCATGACGGATGCCCTGCAAGCACAATGAGCCGAGAGGCGGAGGGAGTGGAGGAGTTTCCATTTTGCATACCTGATGTCATATTTAAGTCTTTACAGCTCAGTTTTCTCAAAGCGGTTCGAGACAAGTGGCTGCACATGTGCCTGAGTGGGTGGAAGCATACTGCTGAGCGCGCTTGTATGTCTTGTATGTTTTACATTCAGCTGTGCGTTTTGCATATGAGCGAGAATCACTTTATGGGTGAAAATGTGTGAGTTCCCCAAACGGCCTCGAAGCTGTGATATGCCGGTGTCATAATCCCCTCTAATCCGATTAGTTTCATGTATAAACTCGGTCCTGCGGGCGATGAGGGACGAGGAGACGCAACACAGACTCTCTCCCCGAGACCTCCGTCACACCTGGAGCTTCCAACTTCCAGTCGTCACACTCGACTGAACGGAAGTCTGATCCCCGATAAGGATCGCGGGTCTCCGGGATCGGGGTTCAACAGACACAAGACGCTCGGGAGGAGAGACGACAGAGAGTGAAAAGATGATAGAGAGTGAAACTGTGGGAAAGCTGCTAAATGTGTGGTTGGTATGTATGTATTCCTAGGTAGGTGGGTGGGGGCGGGGGGAGGGTTCTCGCTTGGATGGGGCGGGTGACAGAATGATGATGGGGGCAGATCAGAGCCCAAAGCTGTTTTTTTTAAGGTGGGAAGGGTTGATTGATTAACGGTTTCAAGCCCCCAGGGGAAACCTGGGTTGAACTTCCTGTACTTTCCTCACGTGTTGCCACTAACTGTAGAAAACTTCACATCCTCTTCCTTAGGAAAAACATTTAACAAAACTCCTGGGAGATTTCATACGTTACAGAGTAAATAATGTTTGCATCTATTGTCTGCTTAACTGGTTTCAGGGAGGTATGTTAGTATTTATTCAACCTACATTTGCATACATTTACACATTGTTCAGCATTTTCTGCTGCGGCACAGAACAGCTGTAAATGACTATGACTAATAAACCTTCAAACCACCGTGTGTAGAAATCATCATAGTTTCATTCACACCCTGGAACTGTAACTCATGTTGTTGCTTTACCCCGAGGATGAACAGGCAGGAACAAGGTGCACTGTAAAACTTTTATGCATAAGTAAAAAACCTAAAGGAACAATAGACTGTTTGTGAACGGAGGGGAAAGAGGCGGAGAGGAGAGAGTGGTTTGAGCAGAAGTTGTTGTGCAAGTTAAGAAGGAATGCAAAGTGTTTGAAAAGATATTAGATAAAGCTGGCAGAGGCTTCTCTGTGTTTGGCTGAGAAGTGTCGCTGCGAACGCCAAGCCTCGTTCCTCCGGCGAGGCCCAGTACTACAAGTGAACAGAATGCGCCGTAACACACACAGACTGCGTGCACACACACACATGCACACACACACATTGCCCAAGGGGCTGTTAACAGGCTGCGTAGCGAGATAGGGACCAGGGAATTTAGTCACTGTGTGAAATTGGTTTCATTAGTTTGTGATTGGCAGATTGTGTAACAACAGTTGCATGAGGCTTGAGACAACTCAGTTTTTCCTATTTCATTGTATCTTATCAGCATTAGAGGCAGCTCTTGTCTGGCAGATGAGACGCCGCGATAACGAAAACAATCAGAAATGTTCTGTCAAAATGTGTTTTTTCTCCAGGCTTTTCCCTAAACAATGTAAAACACAAATGAAATCGAGCTGTAATTTGTTTGCGAGATATTTTACATTGCAGCAACAGCACTGCTGCTCGATGCTATGTCAGACCTGCTGTTACACACATGCAGGCCTGGTGTGTGTGTGCACTAGAAATGTTCCTGCAGGTGCAAAGATGAATTATGGGAGGACTAATGATTACACTGTCTATGAACACACTTTAAATGGTTTATGATTATTTGAACTCCAATTGAAATCATGGACGTGTTATGCATTCACATTTTTTCAATATCAGCTTGTTGTGTAATATTGTTTACACATACTCCTACTCAGCTGCTAGTATTACTGCTTCTATCACTACTACTGCTGCTATACTACTAGAACTATTACTGTAGCTTCTTCAGCTCCTGCTCTTGTTGTTGCCGCTGCTACGTCACGACATTTTAAACATTCAGAATTTGCGCTCAAGGACACCGAGATTGCTCCAGCGCCTCAGTAACGATGGACACAAGGTTGCAGATAAGAGACGAAGGGAGACGCTGATAAATAAACGAATAAATAAAAATCCATGTTTATGCCTTTTAATGACCTCTGAGCAGAGACACGGCGTTGGAGGAAGGCGCTGGTGATGCATGGTAAACTCGCCGCTCACCAGCGACACAGGGAGCCTCTGGACCACAGAATGTCCCGACACAGCGTTTTTCATTTTCCATGCATCGCAGAGAGAAAAAGCACAGAGGCTGACGAGGGCAAACGCACACACAGACACACACAGACACATACACAGTGGCACTTAGTCCCTGAAAATCTGCTGACATGTCTGCTTCGACCAGGCGGCGCTCAGTCTGTGGTGCTGCCGAGCGGTTCAGCTGTGACAACGCCGGTAATGACACTCCTCACCCAAGGGTGACCAGAGGACAGAACCGGGCTTACAGGCGGCGGTTTGTTCACGTAAAGAGGATAGGAAAATATAATTAATCACAGAGCTGTCCACTGAAAAGATGGCATTGTCTATACATGAACAGAAAATGCTCAAAAGTGCCAGTTTGGAAGGTCACATCTTATATTTATTCTTGCATATATTTCACTTGCTTTTATTCGTCTCCTGTGGCATTTTGCATTTTTTAAGGTTTCAAATGCAGAAAAAAAAATGCCCTTTTTACACCGACATGGGCTCGAAAACATTTTATTTGCTGACACACATTCTGAGCTTCTAGACTGGAAGTCAGACATCAGCCTTTTTGCTCTTGAGTTGTTTGGGTTGAGGAGGGGAAAGTGGGTCAGTCTGAAACACCGTGGGGAGGCAGAGGATGGATGGAGGGGTATGGACGTGTGTGTGTGTGTGTGTGTGATGGGGGTGTTGTTGAGTTGGGGAGGGGAGATGGGATGAGAGTGGAATAGGAAAGAGGAGTCGGGCAGACTCAGGAGGATGCTGACTGTCTACTCATGCAGGGAGACTAAACCCTCAAATCCTCCTCTGAAATCACCAATACCATGTTTTTCAGTCTGTCTAGCATCACACAAAAATGGGGCATTGATTCTTTGCGCCATGAAAAATGTTTCACTGTTTATAATGGCTGTAAAGTATTATTTTCATTGCTTAATTTGCTTGATCAATTGTGTGATCCATAAAATGTCAGAAGATATTTTGAAATTGTCCATCAAAGTGTCCATTTTCAAATGTTTTATTTGACTAACAATCCAAAATCCCAAAATTTTCATTTTAAAGTGATATAAAACTGAGAAGCAGCAAATCATCACATTGGAGAAACTCATCAGAGAATAATTGGCATTTTTGCTTAAAAATCAATTGCCAAAATAGTCACTGATAGATTTTATCTTGATCAAGTAATGGATGAATCAACTAATTTTTGCAGCTCTGTTTTTGTTATCAGCGCCAATCAGATAGTTAAAGGGATAGTTTGGGTTTTTTGAAGTGGGGTTGAATGAAGTACTCATACATAGTAAGTGTGTTTCCCAGTTTGAGGAAGCAGACAGGAGTATCTAATCTATCCTTTAAGTACAGGATGCCTTACTTTGAAAAATATAAACATGTCCTTTTTTCCCACAAACCCACTTTTTCATTTCACAGAAAGAGCAAAGGCCTCTCAAATGTCAGATATTGTTTAAACACAAGACCTCAAAAAGTCTAAAATTAGCTTCATTTTAATTTCTATCTCTAACTGTCTGATCAAAGGACGAGGAAACATAATCATGAATCTGATGAGTCACTTCATGCCAGCTGTACCAGGCAGTTTCTCTTTGGTCAGTGCCGAACAAGTCTAAAAGTTTGATACCCAGCTTTGCTCTTCAGTTCAGTTTCTTTTGTGTCTCGGCCCATGCTTGACTTGGCCCCGAGCAGATGTGACAAAAAGTGGCACGGCAAAGAAAACAAAAAGGAAAGTGAGGATGAGAGGTGCAGACAGAGGGAGGGATGAAATAGTAATGAGAGGAGATGGGTAGGGGCAGGCCACTGCCGAGCATCACCCTCTTTACTCTCCTCCTCACCCCCTGCTGTGATAATGTCCCGCCTTGTCTCGTCTCTTCTCCCTGTCTCCCTCCATCCTCCCACCTCCCAGCTCTCCTGTACCGGCCGAAAGTTACTGGTTTAACTTCTCCCGTCTCTGTCCTCGACAGCAGGGGAGAAGCAGCCAGGAGGGGTGAGAGACATCGAGAGAAATGTGTGAGAGAAGGAACACTTTCTTCCAGTCAGTTGTATAAAGCCATCAGTGTCCCTGTTAAGCCCTGCCATTCCCTCCGCCGTCTGTCCTCCTCACCCTCTGTCTAGTTATCAAAGTGTTTATTCAGCCTGGCATTGTTTCCTCTCTCCTCATTTTCAGAGAGAAACTCGGAGAGCAGTGTGTGATTCACTGCATTCACATGAGGACAGTGGGAGCAACTGAAAATGAAAAGACGTCTCGGGGGTGGAGGGTGGGGGTGTGGGGTAGGAGGAGGAGGAGGAGGAGGAGGAGGCACCCCCTGCTTGATACACGCCAGTCAGTGGGAGGGTATGAAGGCTTCCATGCCAGTGAGAGATGGTGGTGAGGTGGTGAAGGAATGGAAAGAGGGGCCTCTCTGTACCGTGCCCCTGCTGATTGAGATGTACCCCACACAGGCAAACCCCACTTCGGGGTGGATCTGCGGCGCAAACACCCCCTTTAGCCTCCGGGGAGCGCCAGTCCGAGTCAAGAGCCTGCTGGGAAGCAGCGTGTGGGGGGATGAACTTGACGTGCCGCTGGACGGAGTCTAAAGGATCCTACGGGTCGGCGGGGGAGGCGGGGAGGGAGAAGGGAGAGGCGGGCACGGGGTGGGGATGGGGCAGCGCTCTGTGCCAAAGTTTCCTGGGTTACAGGCAGAAGGAAGAGGCATGATATTCTCTCACTGTCTTGGAAGAGAGGTTTTTTTTTGGTGTGTGTCGCTACGCCGCTGTGGGGATGCTCCAATCCCTGCCGCTCTGGTGTCTTCACCGCTGCCCTTTGATGATCAACACGCACATGCACACACACACACACACACACACACACACACACACACCTTCATGGGTTCACTCAGAGCTTCATGGGTACACACACATGAGCAGAGAGTGGAAAAAAAAGTCTCCGCTGCTTTGGTGTCCTCGCCGCTTTCCTTTGATGCTACAGGACAGACACACACTCGGATTACATTCAAAGTCGAAGTTGCTCGGTAATGTCTGGCAATCGCTCCTATTCGGTTGCTTTTATGATGGGCTAATCACAATAGTTTGAGAAATTATGGCCGAGCCGACAGATTGATTGTATGTGCAGTGAGGTGCAGTGTGTGAGTGATTATGTGGGTCTGGTTTGTATTAGGGCTCTGTCGAGGGATATAAGGCGGTTACTGTACTATGAGCTACTGAGGTGTTCTGGTATCCATTTGGATGAATCAGCACTGATGACTGAACTGTGCAGGGAGACGGGGCTCACCCAGATAACTACTGCCCTTCCCTGATCAAACAAACCACCAGCAGAGACCTCTGTCATGCTCTCTCTCACTCTGTTATCTTACTTTTCCTCTCTGCTCTTTTTCTCTACCTCTTTCTCTCCATCGCAATTTTTGGGATCTTCTTCCTCCCCTCCCCCTACATTAACTTTATTCCTCCGCACCGCTCCTTTTTAATCGCCACCTGCCACTCGCAATCAGCGTCATTCAGATACCCGGAATTTCCAGTGTCACAGGCGGCGGGTCGGGGAGATAAAGAGAGAGAGCGGAGATGATGAGAGGCGAAATGATCCGTGATTCATCAGGAGCTAAAGAGAAAGAGGAAGCACTTTTTTTTCTCCTTCTTGTCTTTAAAGGCAGCAAAAATGATTCAAGTGGAACTTTTAAAGAGGCGTTCAGGCTCCCAGGTGGAAATGTTATACCTGCGTGCAGATCTAGAGTGACACGAGGAGGGATGAGGGGGATCAAAGGCGGTCTGGGGGTAGAGGAGGCCAGACAATCACCCTAAAACAGATAATTGGCCAGTGTGGGGTGTATAATGGAGCTGTCAAAGGGCTCCCTTTTCACAGCACAATGGTATTTGTGTGTGCGTGCGCCCGCGTGTGTGCGCACATGCTACGTGCGTGTGGAGAGACAGGCTTTTAACACGGGGACTAAAGGTCAGTGTTAGGGTCCCTACGTGCCTCTGGGGAACGTTTAGATGTCTGTAAAGACAGGAAGAGAGACGAGAGAGGGAAGACAAATAGAAGAGGAGAGATGGCAACTATTAAGGTCGATTAGCTTGTGTGTGGAATATTCTGCGTTATTATGACGTGGGGTTGTTTTACATCAAAGGCCATGTCGGCGTCTTCCAATGGAGGCCACAGAGAAAATGCTTTGAAGTCGCTAGTATTTTCATTAGCAATTCAAATAATTGTAATGAAGACTCTGAATTCAAAGTTCACTTACTTCACTGTTCCTGGATGTTTTTTGCCTTCAACAAGTAGTCTGTGGGGCAGAGCCTGAAACCCAAAAATGTACAGTGCCAGTCAAAAATTTAGATGCACCTTACTTCTAGAATAATAGTGAAGACATCAAACCTATGAAAGTACATGTATGGGAAGCTTTGCAGACTCTTGGCTTCCTCTCAACCAGCTTCATGAGGTTGTCCCCTGGAACAGTCTTGAAGGAGTTTCACATGTGCTGAGTACTTGTTGGTTCTCAGTTGGTTTTGTGAGGGGTGATTGACAGGTCCAAGTCAGCTGATGCAGCCCTCTATCGCTCTTCTTCTTGGTCAAACAGCCTGCAGGTGTGTTTTGGGTCAATTGATGGTCCCACGGAGCACAAACCAGATGGGATGACATGTCGCTGCAGAACGCCGTGGAAGCCATGCTGGTTCAGTCTGCCTTGAATTTTTTGAATAAATCACCGACAGCGTCACCAGCAAAGCCCCTCGACACCATCACAGCTCCTCCTACATGCTTCACGGTGGGAACCACACATGCAGATACCATCCGTCCACCTTCTCTGTCTCACAGACACTGATTTCTTGTGCTTCTTGACCCAAACATTTCTCTTCTTCTCGTTGGTTTCTTTGCAGCAGTTCAACCGTGAAGGCCTGATTCGGGCCGTCTCCTCCAAACAGCTGATGTTGAGATGAGCATTTATGTGGGCTCTAATGTGAGATGTTGTTAATTGCCGATTTCTGAGGCTGGTAATTATAATGAATTATCCTGTGCAGCAGAGGTAATTCTTAGTTTTCCTTTCCTGGGGCGGACTTCATGAGAGCCAGTTTCGTCATTGATTTTAAGATACATGCAAGATTTTGAAATTTTGCAAACTGACTGACCTTCATGTCTTAAAGAAATGATGGACAACTAACATGAATTGCTACAGCACTTGAATAGGGCTTTTTACTGTATCTCAACACCACCTCGGCACAACACAATTTATGATCTCAAATGCATTAAGAAGGCAAGAAATTCCTCTAATTAGCTTTTGACAAGGCTCATCTGTGAAAATTTCAGGGGTGACAACCTCATGAAGCTGGTTCATATAATGTGTGCAAAGCTGTCCTCAAGGCCGACAGTGCTATTTTTAAGAATCTAAAGTATAAAATGCATTTCGCTTCAACACTTTTTGTCGACTGCATAACTCCACACTCTCATATTTGAAAAGCTGGAATTTATGAATATTTGACATTTTTGCCTGATAAATAGTTTTATGAAGTAGCTCAACTGTCAAAATTGAAAAGTCAATCAACTAATGCTTTCAGCTGCTTCAAGCAAGCTTTTCACATATTTTAGCATCAGTGTTGTTATAATTGATAGTTAAATGAAGATAGAGGGGGTAAAGGGAGGACTGAAGCGATGGAAGGAGCAGAGGAGAGGAGAGGAGATTGACGGTCCTAATCCCTCCTTGGTGGCCTGGCTTCCCTTCAACACAACAGGTCCCATAATTACCCCCTCTCCTCTGGCAGCTCACACTCACAGCTCTAACAGCAGGGAACTGGCTAATACTCTTCATCCTCTCTCTCACACACACACACACACCAACACACACACACACAAATATTCTGGTGTTGGATCTGTCTTGAGCTGGTGACACGCAGCAAGAGGACAGACAGAGGGGACAGTGTGGTCGCCGTCCGGCTCGTTCCAAAATCTTTTTAAGAAAATCACTTGGCTGGCAGAAGGTGTAGTCAAGTGGCTGTCGGAGGTCTGCTGCGTTTGTTTTTCTGTCTCCTCCTGTCTGTCTCTGTGCGCTGCTCACCTAATTAACACAGTCGCACAGCCAAGAGTGTGTTTGGCGGGAAAAAGGATAACGGTTACACTTTGTGGGTTTGACAGAAAACGGAGGAGAGAGGATCAGTGTGTTTACAGGATGTGTGCTTATGCAGACGTATACATACACACTTGATACTTGATTTTTCATTTTTATGCTTATTTGTTATCGCTAAATGGAAACAATGCAATCATCTGCAAACAAGCGGTTTTGCAGAGCATATTTTGGTGGCGACCAATCAATCCTGGCAAATAATGAAGGCTGAAAAAAAGAAAAGAAAACCGTGATCTGATCTTACAGGGAAGACGTATGAAGTGTATTTAAATGGTATTTAAATTTCAATTTATAATTTTAACTACGATTGTCTAATTACATTTGAATTAGTTATTTATTGAATTAAGTCGAGACGCAGCTAATTATGTCACGCATTGATGTGAAATTACAACCGTATGTGCTCTCACTTATAATTCTGCCCCCTTCACTGTCCAGTCCTGACTGACTCCATTGTAGTCTCACGACACAATTACGGCCATTTCATGATGAAAGTGTGCATTTTTAATTAAATCTTCAGCATTTGTTCTCCCTCTCTATGTTAATCACGCTGGGATTTTTTTAATAACCGAATAACAAATGAGTCGTTGCGGAGAGATAAAGTGCCCCGTGGAATACACAGGGGTGAACCTTCTCCATGCTGGAGTTTTCATGTTTAATGAACCGACCATAAAGGAATGCTCAGGACGTTAATAATAGATTAGCACTGTCTGGGTCTTGGTACGTGCTAAATAGCTTCTGAACATGATGTGATGACGTATTCCTGAATCGATAAGGAACACCGTGCACTTCAGCCCCTGTGCATATTTCTGCCTCAGGAATGTAGATCCTTCAGTGCTTGACATTGATTTCCTGCACCTCGTTCTCTTCATTATATTTTCCTCTTCGTGGTAAACTTGACCACTCATCGCTGCCTTTACTCCGTACAGTTGCAACCATACTGTAGTCTGCACAGACATATTGATGTTTTTTGCTGTATGTGTTGTCTTTCTCCCCACAGTATGTATTGCACTGGTTTGACCCCTCCCACACATTCGCTGTTTGTGGGGTCCTTCAGTCTTTCTACCATGTATCTATTCTCTACTGTTATGTCTTTTCTGCTGGAATGCTCTGGCAATAGAAAGACTGATGCCAAAAAAAAAAATTAGCCAAATAACCTGAAAACACTAGATATTTTTAATTGAATAAGCAGCACTTGCTAAAAAATTAATCTGCTTTATCAAAACTGTGTGGGTGTTCAGATTTGATTAACAGTGGCCTCCATGTTAGAGGGAGTCGTTATGTCACAGTGTAGCATGTAGCTATGTTTTCATTATTTGCCTAATTTCAAGGTACATTTGTATGTTGATTAATTAATTTATATACATGCAAGTTTTATTGTTATGATAGATTTGTAACAGACTGGATCGTATGTCTTATGTTCTAATGTTGCTAAGATAACACCCTGATTTAAATGAACTCTTGAGTCCATCAGGTGATGTTATGTAGTGGAACCTGCTGTTTGTGATATGGAGAACAGGCGTTAGGTAGATTAACCCCAGCAGGGAACCACAGATATGGGATGACAGCCCAGGTGTTGGATTTTATCACAGCAGATGTTGCTTCATTCATAATTCTGATGCACTCTTTTCTGAAGGTCAGGTTTTTCTAAAAGTTTTTGATAGCCATGAAATGTATGACTTTGTTGTTTTATAATTAGTAGTTTACAGCCTATAATGCACAATTAATAATCAGAGGAGCTTTGTAAATGTTTCCTTTGGCTATGTGATATTCCCAGAACATTAGACATCATAAGCCTGTCAATCATGGGAAAAAACAGCCTCAGGATCAAATAACGAGAGAAGGAATGAAGAATGCAGATTTTGTTAAAGATGTTTATTTATCATAAACTCAGTATTATCAAGAGATACTTTTAACTTATTTCTAATTTGATTAGACTGAATGTACAGTCATCTTTTTTACATTATTATATATAACAATCAATTAAGCATAGAACTTCACAACTGTTGCTAGATATTGATTCCAATTCCTATGTTGTTAGTTCTGATTGGTGCACAGATATGTGACATCACCGTTTTTAAACAGGTCACAGCCCACTCCAGTCAGTGAGAGGAGAACAGTCAAAATATGTTGTAAAATAACCAGAATCATTCCAGCTTTAGCAGAGCACAGTGTCCTATTGCTCATGAAATAAAACTGATTGAGTAAACAAGATTTCTTATTTGGTTTTATTATATTATTTTGATATTAAATTTGAATTTAGTTGTCATTTATTTGAAATACAATTTTGACTGAGATTTGGGCTTTCACACAGTCTGTATTCCCTTTCAGATGAACTATTCATCAAGTACATATTCATGTATGTTTGGGTGTTTTCTGCTATAGATGAGATTATTATGTAATGTCTCATTTGCATATCAAGGCAAATAGCTGAAATTTTTTGCAGGGAGTGAAGCGAACCAAATAAAATCCATCTCTAAAGCGAAGGCTAGGGTTGAGGTTAGGGGTTAAGATGAATGTGAGTGTGTGGGGGGGTCTAGGAATGCCCACTTGAGATAGATAAACATACAGAACAGTAATATATCAATTGGATATTTGAATTTATTGATAAAAGCTCAAACCTGTGTGAAAATGTTGCTGCTGCCATAACTTCTTATTTACCTATTTCTCTACCTTATTTCTCGTGTCAAATATGATCGTGGATCAGATCCCTCATGATCCAGTGGAGCTCTCCCACCCTCATCACCATCATTCTGTAACTCAGTTACTTCTGGATAAGATAACCATCCTTAGTTACGCAGCCAGTCCTCCCCTCCCTTGTCCCACCCACCTCAACCAACCATGACCCCCCCATGGGGGTCATACAATGACTGTCATGCATATCATTATTGGTGGAGGCCCTCCTTCCCCTCTGGGGGTCCGCTCATTGACCTTCTGACAAAGGATGAAAGTGTCCCGTCCGGGGGAGGGGGTTGGCCGGGCCGACGTTGGGGTGAAGAGCCCTGCGTCCTCCTCCGGGTCGGGATAAGACCCAGCAGGGCTTTCTTCACGCTAATAGGCACGACCCCTGAACCCCACACAATGAGCATCACTTCAGGAGCCATGGGCACTCAGTGTGGGAGAGCAAGGAGGAACCAATAGGAGCAGGCTGGGGGCTCTGGGCTCCTTTGAGAGAGTCGGACCACTGACTTTACAGAGGAAAGAAACAAGAGAGCAGGAGGGAGAAAAAAAGACCAGGAGAGAGAGAAAGGAGATAAGGGGAAGATTTTGTGTTTTTGTTTAGGGGAAAGGGCTTGTTGCAAAGGTTCAAAGGGCTTCTCCTTTAGTGCAAGGGTCTCCTTTTCCTGCTTTTCTTCTCCAACTCTTTCTGTCTCCTAATGGCTGAAGGTGGAGGGATTATTGTGGCTTTCAGATGCCTGCTTAATTACTTGTTGCTGCTGTGTGTTGTCAGTGTCCATAGGGGGGTTACTACAGTATCTTCAATTGTGTGCATGTATCTATGCAGCCATGTATTGGCATGTGCAGGCTTTTGTGTTTACACATCCAACATGATGTTATTCAAGTTTATTTTTAAGGACACAGCTAGATTGTCAGCTGTGATCATACTTAACATCGTTGTTGTTGAACAGGTCAGATTTATGTGATGTACAAATACATAAATAATTTTTTATATAATGCCATATAGTGCATGTAAACAGGAAATAATTTCACAAAGTAGGGCTGCAACTGATGATTGGTATTGGTTAGTCTGTCAGTCTTTCTTTTTCTTCAAATAACTGTTGAGTCTATAAAATGTCCTCCCACAAGTCCCAAGAGTCCAAGGTGATGTCTTCAAAATGTTTTGTCCCAACCTTATAGACATATTCAAATACATTCCTGTGAAATAGAGCAAAGCAAATCCTTACATTTGAGAAGCTGTGCTCTGCACTCTTGGCATTTCTCCATATAAATGGCTTAACTGATTATCATCAATTATCAAAACCGCAATTAAGTTAACTGAAAAAAATGACTAATTGTTTCAGCAGTGAATGAGATAAATGTGACTCCCCCGCTCCTCTCTTGTTACCTGAGGAAGTTATACTGTGAACGTGTACTGTATTCCACATCCTCTAAAAGCAAATGCAGTACTGTGTATTTACTGTGTATTTTCACAGCATTGATTTAACCATCCTCACTGATGTTTAGATTGGCCCCTGGTCAGACATGTTAGTGCATGCCAGGAGCCTTTATCATATAGCTTGTGATCATGTTGTGTTAGGTAACAGGTTTTGGGGTACAGTAAGGGGTGGGGTGGGGGGTTGAGGAGAATAGCTACAGTGGGGTCTGATGTGGGAACCAGAGGCCCCTCCTGGCCCCCTTGTTTCAGCTCCATTGATCAGAGGGGAGGGGTGAGAGAGAGGAGAGGGGGCGGGGTACTGTACCTGCAGGGAGCTGGTGTGTGTGTGTGTGTGAGAGGGAGAGAGAGAGCGGGGTCCACTTTTGGTTCTGGCATAATCCATCCACAATGCCTCTGCCTCTCCTCTCTCTTCCCTCCCACTCCACCTTCTGCCTTCAGTGTGACAGGTCCCAAACAAAGCTCTCAGCGTCTTCACACACACTCGCACAAACACACATCATGGAGTAAATATAGGCAGGGAAGAACGAGGGAGGAGTAAAAGACAGAGAGGGAGAGAAATGGAAAGTGAGAATTTCAAATAAAAACAGGCCTTTTAACCTATCTGAAGCCAGCAAATAGCTTTCCCTCAGCTTAAATTGCTTCTTTTTGACAGCAGCTCAGAAGCGTCCAGCAACGCCGCTGCTCAACAAGACCGTTATTTTTTTTTTGTTTTTTGTTTTTTGCGGACAAGCTGCTGCAGAAAAATGACGGTTTCTGACAGGATGTCGCGCTGAAATAATATGTCTACCTCTTTGTTTGTTTGGAGCCAAACACAGATGGAAAGAGGGTGTCACACACCTGGCTGCACACCATTAATAAAGACACCTCCACTTTCACAGCACACACTGACTCACACTTCTGCGAATCAGATTGTGATGCTGGCTGATGTTTTTATCCTCAGCCTATAAGATCTAAATAAGATGAAAGATTTGAGCCAATTTTTACCTGCTACAGACTCAGTATTTACTGTACAGCTCCTAAGGGAACTGTATCCCTGGTGGGCTCTCACCTGTGGAGATAATCATCATTCCTGTAATTAATGGGGCCTTAATGAAGGCTCTGAAACTCTGACTCAGGTCATTAGCCGCAGGCAGAGACGCCGCTGCTGCCGATAAGTGCTACTTTGCTCTCAGCTGTTGCATACCTTTTTAGCATGTGTTTGAATTTCAAAGCTATGGGAGAAAGGAGAGAAATTAAGAGGCCATTTCCAAAACATTATTGGTGAATTGATTAGCGCTGCTTGTTTATATTATGGCAGTTTGGCTTGAGTGTGAAAAGCTCAGCTGTAGCAAAAAAATGTAAGAGAATATGAATGTAGTTTAGCAATTTTGTTTAATTCATGGAAGTTTCACTTTGCAGAAAAATGAACAGGTGTTTCTTTCTTCTTCTATTAAAGAATCGTGTAACAGTGATATAACAGCACATTCAGATTGTTATATTCTTAAACATATGTAAACCACCTGTAGCATCTTCTAATATCTTTATTATTTGATACTCAGATATCTAGATAAGATAACTTTTGTCTGACAGTGAAGTCACATTTGTAGTCTAAGATAACCAATGGAACAACCATAATGTCTATACTAACAGTATACAAGTGCCAAATTTTACATGTACATGCCTTCCCCTTGAGATACTGGACACCACACACACACACACATGCTCACTCTCTCTTGCTCTCTCTCTCTCTCTCTCTCACACACACACACACACACACACACACCAACATGGCCTGGAAGAGTGTTATGTCAAGTACCTCCCATCATGCTTTGTTCCTGTGTAGTGAAGTGAGTGAAGCGAATGGCAATTCTTCATTCTCACCCTCCCCTCCCACCCCAACTTTCATCCTCTCCTCCCTCCCTTCCTTCTCACCCCGTCCTCCCTCTCTCCCTACTGTGGAGCTTGCACTAATCCGTATTGAGGAAGCCCCCCCACCCCCAAAGTTTCCTCCCCCGTTCCTTCCTCTCCACCTTAACAGCCTCCCCGTTTCTTCTTCTTCTTCTTCTTTTTTTTTTTTTTTTTTTTTTACGTCTGTCAGTTTTCACTCTTGTTCACTCCCACCATTCAACTCCTGTGCGCCTTATTTCCTCCATATTTCAAAAATTCAAACTGCCGACTGGTGATCCCTTTCTCTCACCGCATGAGAATCGGGGAGCGGCTAGCAGCTTAGCGCTGACATCCTCCCTCCCCTCGTCTCTCCCTCCTTCCCTGCATCGCTATCCACTGTACCGATCAATCAATCTCCATTTCTTACATTCCATCTCTCCTCTCCAGCATCCTATCGTGGACCAGAAACAAAGCAGGCTCCCATTATCCCCCCCTGCAACCCACCCACCCACCTACCCTTCAGCTTCCGACTGGGCCTGGCTGGTTAATCTTCCCGAGGCGTTCAGTGTCTAACCGACCCCCCTGATGCCAGCAGACAAAGAGAGGGCTCCCTAATTCTCCCTTTCTCTCCTTTACCCTCACCCACCCTCACCCCTTCACCGCACCCCCCACTTACATTCTCCATCCACAGGGCCCCAGAACCAGCGGAAAGGCTTTGAAGAGGGGGAACACCCCCTCCCAGCTTTTGCCTTCCATCCCTCTGGTACCCCCACACCCGTCAAAAAAAAAAAAAAAAAAAAAAACCTCCACCGCCAAGGCTGTCAGGGTGGCCCTTCCTTCTCTCCCCCTTTGTGGGGTCATGTGTACCCCGCTTTACACATCCCAGAACCTTAGCATCCCCCCCCCACCCCCCACCCCATCCAGCTCATGAAAGACCGACCTGCTCAAGAATGTTGTTTTTAGCTCCTTCCTTTACTCATTGAGCGGGTGATTGGTGATGTGCCCGGTTTTTGTTGCCCGTATCAATGGTGCCACTTGATGACAATTTGGCGGGCGAGACGGCCATTTTTAATCAGACGTTAATTTATTGCGCTGCACCCTTGCTGGCGTGACTTTGGTTAAAGGAATGAGTAGGGTGTTGTGTAGCTTTTTGTTCCTTGTTTTGTTGGGGAGTGTGGCTAACATTAATAGCGTGTAGCTATAGTCCCTCTTTACAGAGGCCTCCAGTGGCACTGAGCCTCGCCTGGAGGAAAAGTCCCTGCATTTTGTAAAAGACCTAAACACATCTGAGGACAACCGCATCAGGGTTACAGTCACTTGATCCGCCAACTATAATAGGTGTACAGTATGTTCTCCCATACTTACATAACAGAACATCTGGCTTATAAAGTGCACTAAGTCGGCTAAATTTAAAATTTACATCTGGAAAAAACTGGGACAACACTCGAGTGTTTTCAGGTCATTTTTTTACAAAGATCTCCAGCATCTGATGGTCCAACACTTTGTGAAACCTTTTGTACAACAGCATCGGACGAGGCTGTGTTTGACCATCTCCATACCTTAGTGAAACTTTATGCAGTGAATCATCAGATGTGCTGAGTTGAGAAAGTAATTAGTGTGTGAATGTCTCCTTAAGCTCACGTTTTATTCTTGTGTGTAAAAACAAGTGCAACTGAAAATGTGCGTAGTTGTGTCCATATTTATGATTACTGTGTTTTGCAGTGTCACTGTTTGGAAAAAGACTTTTTCAAGTATAACCTGGCCTTAAGACACCTAAATACAGGTAGTATTAGTTTGTTTGTGGGACATGTCTTCCAACCTTGTCTGAAGAAGAATGTGTTTATAGCGGTTCTCAAAGGCAAGATTTGTTGAATCATTCAGATTCTGTGCCTACAGAACTGTGCACTGACAGTTTTTCCTCAAAGGCATTCATGGTGTTACACACATGGAAATCGTGACAGAGGTACATAGTTGGGTGAAGAGTGAAAAAACAAGGCTCGGGGGAGAAGTTCAAATCCTGCCTACAGTGCCGTCTCAGCTCGACACACCTGGCCAGTCATAATTGTCGGATTTACGGTTCTTGGAAAGTTAGAAAAATTGTCTGATGCAGCCCCCCCACCCCCCCAGTTCCAGCGTCAGGGAGGTGTGCAAGAGGGAGTTTCAGTCGCTGTTCAATGATCTGACAAGAGCTTCATTTTGGGCCGTGTGAAGTCGATAGAAGGCCGGGACAGAGAGGAAGCATTTTGAAATTCAGGTGGCTATTTGTGAACAAACCAGGATCAGCATGCTCATTCAAAGTGAGTCCACAGGTTCCCGTGTTGGATGTCTGACTGGGTGTCGGGCCAGGCGGATCTGCCAAAGAAGAATGCTGGGAACCTGATACTCGCTCTCACCATATTAATTCACCACACTGGATTTATAGTAAACCAGCGACTAGAAATCTGAGCTTGAACCATGACCAAAGATCTCTTCGCTTGGTCTCCATCTTTCTCTCTCTGCAAGCTGATTTGTCTCACTTGTACAGTCTCTTTTCCAAGCCGTCCTCAGTCTGTCTGTCCAGCCTGCAGGTCTTTCTCTCCTTCTCTTTGCTGAATGAGGAAACTTTCATTTATGCTCGTGGCAATCTTTTCAAGTCCCGTCTTCCACCGCATTCCAAAAGCCATTACCAGTCAGAGCAGAAGGTGGGAGAAAAGCAGCATTGCTGTGTCTGTGGGTGGATACGTACCTGGGTGAATGGCATGTGCACAGCTGGAAAAATGATCCTACTTCAAACAGTAGTATGAATCAGAGAGGTATCAGTAACACCACCCACTCAACAGCAATAAAACAAGTGCAGGGAGGGGTTCTGTGTGTGTGTGTGTGTGTGTGTGTGTGTGTGTGTGTTAAGAGAAGTGAAAGGAAGCTAGGAAGTAAGGAAGGCATTTAACCACAGGCAAATTTTGTAGAACATTAACAGAACACAATCTTTTTCCTGGTTTTATGAATGAATGCGGGCATTGTCTTGAATTAAAAATTAAACGGCTCTGGATTACCTCTCAGTTTCGTGGCACATCCTGTTTGCACCAGGGTCTGCACGACCTCGCAGCAATTGTGCCAGTTATGTAATCGACGTGCTTCTAAGTGCAGCTGAGGTATGTATAGGGGATTTACATAGATTGGGGTGCACGCTCCGAGAGGGTTGGGGGGCCCCCAGTCAAATAAGACAAAAACGAGGGCAGGATATGAAGTCAGGGGACTTGAAAATACCACCATTGTGAGTAATGCGGGCCTCAGGCTATCACGGGATACTGCAGGAGGTGTGTGAACCCTTTTCAGAAGATTCGTCCGTGATTAAGTCAAGGCTATATAAGTCACATCCAATATTGATAAAGAGTCAAACAGCTGCTGCTACATCTGCATCCAAATTTCATTTCCAGTAAATGCCTGCAACTTAGAAAAAGCAATAACACTCAGAGCACTTCAAACGATCTTCGCTGCGCCGGCTTTCCTTTGTTCTTGCGTATCTTATCACTGCAGGCTCCAATAGAGCAGCGCAGGAAGATCAAGTTTTAAGGGAACGTTTACAGCTTATTATCTGGACAATATAAGGAAAGTGAAGTGTCTTTTCACGGCTGTGTGTATGAGATGAAGAGCGTTGCAGAGTGATGACACATAAGTGAGAAAAAAGGGAGGCGAAGTTCAAGAACACCAAGATGATCCCTGTGTCATCAGGTCAGAAAATTCAGGAAGCTTAAAGAGCTGATATAAGAAGTTGTTTGGGTTTATATTAAAAAGTCAAGATACACTTTGCCCACAAATGCCTTGCTTTGTCTGATAATCATGCATGGAGAACTTCATTTTCTTATTGAGATTTGGCAACTTGGATCACAAAGTCAGTGTCAATAGAAACGAGAAATGCAGTTAAATGCTGGAAAAATGGGCAGAAGATTCAGATGAAAACATGAAGTCAGTTCTTTATTTTCCTGTTTTCGTGATGATACAACTTGCTCTGGCGGCACGTTGGACCCACAGCCCTCCACGACAGCTTGGAGCCCAGCTAAGAAAACAGTCACATGTCCCATATACCCAATTTGAAGATATCGCCCAAAGCTCCAAGAGTACTCTTCTATCTTCCAGCGTGCTGTAATTACAAATCCTCAAATTGTTATTTATTGCTTAGAAATTAGTTACAGCCTTTTAAAGACCTTTGATACTAAAATGATTGCATGTTTTTAAGTGGCAAATCAGATGTGACCTGGAGGGTCTGGAGTGTAATGAATCGGTGGCTTTTGTGGAGCCTGAGCATCAACATGTTACTTAAGGATCGTGTTCTTACTGAAAACCAAACAGGCTGGTTGTTTTGAGCAACAAAGGGATGGAGGAAATCAGCTGCCAATCTGAATCCTGAAGGATGTCCACGCTCCGCAGCTGCATCCTGGATATGGATTACATAACGCTAATGTTCATGTATTGTTGTGTGTTTTGACATTTGTCGTTCTTTCTTTTAAAAACTCTATTTAGTTGGAGCAACAGCAGGGCAGTGTGGTGAATCAGTGGTTAGCAACACGTCCACTCATGCCGGTGTGGGTTTCCTCAAGGTGTTTGTGCTCAAAGACAGGAAGGTGAGCTGGAAACTCTAAAGAGACTGTTTTCTTTTTCCCCAATGCATGCTGGGATAAGTTCTGATCCCGAACAGGAAAAAGCAAGCGTACGTAATGAATGGATTTAGGAGCAGACGGGCAAATAAGTGAACTGCACTTGAGCCCTTTTTCCCTCCAGGCAATTGGTTAAAAATTGTACATTCAGACAATTGTGGACTATCTGCTGCAACCTCACCAACCTGTTTTCAATTTGCCTGTAAAGTTTGACTGCTCCTCAAAGCACCATCCTTTACTCTAACGTTAATCAGGGCTGTCAGAGCACATTTTCCATACCCTTGGACCATGCAAATTAACGTTTTCCTTAGTACTATTAGCCTGAGGGGGGGGGCTAATATAATTTGTCCATACCTTCATTCTCTGATTTCACCATCGCTCTTTCATATTTCTCTGCCATTCGTTACAGTCTACATCCGCGTGAGGCATATCGGCCGCTTATAAAACATGATTTTAGGGCTAATATAAACCTGTTACGTACATAAAATCAGCATTTAATGGCTGCCCACATCTAATCTGTAGCGTTGGCTTTGAAAAGGGGAATAAAATTCCGGCTTTGAGGATGATAAAGAGTGATGGTGGGAGCTGTATGGAGAAGCAAGCATGCGTTTCCCATATCAATCAAGGCCTATGGATGGCGAGGCTAGTTAGCAGCTCGTGATTGTTTTGAGGCCCTTGGCTGGGGTTCCAGTGTATCCCCGAGGCCTGTCCCTTTTGGTTGGCCCAGTGGGGGGCGAGGTGGCGCCTCCGCAGCCCCAAATCCAGCCCACGTTCATGCGTCCGTTCGGATCCATCACTGCAGGGCGGAGTGGTGGGGCAAGGGCCGGCCTTTGTCCAGCGGCGCATTCTTTGGCCCATTGTGCGCCGACCACAACCATTTAGGGATTTTAAAGGCTCGTTTGCACAATTCCTTTTGTCAGCGACCCTCAGCGCTGAAAAGCAGGAGAGCAGCGGCGGGGGGGAGGGGCCAATGTTTTTTTTTTTCAATGTAAAAAGGAAAAAAGATGGAAAAAAACAAAATTAGAGAAAAGGGAAGAAAAATAAAAGAGGGGGTGAAAAATGAAGTTTGTTGTCGATGTTCTTTTTTAATTACATGGAGTGGCAATAAATCAGTAAATCAGGGCCCTTGACACAATACATATGCTCCCCTACCCCGTCATTTAAGCTCTGCGTCTCACCACGTCTTCATGAAAGCCTTGGATTTTTTTTCCTTGGGCAACAGGCAGGCATAGTTTTCTCATGGCACCGAGGCACATGTCGTAATGGGAATACAGATACCGGCTCAGACACATCAGATGTTCTCATAGAGTAAAACAAATGCTAAGCATAACAAGATATGATGGACCCCTCCCAGCTGCCCGTAAGAAAACAGCTTCTTATCAGAATATTTTCCCTTTTCTCCGCATTCCTGTGAATAAGGCCGAGCTGTGAGGGTCCTTGGTTGGAGAGCTTGTTTTGACTGTGATAAATGTGATGCATATATATGTGTGTGTGTGTGTGTGTGTGTGTGTGCTCTGTTGCATAACCCAGATCCTTCTGCATCCTTAATGACATCATAATGTATAGCCAGGATGCTCAGACGTCTGATTTAATGGAGAGTCAGTTAAGTCAATTTGGTGAAGGTAAACACTGATTACATTTGCAGTGCTGATAAGGATCAAGCATCCCTCTCCTCCACTTCCTCCTGATCCACGTTTTGGTCTCTGACTCTGACTTTCCAAGAGCAATATAGAAGAATTGTCACTGTATTTGAATTTCAATGTAATATCCCTCTTATGCTTTATTGGATTATAAAACTTTACCCTAACTGTGGGCAATACTGGCGATATAAAGTTTTGTTTAGACAATCAATATTGTATCATACAAGAAAAATGAATAAAGGTTTATCTTATCTTATCTTATCTTATCTTAACATATCTTATCTTATCTTATCTCTGCAGCTTAGTTCAGAGAATTCACACAAATATTTCTTATGTATTTATTTAAGAATCTGGCAAATGACTATTAGTAACGATGCATTTGGCTCATTAATAATGACACGTCGCTCTCTTCTACATGATTACATTAGCAGCTTTTAATTACAAAAGATGATGATGTTGCTGATTCTGGTATTGCTTGCATCAAATAATGCTGAATATGTAAAAAAAAATAAAAATAAAAAAAAAAGTCTGAAATTAGAAAAGTTTTCGCATTTTAATGATTAAATATCTGATTAAAGAGTACTTTTTTTTTAAAGCCAACTTTTCAATGCTGGAATTTTTTGGCCACTACTCAACAAGTTTTAATTTCAATATCCAACCCAACGATCTCTAACTGAAAGCCAAAGACTTTATTCGTGTCTATGAAGGTAAAGATAATGTGTTTAGACAGCTCAGGATCCTCTGGTTCTTTTACACATTGAACAATATCAACACTTTCCCACGCCTATGGCGACAAAGCAATGTCTTAATACTCCCACCTGATTTATTCATTGATTTGTAATCAGCGAACTCAATAACCAGATGGATACATTTATGTGCGGATGCGAGGTTTTGTGTTTCTGTGTGTGTTGTTGTTGTTTGGTGTTAGGGCTTGCGTTGCACATGAATAGCCGACCACAGGGGGGGTAGATGGTAACACACTAATCTGATGCTGTGGAGGATAGTTAAAGACTCTCTTAGTCCTTTAAAGCACATTGTTATCATCCTGATTGGGTTTAGCACTCAAGCAGAAACCAATGCATTCCTTCCTATTGTGTTTCATTCACCGGAAAAGCTGGAGAGAAACAAAAGGCACCGAGCATCACAATCTGGCCCTATTGTTGCTCATACAGTGACCAGCAGAGTCTGTTAGAAAGTTTTATTGACTGGCTTAACACTTGACTGTGAGGAATCTCAGGAATCAATTACTATTTATTTTTATTCAAGAGGCTTTTTTTTCCGATTGGATTTCTGGATTCTGATCCTCTTCAGGGAAATCGGGAGGACAATGAGCGAGGGTCACGACTTTTGGCTGAAGAGGTCAGAGTTGAAATGACGTGCAAGGTGGCGATGAAGCAAGTGGAAAAACAAAGGGTTGCTATGGAACAAGCAAATGGTATTTGAGTTAAGACCGAGCTTTTGAGGAAAGCTTTAAAGGTAGTTTCGACAGAAACTTCCACGGTACAAACTTGACAGAAGATTATTCAAGATGTTTGAATTTACATGTCTAGACAAATGTGAGTGGGGTTTTTTCTTAATCTATAAGGACATACGTTTTGTTCTTTGATCTGCTCTGTTTCTTCTTCTCGGCTTGGACTGTTAAGTCATCTTGCCAAGTTTCTAAATACGTTGTGAGCTGCCAACTTGCACAGGCGTGTTCTTGTGTGAGTCAATGGATGGTATGTGAAGAGAAGAGGAGCTCAAAGCTGATTCCAGCGATGCGTTGACTGATCCAGCCTTTGAATACGACTGAATTCAGACACACACAAAACAAGGGGTCAAGTGTGTCAGCATGCAAAGTCATGTGTCAGGAGATGCACCCCACACTGAAGCATGCACATTTATACGAGGGGGGAACGGGCGCACGGTGGCACTGCCTATAAAGAGCGGACGACCTCCAGTTTCTGTTGGCACAACACCTGACCCTGCTACCGCTTCAACATGCATCCTACTTCTCAGCTGTTCCTCCCTTGTTCTCCCTTTCTCTCTGTTTTTTATTATTGTATGGAGCTGCCCCTTCCAGCAGCAACCCACAGGAAGCCATTCACTTCCTAATTATCTGCACATCAAACAGGGGTCGCCACAGAGACGCAGACCATAAATTCAGCCCCCTCCCCTCCGCTGTGGTGCGATAGCGCAGCAACAGCTGCCTCTAATTGGGGCTGTAGGTTCAAACTGCTAACATATGACTTCCCTCCCGTTCACTAACACACTGTCTGCCTCTGCCGCGGCTGCAACACACACAGACCAGGTCACCGGCACAGACAGGGATGAGGTTTCGCATAAAGAGAGACGGGGAGAGCAGAGAAAGAGAAATACACCCATTGATTGCACGGGAAGCTTGGTGTGGTTTTGGGATGGGCTCTGAAGTGGTCCGGTGTGGCCCACTCTCACCGCACAGACCCTCAGGTCAACAGGAGCTCGCCCATATTGACAAAGAGAAAGAGAGGGATGAAGGGAAAAGAGTGACAGGCTGTGATAACAAAGACCACCACAGTGCGGTTTCGTGATGGCTCTCCGGGTGAAAAGCGATGAGTTATCAGATCCGGCTGGACCAGATGTTGCATCGAAGACCTCTTTTACACTTGTGTAGCAGTTCAGCCACCCGTTACTGAAACGTGAAGCACTCCTATCTATTTCTCCATGTTAAAAAAAACATGCTTTTTTTCTATCAATTCTTGCCTTCCTTTATTGGCGAGCCAGAGGTCAGGGTCACTTGCATGTCCCTTTTTGTGCTCAAGAACACTTTAACACATACAGTACATGGATAGATACACGACCAAATTGATCCTCATGCGTTAAACCACTGAGAGATAATGAGCTATTTCCAACACATGACCGGTGGAGAGGTGTCAGAGGAGGACTCCATTGCCCATAGGCCTGAAGAGGCTTTAGTACCTGCCACTGCCATGTAAATTGGACCCTTAGAAAGTGAACGAGCCTGCCTATTGTCTCTAATGGCCTCTTGTTAGAAAAGCCGCCTACAGTGTGAATTTGAGTTTGTATGAAGGCTCCAGGGTACGTGCATATGCACTTCCTAGCTTCCCTTAAGTTTACTGCATTCAGCAGGAAACACAATTAGCCCAATCAAAGTGAAAGGAGGGGGTCGGGGAGGGGGGGAGGAGGAGAGCACTGCGTTTTATGAACATGGGTGGTGAAATGGCAGCATTGTGACGGCAGAGGATATTAGGTGCTGGGCGGCAGCTTTTTGATGTAGAGGAGTCTTTAGAACGCATCTGACTCTTGTTAAAGTGGACCGACGTACAATTAAAGATATATGGCCCGGGACAGCCGTGTGATTTGGATACATTAGCGGATTAGATTTTAAAGGGAGTTGTTTAAAGGATGGCCAGTAAATACTATTCAGCACTAATGTGTGCTCTCATGTATGCAGTGAATTAGGTATCGTTTAAAAGCACCATTTTTAAAAGCATGTTAATGGAAGTCTATTAAAAAGGGATGTTAGGGAGATTAATTATTGGTCCACAAACTGCTGTGTGTGCAGATCCTCATTATAGACATAAAGTAATATTCCCAGATGCTACCTCTCTCATTTATCTTTTTTCCGTCTGTCTCTTTGTCTTTCCCTTTCAACCCTCCTCCCACTTCTCTTAAAATGCTTTCACATATGGAGCCTTTACTGTCTTTTATGGCATTTTTCAAGGGTTCATGTATAAATAAGGAGCTGTCTTGAGCGCACAGTCAATTTGCGAACGCTCGAGACGCCCTATTTATAGGGAGCTATCACAGGCTCAAGGGGAAGTAAAGAGCTAAAAAACATTTCTGCTTAAGTTTCACACTGACGTATTCTGTGAAAAAGTGTATCATCGCCGCTGTTGGAAGTGTCAGGATGCTCAGCTTCTAGTTTCTGGCAACACCAGATGTTAGCGGTGTTGGTGGTATATGAATATATGAATTTACGATAATGTTTGTGACATGACAGAAGCTGTTTCTCTTACTAGAACAGTTTGGGATGTTTACCCTTGAAATTTTAGAGTGCATGTGTGAAAAGGTCTTAAGAGTCTAATCTGCAGAGGTCTTCACTATTAATTAGAAAACAACACAGGTGACAGAACTGATGAGACCAAACAGAGTTCATTCAACATCATTCATTCCTTTAATTGTGGTGTGTCAACCCAAAAAAAGTCAGATGAAGAAACTGTTCAACCGCTGTTTTGGTATTTCACAATGAGACATTCAAAAAAGTTCGAATGAAAGTTTAATCCGTAAATGCGTTTTTTAAAATGTACCTGGTTTAGTGTAGACCTGACCTGGTCGGTTTAGTCCATCTGCTAGGTGTGAGGATGAGAGTAGCTGCTATTGGAGGTATATAAAGGCAAGGGGGCCGGCTATTTAAAAAGTTATTGAATCAGGAAATTCCTCAAACACTCTGGGAGGGGGGGATCATTGCAAGGCTTAGCTGACCCTATGTATCCACCCCTCTCATACCCCTGGATGGACTCAAAAGTGGGCTCACTGGATGTCCCTTAGTCAGCACATACAGGGGGTGAGGACAAAAGCTCCATTCTGCCAACAATAGGGGGCATTTAGACCGTCACATACCCTGGTTGACTCCAAGGGTGGGGATGATGGGGGAGGTAGGTGAACGGAGAGAGAGAGAGTGGAGATAGGAGAGCTTGGAACTTCAATGGGAAAAAAAAGCTATCTATAGAAAAGAGTCAGTGCTGCCCAAAAGCTAAGCTTACCTATGGGCCAGATCAAAGGTCAGGGACTAGACACACAGAGGAATCCCTGTGGTAAAGCAGAGAGAAGCAGCGGTGATGGGGGTTGGGCTTAATCACAGAGAGAATGGACGGCATGGGTACGAGGATCACACAACACAGCCTTTTCATTTGTTTCAATTAGACCGTTGCATTGGCACAGCGGGGGTGAAAAAAAAAACACTGTCATCTGGAGAATATTGATCCTGGCTCAACCTTTGCTGCAGCACAGCCCATCACTCTGCAACATGCTGCAGGGGCCAATCAAACAAGCACAGTCCAGGTAGAAGAGGCCTGTGTGGTGTAGCATTGAGCTCATTCTTATGTTTACGTCACAAGCATTGGGAGAAACATTGCATCTGTAATGGTTGTCGAGAGTTGGAAAATCCTGTTGCAAATGAGTGTGATGTCTTAGCAATGCATGTATATGAGAACTGGAATTATATCCATTAATTCCACTGATAGTTTTCTCCTCATAATTTCTATCTGCCGCGCCATTTTGTGCTTACAATTGAAAGACTCGCTGTGCCATATAAGGCTCTTTTACTAAATCCATGGTCTTGGTGTCTGGTGTACCTTCAGTCCTGACTTCCTGCTTCATATTTCTCACCTCCACCTATAGAAATGTGACCCGAAAAAAGTTTGACTGACAGTTTTTGTTGAAACGCTTGCATGAGATTTCATACCTGCATATGCAAATGCTTCTTTTTGCTGACCTGCAGTGACTTCATAGCTCACCTCCCTCTCACATAAAGCACACACAAGCTCAAGGGGAAAGTAAAGAAGCCACTTTTCATCCACATCTAATGGAGGACATTTTTTTTTCCTCCATCCTCACAGAGCTCCCAGGTGCCCCGTGTGCCCTCCCTTCCCTTTCTCTGGTCCGAATCAAAGGCTGATACTCTAAACGCGATGAATGACATTGATCTTAATCTGTGAGGAGTAAGGGTAATTTCGATGGGTGTGTGTGTGTAAGTGGAACAGAGAGAAGGTCAGGGGGTCTGCGGAGAGGGGGAAGATGATCTGTGTGCTCCAGCAGGGCACAAAGCGAGGGCGCGAGCTACAGGAGCGCTCTCCCTTACAATGCGCCCTGAGGATCGTTAAGTGATTGTGTTACAGAGAACAGGTGAACTGCGTCTCTCCGCCTCGTCTTTTATATTTTCCTCTCTATTATGATTTACAGCGCTATTCTTCTCTCCTGCCACCCCGCCATAACTTGTGCTGTTCTTTTGAAGGCGGCCTGCTCGCTGCTATTGTACCTGGCCAGCTTTGAAGTGCCTAAGTCTTAAATGATGATGAGACAAGGAGAGTGCTTTTCTTTAACAGCCAGGGTAAAGGAGGCTCTTGTTTCTGACAGGTGTCTTTTATAGAAGGGAGTGTGCTGGACTGGTGTTTTGTTGGGGATCGGGTTCCACCCTTCCCCATCACCTGCTAATTGAATAACATTAGCTTGCCATCTGTGGAGATTTACTGGAACTGACCTCAGTGGACTGTTTAGATTACAGATTAGGCAAGAATATGTGAAAATGAGTCGTGTAAATAATAATGGCCATTGTTGTTTTCTGCGTGACGAAAGCAGACTTCTGTCCGACTTTGTGATCGAAAGTCATGATGCTCTGACTCATCAGGCAGCTTATTTATTATGAAAACATATTGTCTCTAACCCTAGTTGTTGTCTAGTCAGAAAGGTTTGGGTTCGAATATCACATCTCAGTGTATCTCGTAATTCCTGATCCAATACCTGCACAATCTTATTACTTATTGAATCTGACTGAAGTTCATGATGAAATTGACAAAGATGTTGCATTTAATTGCATTCAATTAAATCTGTTTCCCTCATTAGGTTTAAGGTAAATTGGAGGTAAATGGTATTTTATTTGTGGTGAAAAACTACATTTTAGAAATTCAACAATAACACTACACAAACAGTGTCTCCATTACTCAGAATTATCCACACAGCTCATTATGATTTGTGAGAATTTAGCTACTTTTTATTTTTTCTATAAAACTGTTGACGGCGTGTAATTAACATGAACAGACCTTTTAAGCTCACTGCTGCTCCCTCAAAATAACTCTCAAAGTGCTTTTGAGCAAGGCACCAAATCCCAAGCTCCACCAGAGGTTCTTTGAAGAACAAGCTGGCTATTGGAGCGTATTACATCTCCTCCTTTTCCCACCGCTATGTTTGCTCAAAGTGGTCCGACCCAGTTAAATAAGGTAGCTCAAGGACAGTGCGTCAATGAGAGCCCACTCCCACTCGTGTACACTGAACACAGCGAAATCTCCATTCATGTGGAAACTAATCACATCAGCTGTTATCTCTTCATTAGCGCCAGTCTAAACAGTGCGTCCGTGTTTGGTGTGTGTGTGTGTGTGTTCCTGTATGTGTGTGAAAGAGACACTGCAAAAAGTGAGAGGATGCATAGATATGCATGCACAACAGGGCATGAAGGCATTTGTCTTTGTGTCTGAGAGTCAATATGTGTGTGTGTGTGTGCATGTGTGTGTGTGTGCACATCTCAGCTTTGCATCACTGATTCCTACTCCAGCCCTGGAGTAGATCTAGAGCCAGATAGCGGCAACGCACAGGCCGCTGTGGGCCACGGCCATCTGGGCCTGGCCCGGGGCGGGTATTCTCTCGGGTGGGGGGGGTTGTTTGGACTGTTGTGGGGGGGTAGAGGTTGCAGGACAGTATTACAGGATGGGGTGGAGGTGGGGGGGGTGATTAGGAGGGAGGGCAGAATAAATACACCCCTCCTCCCCTCCATCCGTCCGCCTCAAGCTTGTGGTATGATGGAGAGAGGGTGGACTGAACACACAGCTGTCCTCAGCCATTATCAGTGATGGATGAAGCCAGAGCAGAGCATCAATGGCATGCCCGGCGCTCACTCACTCGAATGTGTCATTGTAGTGGTGTGTGTGTGTCTTATTTAACAGTGTGTGTGTGTGTGTGCGAGAGACAGAGGAAGGACGGCGAGAGAGAATGCAATGGCGTGCCAGGAATATCCCGATGACGCAAATTAATCACCTTCAATGTTTTCGACAACAGAATGAGAGGGACAAAAGAGGAAATATGTGCTCAAAACGTTTCCTGTAGTAAATCTTGCCGTTGTCTGATTGGATTTTGAGTGGGCGAGGTCTTATCGGTGCAGCTGTTCCAACTGCCAGGACATTTTAGCTTCCTCTGACAGCTCTACCTGTAACACTGTGTGACAGTGCAGCATATGTCCTCCAGTAGGCCCAGGCACTCGAGCATTAAAACCATAATAAATCAATTTCAACTGGATTTCTAAGACCAGTGGATTCACTCATAGCAACATAGTAAATCACATTTTTTTGTATGGAGTTAAACTTTGGTGAAGTTTGGTGCACAAATTTGCACCAATAGCAAGACATGTTAACTTTTGATGGAACGGAGACCAGAAAGTCCAAAATGGAGGATCCTATCAGAGCTTATTAGCTTTATTGCACTATCCATTTTATGTAATTGTCCTCTGTTGGAGTACAAATAATTGAGCAAAAATAAAAGTTGATGTTACAAAAAACACGTTTGGTTAAGCTATGTGAACGTTTTGTTCTAAGAAGAAAAGGATAAGAAGAAAACAGTGGCAGAAACAAGCTCAGATATTGCATTATATCATCAGTGTACTACTCATGAGCTCAGTAGTTCACTCAGTACCTCCATGTGTGGTTAACTCCATGTGTTCAGGCTTTTACACTTGTGTCAATAACCAGGTTATTTTCCTTGCAGAGCAGCTTGAAAAATCCTGACTTAAGTCCTTTCCTGTTTTTGGATCAATGTCCGTTAAGGTCGTATTGAAGGACGTTGGAAAGTGCTGGCGAGGTCTTGGAGGTGGAGGCGTAAAATGTAGAATAAGGCATTTGTTTGATGTAAAATCCCAGATTGAAGTTGAATGCTTCAGATAGTTCAGACGTCTAACAATGACCAATGCACTGGTGGATAGTATTTGATGTGTGTGTGTGTGTGTGTGTGAGTGTGTGCAGGAGGGGGGGTTTAAATCAAATTCAATGATGTCCTCCACTCCCAGTCCACCAATTAAAGTAATCAATGCCACGCCTGAGTTACCCCAGCATCATGGACTGAGGGCTGTTCCTTGGGCCTTCGTTCACATCAGCCTGTGGCTTGTGAATACTATTACCTTACAGGAGATAAAGCCATTGTCCCTCCGAATCTAATTCTTCCATAATTAACCTTGTGTGTAATCCTGAGAGCTTGCTGACGGATGTCCAAAATGCTAACTCAATCCCCAGCCAAGGTTTTCGCTGATTAGATTAGTGTGCACTGACTCATGTTCGCACAATGCCGTCGTCTGACTCAACAGCTGTCAAACACAAGAGATGGGCATAAGCCACCAATTAAATATGCTAATATATTTCATCCTCTTAGATAGGCGAATTATGCGTGTGAAGAGACTGGGTTCAGTCGTCCTAATTCGCCCAATTTTCATCGGTAATTAAAAGCTTCAATTTCGTCAGGGTCAACCTGTCGGCGCAAACCCTTGAAGAACAGTAACAACTGCAGGGAGAAGGGGAGTCGATGTGGAGCGAGCTGGTTTTAGCCAATCTAATAAGAGCCAGTAATTTGCATCTGTGTTGGGTCGGAGTGCAGAAACAGGCTGATGTTATTAAAATTGAGACTGGTGGTTCTGTCTGGAGCTCACTGATCCATCAGAGAGAAGTGACAGCCAGGCAGACAGGCCTGTAATGGACTGGTCATGGACCAAAGACCCACCAGAGAATACACTCTAACAAAGGCTAGTGGAGAGGACTGCATGCAGAGGAATAAAAAAAAAAAATCTATCAAATATTCAACTTGGTGCTTAACGGTTATATTCACAGTAAATCACATACATGAACACTCACAAAGAGACAGAACCGTCTTTTATTTCCGATAGAAATTGACCATGACACTTCAGTAGCAGGTGCTTTGTCTTGCACACATCTCCGATCTATTGTTTGTAATCCTTTTCACAGGTTCAGATATGCCACCTCCTGACCTCGCCGTCTCTCCCTCTCGCAGTGGTGTGCAGATGAGAGCCGCTCCAACTGATAATGACGGGGGAATATTGAAAGACGAGTAACCCCGCCGTTTCCCTCTCTCTACGATTCATTAACCCGATTTCCACTGAGCTCTGTCCCACATGTGTCAGCGAGGCGCCTGCTGAGGATTCTGCCGCCCCGCCCGGCCCCGTCCTCTGCCCCGTCGCACTTCCAGCTCGCCATCAAACCGACAGATAACTGTCGAGGAGCAAGGTCGCCCCCGAAGTGTCGATAACCTTGTATTCTATCTAGCCGTTTTTGCCTGAGGATTGCCTGCCACTTGATCGATCCCCTGCACTCGGAGCTTAAAGATTACGAATCAATAGTGTTATGTATTCATTTAGGCGGCTGAAATTACTGAACAAAAAGCCTTGAGATAGTGAGATTTAGATCTTATCTTATGTCGGCTAAGAGGCATTAGCGGGGAGGATATCACTTCTGAACGCAGTCGTGAGTGGCTTGTTATAAAACACACTATTTTAATTCAAATGAGTATTATGTTAAACAAAGGTCTATTAAAGATCAGTAATAAGTAATTGATGACAGTTAAGAAATGTTTTGAATCTGTGAGAAAATAAAATGCATCATAACTAGCTAATGGACATAAATCTTTTTGTGATGTAAATATTTTATTGCATCTTTCTTGTAGTTTCATGTATCTATAATTTTAAACAGCAGAAAAAAATAAAAAAAGCATCAGCTTATCAATACATTTATCAATATTCACATGCAACATATGAAGCACTTATAAAGGAGAAAAGCAAAAAATATTCCTGAATATTCCTTGACTTTAGGTCCATCCTCAACATGAACATGGCGTCACAGGTGTGTATTTTGTGGCATCTTCTACTTTTTCTCACTCAATCCAGCCAGGAAACTTCCCAAATTTTAAGGAAAATGTGAAAAGAAAAACAGTACATTTATAGTCAGAGTGTCATTTCTTAGTTGGGGTGTGGAGGCTGACTCTTGCTGAACAGGCAAAATGTGCCTCAACCGCCTCCACTACCTCAGTACATCTTGCTCTCGCCCCCAATCCAGGCCTTGTGCAAACCCCCCCGGGGCATGCAAAGAGGGATTTGCAGTGTACACAGTCATCACTGAGGCTTCAGCGGGGCCTGAGAGGGTCAGTGGATAAATGAATGGACTGGCTGGGCTGCTGGAGTGGACCAAGATATTATTCACTTGTAAAACCCTGTCTATTTTTGTTTTCGTTTGAAGTAGTCTTAACACTGTGACGTAGTTTTAAATGAATATATATTACTATCCATAACAATATTGAATAGAAAAACTGACAAAAAACTGAACTCTTCTTGAAAAGGCCCCATCATGTAATTTGTGCTTGTCTAGTGTTGTTACATACATAATTATATTTACATAGGCTCCCATGCTTATGTTCCCAGGGTTCTATGTACCCTAATTCCTATATTTCCAGGGTCCTATGTTTCCTAATTGCTATGTTCCCCAGGCCCTATGTTCCCCATGTCCTATATTTTCAAGTTCCTATGGTCCCAGTGTCCTTTGTGTTCCCAGGGTCCGAAATATCCAGGTCCCTGGATACCAACACTGGGAATACAGGACCCTGAGAGCATAGGTCCCAGAGAACATGGGCCCCTTTATGTGTCATGTAATTATGGGCCCTTGAGAACCCAGGAATAACTCTGTTTTTTGATGAGTTTTACCTCCTTTAGCTAATTTTCTCCCACCGGTCTCTGTCACCCTTTGCAGCAGACATAAAGGTCAAGGGTCACACCCGTCCACCCTCTCTAACGATCAAACACTCGGCCCCCAGTGGATCCCAAATGACCATTAAGTCAACCATACATCACCAGGAAGCACTGAAATAGTCCAGATCTCTCAGATAGACTCACATAAACATACATTTTCTCCTGTTTTTCCCCCTCTGTAATCTTTAAGGCAATCTGTTGGCGACATATTGACTGATAAAATAGAAAGGACCCTTGTGGCGTGGAGGTTTGAAAAATGTGGTAGCCGAACGAGGCCCCATTCAAACACAAACTCATTGATTGGTAGCGTGAAACCACAAGGGAGTCTGAAAGGTCTGCTTAGGCCTGAGGTGACACCGGCACTCCACAATTAGCCCTCAATCAATATGTCTCTCATTGAGTTTTACCGCAGTCTGGGACGGCCTCGCCATCCATTCTGTCTTGTGCTGAAGGTGCAGGCCGAGGATGGTTTAGTTTAGTCTAATTTGGTTTACAGGCAGACGGTGTTTATTGGACCAGAAAACCATTTGTTATCTGTTTCCTCTGGAGGAGCAGTCATGAATCAATCTCGATACAAATGTACAAACACAGAAGCGCCCCAGTGATTACTCCAAATAAACACGCGCACATATGCAGAAACGCACACGCGATAGGAGTTGTGGGCGTGTACAACCCACTCTTATGCACACAGATAAGGACACGCTTGTTTTAAAAGACTAACGAGCACTTTAACACAGAGGATATGTGTCTCTGTTACATATGGCCATGACATTAATGAGCTGCAGCAAGTGTGAATCCCAATATTTACAATGGACCAGCTTGTTTATACTTGGCAAAATAAATGCTTTATCTTATGGCCAAAGCACATAGAACAAAGCTGTAACAGCAGGCTGGAAGTAACATGTGGCTGGAAGGTCGCAGGTTCAGTCATGTAAAGCTTTGAGAATTCAAGAAGAATAACACCATACCATGAAATTCTTCACACAACAGTAAAAAATAAAAAAGAATAAAAGTAAAAAAAATAATAATGTAAGAAACAAGGAATTTAAGTATATATATTTAAAAAGTTAAAATCCCAGGAGTTAAAAACTAAAGTGAGCAGTGCATCATTTATGTAAACAGAGACACTCTCAATGAACTGATTTGATAAAGATGTGAGAATTGTATATTTAAGATATATAAAATGAATATTATAAATACTTAATAGTGTTGGTGTTGGGAGCACGGAGCAAATATGTCAGCCACGGTGGGCGCCATCTTGGAATAAGTTCCTGTGTTTGCATCCATTCATCCAAGTTTGCATCCATGTAAAAGTGAAAGGTGGAAGAAGTGTCTGTGAGCCCCTTACCTGGTCCACAGGTGGTGCTGCCTCTGACCCTAGAACCTTTGACGGATGGTTTCACTTTGCACAAAATGAGGACTGGGTTTTGTCCCACAGGTGCTTCATGAGCCCAGGAAAAAGAGGAGGGATGATAAAGTCAACCCATATCTTTCTTAACTTGAAACTCCATATTTCTTATTTACCACTTGAGGTATCTTGCCATGTAGATGGAATTTGTCTTATTTCCTCAGGTTTTTAAATGTCCTTCTCTTGGGTTTCTGTCAACATGATAGACGTGAATGAAGTTTGGCTTGTGCTCCAGAATTGACAAACTACTTTACTGTGTACACTTTACATGATGCTATTTACATTTCCAAAGTAGTGTGGCAAACCTATCCGTTTACTTTTTACCTATTTGTTATTACAAAACCTCATCCATCCATCCACACGGTAAGTGAGAAAATGTTAATTGTGAGTTTGGGTGAAGTGACCCTTTAAAATTCACTTGTTTCCTTGGGCAGTTTCTTCTCGATTTTGAAGCGTATATTTAGTGGTTTTGTGCAGTTTGTACCTGTGTTGTCTGTCACTTCCATTTTCTCTGAAGTGCTTTGTAACTACTGTTTTGAAAAGTGCTTCATAAATGACTCACTGACAGCAGAGTGTCTCTAACCTTAAGGTGTGTAACGCGGTGATTGAGGCGGCTGTTGATATTCAAACATTAAACCCTGGAAAGTAATAACCTACTGTACTGTTATACAGCGCGGCAGCTGACGGCAAGTCCAGGCTGGTTTTGGACGCGCTTGTGGCTTTAACTGTTAGATGTCATGTTGTGTAGGGGCTCAGGCGCTGACAGACACATTGCAAGGACACTTGGCACAGCAGGCTAATTGCCAGAGGTTTGACTCAAAACAATGGGTTCAGAGAAACATTAGAGGACAGCACTTATGCGATCAATGCCCGCGCAACAATGGCATTCATAATCAATGTGGACTGAGATGTGACAGGATGAATGAAGGAAGTGAATGGATGTCAGCACGGATATATTATATCAGTGGATGCATGTGCATTTCACGAGCGCTGAAAGGTAAACTGCACTGGGTGAATTTGTTTTAATAATTAGTGCTTCACGGAGGCTTTTCCTCTTCTTTCTTCCCATTGTTACCTCTCTCTCTCGTTCCCTCCCCTATCTTAATCATCGAGTTTCTCTCACTTTTTTTTTTTTATCTCTCCTCCTTTTTCTCTTTTTCTCCCCACTCTCCCTCGCTTTTTTCTTTCTTTTTCTAGGTGCTGTGTTGTGCAGCCAAGACCGTTTCTTCCTCAGAACACGCTCTTGAAAGGCTATTCATGGATTCTTCAATGAAACCCTATTACATTTGTGTGTGTGTGTGTGTGTGTGAGGGAGAGAGAGAGAGGGACGAAAAAAGAAAAATAAAGAGAGGGAAAGGTATTCCGGGGGCCGGGCTACAGTACCATCTGTATGCAAATCTCCTCAGACTTTGGTAAACTTTGATCAAACACTCAGGCCTCCTTTTCTCTCCCTTCCCACCCTCCCTTGCCTCCCTCCCTTGCCTCCCTGTCCACTATGTGCTCTGCAATTACTGTAGCTCCACAGCTCTTTGTCAGGGCTGCATATTACTCAGCTAGGACAATAAGTTCCCTCGGGGAACTGCCCCTCATCCCCCACTGCACACACACACACACACATCCATGTTTTCTGCCCCAATACCCCTTGATACCCTCCCTGCATCGGGCTCGACTCCTCTACCTACCACAACCCCAACACACACCATTTCTGAGCACCTGCGACCGCGCTGGACCCCACAACAGATGGTGACACACACATAAACACACGCACACTCGACTCCCCCCACAGATAGCAGGGCTCTTGGCAAACAGAGCCCAGAGTGGCGCATGGGTGACGGGCATGCCTTTGTGCAGAGGTTGGGCACATTGCACTCACACACGCGCAATTGTGTATGGACACACACGCACAGCGGCCATTGTTTCCTCCATATGGAAAGGTTAACATGCTGAATGCAGATCCGGTGTCCAACAGGACAAATGAAATGTTGTGACAAGTGTTGTCAATTAATACAAGCGGAAATGAAGATCTTGAAAAAGATGACGAGACACGTGAAAAACATGCCACTTTATCTCCTGTGTCGCTTTAACGTCCATCCATCAGTGGGGTGTAAGCCCATTAGAGTCGGGTCGTGTGTGTGTCTGGGCAGCTCCAGCCGGGCAGTCAGTGGGCAGAAGGATAATGGGTATTAATCAGGGAAAAGCCACGGCCATATGTCTGTTTAACGTCGGAGATGGCTACTCCCTGAATGTCAGCTCCCCTCTAAAACAATTAGCCTCATTTCACAGAGTAGATAGCTTAACTGTAGCTGAAGCGTGTGAGTGTATTAGTGTGTGTGGTGGGGGTTGGGGGGGTGAAGAGAAAGAGGAAGGGTGTGTGTGTGTGTGTGTACACAGCTGAGAGGTGTACGATTTTATGTTTGTTTAAGACGGAGCGTGGGCAGCAAATGTGGCACTGGCCACTGTTAAGGTGTGTGTGTGTGTGTGTGTGTGTGTTTGAACAATGCTGTGCACGTGTCTGTGTGTTCGCTTTCTTATTAAATGTTCCAGTTAATCTCGCCGTCTGAAGCAAACTACCTCTGTTAGCTGTAATACGTTGTTTTTCTTTTATTTTTTCTGTTGGATGTTATTGTCCATGAACTTGTTTTCATCCTATAACCAAGCAGGATAAGCCATTAGGCAGATGGTAAGGGGAAGTCCCACGAGAGGACACGCACACACACACGCACATGCAACACTCAAAGACACTCGACTCCTGTCCCATACACACACACACATACATGCACAGTAAGCACACACAAAGACACCAGACCCACCAGACTCCTGTTATGTAATCCACCAGTTCCACTCCCCCACCGAGAGGCTCGGTCTCGGGCTGTCTCAACTCCAAAACAAAGTCATCAGTCTTCATATAGCCCTGTCTGTTACATAGTGCACATACCTCTGGATCATTTGGGTGCTGCTCCTATGGAGTTGATATGCACTGAAAAAGCAAAGATTAGTGTCTTTGATTCATCCTCTACTACTGTGATATGTTGTTTTTGCAGAAGAAGAAAGGGTCGCCCTGTCACATGGTGCGATGCAGTCATTGGTTTCATAGGTAAAAAAGGATGAATCAAAGTCATCAACAATGTGTGTTTTTATGTCCTGTTAATTCCCTTCCCGGCAAGTCTCTTTCTCTTTCCCTCTGTGAACACACTGTCGTGCTGAACGGCTACTCAGACGGTGGCAACAGATTTCTCTTTCAGCCATCTCCAGAGAACGACTGGCTCAGACTCCTGAGTGGCACATATTTGGGCTGAGGCCCGCCACTGGAGGCACAGAGGGAAGGAGGAAAGAGGGGAGGAGGAGGAGGAGGAGGAGGAGGAGGAGGAGGCCAGAGCCATGTGGCTGATGTTGGTAAACAGTATCCAGCCTTGTCCTGGCATCGTGGCAGGCAGCGCACAACGCCGGAGATATCAGGCGCCTGGGCCACACACAGACCGGGACAAAAGGTAGACTCGCATACAGACATTTGCATTCATGCACACACACACATACGCACACACACTCGGTGTCCGCCACTCAGCAGCTGCTCCAGTTTCCATGGCAACAGCCTGAACAATGTAGTAGGAAGGGCTGTCGGAGAGAGGGAGAGAGAGAGAGAGAGAGTGTGTGTGTGTAGGTGTGTGTGTGGGTGGGTGTGAGAGGCTACAGAGGGGGAGGCAGCCGCAGGGTGCTGAGACAGAGAGGATTCAGAAGACGCTCTTTACTTCTTTGTCAGGATGAGTCTTTGAGAGGCGGCAAAACAAATACGGAAATGTAGCGGCAGATAGAAAAATAAACAGAGGAGAGAGGCAGATATGAGAGGGAAGAGCGAAGGGGTGAGGGGGTGACACCCGCAGCTTCAGCAGCATTCAAAGATCCACAAAGACAAAGATGAGGATTTTATGATGTCTATTTATTTTTCAAAATGAGGTATTTCAAAGTGCTATGAGTTGCAGCACTAAATGTACATTTTAAAAGTGAAAAAAACAAACATCTTATATCCGTTTACCCAGTTCTATGCACCCGATAGTTACAAATATAAACAAAAGAGGAAGAAAAAAAAGGCCAGGTACATGAGGATAGAACACATTTGCTGTACAAAAGAATTATTTGAGATAGAAGGGGAGGGGAGGAAAAATGACAAGATAAAGTGATATCTACTGAGAACTCATTTTCATACGAAAATATAAGTATCAAATTTAGTATGTATCAGGTTCACACTAAAAGCATAAAGGTGTGTAGAATTAGTAATATGATACAATACAAAGAAAAAGAGAAGAAAAAAAACAATATATTGTTATATTACAAAGTTTCACGACTCTCAAAAATCGAGGCCTTACAGTACTTTAAAGGTATATAAACTTCCAGTCTAGTTATTGGCAGCTTCCTGACACGTATAAAAAAAACAAGGACATAATGTATTACAAAACAAGGCAGATCTGAGTGTATTTTGTTTGTACACTATTGTTATATACAAAAGTGTCGGCTAGCAAGGTGCACAGTTATACATCCACTGACTTGGTTTGAGCACCAGTGTGAGAGAGGAGTGAGAGAAATAGAACCTGTAGTGGCATTGTTTATGTCCCCCATGACGCCTCGACTGTCATAGTCTCTTCAGTTTTTTTTTTTTGCAGTGGTGAAGGCAAAAGTAAGTGTGCACCGCTGTCTTGTACGTGAACTCTCCAAGCAAAGTGCCCTCTGACACCCCATCCCTGTGGGAATCACCTGATTCCAGGCTGGTGTCACAGTGAGTACAAAAAAAAAAAAAAAAAATCAAGATACAAACAGAAATGATATAAAAACCAGAGGAAGGGAAGACCAAAACAAGGTGTGTCCTCTCTCCTTCCTCGTTCTTTTCTCTTTTTTTAATCTTTCCTCAATAATGTGACTGGATTGAAAAAGTAAACCCTAAACATTCTTAACGTCAACAAATGTGCAAAAAAAGTGGCGGCAGTGAAAGTCCGAGCATCCCTCCAGCACCCCCACCCCCACCCCACCCTCCTCCAGGTGTGTGTGTCGGCATCTGAAGATGAACGTCCTCTGAGATGTTTTTGTGTGCATGTGTACAACAGATGTGCAGGCCTATGTGTCTGTGCTTAAGTGTATAGACCTATGTGTGAGTGTGTGCATCTAAGTGTGTTTCAGACAGATTGAGTTGAGGTGGGCTGGGGCGTGGGGTGGGGGGGGGTCCTCCAGGGTATATGTGAGTGTTTCTGTGTTGTAGTGGTTGTCTGTTAGCGAGTCCTAGCCTGCTCCAGCCTGCGCATCAGCTGCTGCCTGCGGGCCTGGAGCCTGTCCTTCTCCTGCTGGAGCCTCATCTCCTCCGTCTCCAGCGAGCTCACATACTCGGTGGCCTTCTTCAGGATCAGCACCTTAGCCGCCTTCTCGTTGTGCGCCAGCTCCGGCACGTGGTCGCGCAGCGTCAGGAAGCTGGAGCGCAGGTCGTTGCGGCGCTGGCGCTCCAGGATGTTGTGGTTGCGCCTGCGTTCGCTGTCCTCTGAGTCGGAGCTGCCTCGCGGGCTGCTGTCTCCGCTGGAGCTGCGCTTGCTGCGAGCCCCCGACGTGCTGGTGAACGAGCTGCAGGATGTGGAGGAAGATGAGGAGGAGGATGAGATGGTTCTGGTGGGAGGTCGTGGGGCGTCTGATGTCTTTTGCTTCTTTGGAGGTGGGGCGGGGTCGTCGTCTGAGGCGTACGGCGAGGGAGCTGCGTAGTTGTGTTGCTGCTGGTGGACCGAGCTCCTCTTCAGGATCAGCTCCTGAGGAGCTCGGCTGACGAATCGACTCACCAACCCTGAGACGGTTCCTCTTGCCTCTTGGCTCTTGGCGTGCACTGAGATGGTGACGGTGCCCGCCGCCATGGGTGATGCCTTGTTGATTGTGGAGCGCCTCTTGTCTACTGTGACCACGTCGATCTCCTCCTCCTCTTCCTCCTCCTCCCCCTCCTCATCATCGTCTTCCTCCTCTTCCTCTTCTTCGTCGTCATCGTCGTCTTCCTCTTCTGGGAAAAGAAAGCAGAATGTGAGTGACTCAGTCGCTCTGACACACCAAGTATTCCCACTATGTGTTCCAGCAGGTGACAGGTATGCATGTGAGTGTATATAAACATGTATGTGAGTGAGATCAAGAGAGAGAGTGTGTGTGGGAGCGAGAGCGTTGCTCAACGCTGTTTGCATAAGCAGAAACCTCTTAATGCTTAGTGTCAGTCACTCCTCAACTAATCTACTCTGCAGGCGTTGACATGTTCAGTCTCAGTGCTGAACAGACAGGCTGGATTTCTTTCTCTCTATCCCTCCTTCAAAACTTCAGCTAATCTTCTCCGGTGAGACGAGACAGTTTAGGTCTGATGCCTTCAGTCTGTGAGAGCAGCTCCGGTCATGCCGACAGCGTGTGGCACATTAAGAATTCACTTTGGAATCAGAGGCATTAAGAACTTTACTTTAACTTTGACCCTTGATGAAGTTAAGAAATATATATATATATCGCTTCTTTTCCAGCTGAGCTCTTCATCTTTAATACCTGTGCTGAGATGGAGCTGAGCAGCTGAGACTTATCAGGCACTGGCGCCTTTGAAGATGAGAGGAAGTGGCCAATCATGAGGCAGAGAGTGTGAGGCCCAGTTAAAATGCCTTTTGTGATAATGGCTCTCATTATCAGCTCAGGAGCATCTGAAGAGTGTGGCATTTTACAGCTTACAGTAACCCACTTCAGACACCACTGCACCGGGATGCTGTCTCAACACATACACTGAAACACACACACACACACACTCAGTCTGGCGCTGCCATCAAAACAAAGCTGGGCACAGCTGGGTGGATGAGGGGGCGTGGCTGGCTTTGCCACATGTGAAGCTGGGATTTAGCTGTTTGGTGTTTCACTCTCAGAAGGGAGCAGCTCATTTATTGGAGCTGGAAAAGAGTATAAATAGAAGAAAGGGCACAACATTTCTGTCTGGGGAGATAAAATAGTAGCCTTGAGCAAGAGATAAATGTTCTTTGTGGGAGCACAATCCAAGTATCGGCGTGCCACTTTTTTTTCATCTACACAGCTGATTTTACTTGTTCCAATGTTTAATAGGAAGATTGCACTAACTACAGGGATAAACCTACATTGTAGCCTTCAAAGTCCGGGTGTCTTTGATGGGAAAGCGCACGCAGCACAAAGGACGACGCGCCTCGAACGCTGCGAGCGGCGGATGCGCGTTGGAGAGCTTTTACGCGCAGGATGGTGAGGCGGCAGGCGATCGGATCACCACCCTTTTAAGCCTCGGAGCTGGAGCGGCGCCAGGGAGACAGCTGTCGAGATGGAGCGCTTGTTCAAAGCTGTCACCCCCTCCTCCCTCCCTCCCTCCCTAAAAAAGAGGCAGCCAGAGGCCCTCCTCCGTCCTCCTTTTCTTCGCGGCGGAGGAGGTGTTTGGCAAGGCTGGCTGAGTCTACCCTCTGTGCCAAGCTGGAGGCCTTTGTACTACTGTTTCACAGGGAAAACACGCTGATAAGGACTCGTGAGTGTTTGTTTAGGGAACTCATAGGCTGTAATAGATGGGAGATGAAGTCTTAGGGCGATTAAATACACACAGCACTCATTTCCCAATCTAAACACATACTGCTTCCTACATCATCCATCAGAGTGTGTCAATCTGTTTTCATGAGTGTGTGTGTGTGTGTGTTTATGGTTATTATAGTCTAACTCCTGTTCTGACTTTTGGGTAAATTTTAGTCATCACCTGACCTCAAAGAGACAGTTTGTACAGACAGTCTAAAACAAGTGCCAATTTCTCACCCACTGTGCGTAAATGGTCCTTTAATCCATGCCCAGTGAAAGCATCCGCGGCACCTGACACTTTATCAGCTCATCGCATTCTCACAACACCTTTTCATCTTCTCCCCCTCTCCTCCAACAACAACCAGTTGTCAGTCAGTGTCTGTGTGTGTGTGTGGTGTCTTTTTTTGTTTGGCTCGGATGCCAAGTGAGTTCAGGAAGGCGCACAATTCCCCATTTTACTGCCATCTGCCGGATGAAGAGCCCGCTGATTACATAAACCTCGTTCACTGTGTCACTTTGTGTGTGTGTGTGTGTGTGTGTGTGTGTGTGTGTGTGTGTGTGGAATGTAACTAAGTAATCCGATTCTGGGCCAGTCATATGAACAAGCTCCAGTCAGTCCAATAATAATAATAATAATAATAATAATAATAATAATAATAATAATAATAATAATAATAATAATGTGGTGTTTTAGTGTTGGAGGTTTCTTGGTTGACTGTCTTTTAAAAATGGAAACAAAGGCTTCTGGCACATCTCCAAATTCTTACCGGAGTCACTGGGTGCGCTCGCCGGGGTTGTGGATGTGTTTACGGTCCCGGTTGAGTCCCTGCTGCCGTTCTTCTTGTGGACCGGGAAAGGGAAGACCACCGTGGGGTCCACGCACTCTGACACCGAGCTGCGGCTCACCACCTCCGGCGCCTTGACGCACGCGCTCCTGCCGCCTCCCGTGGCGGTGGAAATAGCCTTGCCGAGTTTTTCTGTGACCACCCGCTCCAGCTTTTCCCGGGCGGAGAAGCCGCTCCACATACAGTCCTGAATGATGATGCTGTTGGGGTTAGTATCCAAAGCGGAGCCGAACAGGTCCCCATCATCGGACGCCCCCCAGATATCGTCCTCGGGCAGGAGCAGCAGCTCTGAAGCCCAGTCCAGTGGGTCCCCCAAGCCGAAGCCCAGAGGGTCTGCTTCCGGGGAGGCAGCCGCCGGCTCCCCCGGTAGCGCCGCTCTGCTCGGCGAGAGGGGCGGAGTGGGCAACAACTCGAATTTCTTCCAGATGTCCTCCCCCGGTGGCGCAGAGTCGGGACCACAGAAGTAGAAGTCGTCCTCATCCGGGTAGAAGCACGGTTGTAAGGAGTCAAACTCCACATCGGAGTTTTTACTCATGATCGTCGGCATTTTATCCCCCAATCGAAAAATCTGCGAAGGAACAAAAGACACTTGAGTCTCCAGCAGGAAGGAGCGTCTCTCCCCTTATCCCTCCTCAACACACCTGAAAACTAGGAGCAGGAGTCATAGCCCACACACAGACACACAGTCTGCTCCACCAGATCCCACACTCACTCCTCCATGGGGTTTAAAAACCACACAAATCTCGCAGGAGAGCGTGCGTAAAAGTGACCGTGACGCACAAACTGTGCCAAATTACGCACGGGCGCACCTCTTAACAAACACCCCAGAAAATGTGAGCGGGACCCAAAAAAAATGTATATTTGCCTAAAAACACATGGAATGACAACAATCACATCTAACAGACATCATGTTCAGTGTTAAAAATCTGAGAAGATAAGAGCTGGTTTGTAGTTGTGAAATGATGCTCACCTTGTCCTGACTCGGGATGATAATGTGCGAACCAATTTTTCTCGTATCTCGCAGTCAGTAATAGAGACACCAGATTTGGAGCAGTCATCTACTTTGGGAGCACAGACGGTCCTCTGACACACATTGTGGCTGGCTGCACAGTGTTATACACTGAGTTCTGCGGGAGGAGAGCAGACTCCTCCCTCCCAGGCTGGAGGGGGGTGGGGGGGTGGCACAGTCGGGCTCTGGGTTTGTTGCGGCGCGGGAGAGACAGGCTGGCTGGGAGCTTTCTTTCAAGGTGAAGCGAGAAAATAGCCTAAACATTGCAGCAAGAATGAAAGCAAGGGAGAAAAAAAACACAAGGTGAAAAGGAAGAAAGAAATGAGGCCAATAAGAAAGAAAGAAAGAAAATATATATTATTGACAGCCTGAGGCACACTGTCTTCTCTCTCTTTCCTCATCTCTCCACTGGGATGACAGAGCCAGGAGCAGCTAAGAAACAGTCAAAGTAGCCCAGGGGCTGTTAGTGATTTGATGTCTTGCTCAGGTTGCTCAAGGGCACTGCAGCAGCCTGGATGCTCCTGCTGACCTGAGGGCCTGAACCCTGCAAGTGAAGGGCACAATCCTCACATAACATGTGTTTTAATGCACAGTAATAAACAATAGATGTTGCTTAATGGAAGTGGTTTTTTTTTTTAGTGAATTTATATTTTTTGTTTAACAGATGAAAAAAAGACTACTTGGGCTTAATAGTCAAAAATGTGTAAATTCTAAAATAAATATTTTTATTTTAGAAATTCATGATTATACATGAGCAGTATATATTCTGAAAGCTTGTTTATGATTCATGCCAAATGATGTGCATCTTTCTACCCTCCTCTTGCTCTCCTGTAGAGCTCTCAATATCATTTTCTCTTTTGTCTGAGGGCCACCAGCATCCCTGGGTGGAAGTCAGGCTGACTGCGCCCTCACACGGACACTGAGAGAACAGCAGAGGCGCGCACCAAAACCGAGCAGACAGACAAAGACTTGAAAACACAGAGTGAATTTTTTTCTTTCTCCAAAATGAAAGGGAGAAAAAAAATGTCCCACTTGGAAAAAAAAATAACACAGATCGTCTGGGGATGCGAGGAGCAGCGTGTCCTCCGACAATAGGCCTTGGTGGAGCTTGGAGGTTTCAACTGTCTCCGGGATAAGACAGGATCCGAGAGGAGCATGTTACGTAACCACAAGCGGTGGTTGTAGCCTGGAGTCATTCCCATTCCCTTTTCTAATGACAGCTTAGGAGGAATGGCGCATCTGTAATTACGCGCACAGGCGCACACACAGTCCCTGATATTGACATTCAGGAAAAAACCTTTGCAAAAGCTCGGGAGTGACCTTCCTTATTTTTCATCCAGACAACAGAAGATGATAAAAGCAGCATTTAATATTTAAAGGTGCGTTTGTGCAAAACCAAATTATTAAATTTTATGATTTTAGTGAAAATGCAATTTAACACTAGAAACACATTTTATAGCCCCTTTCTGTAAAAATATTGAGATTTTTTTTTTTTAAATCCTCAGTCAGGGTTGAGTTCAAAGGACCAGAGAAAAGTGAGAATGTGCAGCTGTTTTGTCCACAGACTTGGAAAAGCAGGGAGTTTCCTGGGACCGGCCCATCAGCTCCCAGGAACCAGGGAGACGGTTTGGGAGTCAAAAACTCCCCACAGGCTCTTGTCCGTCCGCTCTTTTTCACTGTTTCTCAAACTGCCGTTCAGCTCTGACCCTCCAGCAGCAGCAGCAGCAGCAGCTTCCTCTGCTGTGAAACAGAGCAGAGAGTGGGAGTGAGAACAGAAGGGAAAGTTGTTGTTTTATTTTTTTTGTCCAGTGCAGATAGGGTGAGGACAGGAAGCTGTATACTGCTGCTTGTTTTCTATGCAGAATAAACACTGCAGAAAATAAGCAGATGGATGGGGGAATATTGGCTTTATGCTGTTGTGCTGTGTCTTGGCGTAGAGGGAAAGACACTTGCTGAAACAGATGAGGGCATTCACACAAACTGCACATGTTCACCCACTGATTTGCACTGAAATTGCCCAGATGTTGATATAATTATTATGTCTGGTTACCGCTGATTTGTATTCATATCAGTAAACCTCTTGCAACCCCCCTCCTACCCACACACACACACACACACACACACACACACACACACACACACACACACACTTCCTTCTCCCCAGTTGTCTTCAGCTTATTATAATCACAGAATTATTGCTCAGTATGGACTCTCACAAATAAAATAAAAACCCCTGCTCACAATGCGACTACCTTGGATAAATAAAGCAAATATAAAAAATAGTAAAAATAGACTAAGTGAAAAGGGCAGACTTGGACCAAACGCTGGCGTCTTTGCCTGTTGTTTTTATGACAGTTATGGCATGCCCAGTCTCCCTCCCACCATTCACCGCTGGACCGGGACATGGATGGTTAAGCAATTAGGCCAGTTTTGATAAAAGATTCATAAGTCACCCCAGTGGATAGTGCAAAGACAAGCATGTTGTGAGTAAAACCTGCAGCAGTGACACGGGGACGGGCTGTGTCGGGTCAGAGAGCACGCACATCCTATCAATATTTGAATTGTGTGTGTGTGGGCGTGTACGCTCTTATTGATTTCATCGTTTTGTTGTCAGTGTAAACACTGGGATGCAGGTGACCTGGATAAAATGCAGCAGGTATACAGTCCTCACCTCAACTCACCTTTGATATGGAAAATAGTCAGTGGCGGTGCTTGAGAGTATCGTGCTCTCTTGCTGATATGCTTTTCTCTGTTTGTGGCATAACATTGCTTCAGTCTTGTATTGGCTGCCTGACAGTGCTTTTGGTGCTTACACATATTTAAAGCATATATGTGCATTCAAAATACACATATACCCATATATGGTCTGATTCCAGAGGCTTAATCTGGACAACTTGTGCTCCACTTAAGCACATGATTATATTACTCTCACATTAGCCCTAATGCAAAAATTAGAAATAGGCTCCTAAATAAAAAATGTCTTGGTCTGAATTCTCTTAGTAACACTTACTCCTCCCTCTGATACTGTATTCAAGGCGTTCTGGAGCAAATCAAGGTCATAAATATTATTAAATTGACAATTAAATGGGCAGTTTCACGCTTTGTATGTAAACATAATATGGACACAAAAATTTCACAGTCTACATTTTATATTCTTTTGGTTGCCAAGTTCTTGTGTTCACCGAGTTAAATATAATAATCCAACACTTCTGCTATAAATCCTTCATTAAGCCTCAGTTTTCCAATCATTTTCGAGGATGTGGTTTGTTTTGCTGTTCAAACTTTTTTGTCTTATCCTGACACATTCAAATTTTCTTGCACCAAGCAAGTAAAGAAAGGCAGTGGTTTGAGTTATGATGCCCTGACAATACACACAGTGAGTTAGATATTGTGTCATGCATGTTCACATGCACAGCCCACAGGGATCTGCAATGGTGAAGCATTTGCCAGACATCAACACAAGCTCTTACGTTACACTGCAGACAAAGAACTTTCTTCTTTCCCAGGCTCTACAAATAAAATGCGCCACATCAGACGATACACTTCTAATTTACGACGCCTCGACGATACACTGAACATGAATGAGTGTTTTTGTGCTTTCTGTGTAAGGCTTTTGGTTTGTTTTTTTATTACCGGGTAATCGCTTGTTCGTCATTCTGGTATTTTGGCATGTATTTTCCAACTATCTGGATAACCCCAGTCTATTTAGAACGAGCAGAGTCAACAACATAAAAGTGCCAGAAAAGCCTTTTGTATGATTCTGGAGCTTCATATATGCTCCATATGGGAACAAGACAACAAGCTTGTTAAGAAGCTAATGGTTTCCTATAGCGGCTCAGAGCTCTGCACCGTGTCCTCGCTCAGCCTGTGTAAGACATTAAGTCTCCTCTTCTTTAATCATGTCAGGTCAGATTCCACAGTGGCATCTTCTCCTCAAACAAACCAACTCCAACAAGAGGCCATGTTTGTCCATGATCCACATCATTACATTTCAGCTCCAGCGAAACCCTCCAGCCCAACGCAGAGGCTGGAGCCTACACCCCCCCTGCCCCCCCCCTTCCCCACCCCCTTCACCTTCACTTCACCCCAAACTAAACCAGGCATTAACTTTATCCCTAAAACCACTTAACAGCAACCCAATCAAACACCAGCTTCAGTCCAAGTTTTACATCTTGGATCAACCTTTTTTTTGTTTGAGGTCTTGCTTTTGTTTCCTTGGGGACAGTATTTAATGCTCTTTGTGCTTTTTTTTTTTTCTCTGAATGTGCAGCTTACAGACACACAGACGTTATTTACAGCGCCACATGTGTTTTATTCATCACCAGAAAAGACGGTTATTGCGGGATAAATGTAACAAAGGCAGACGTATGTTCAAAGTCAATATATGGTTTTCTATGTTTGGCATTGATAGTGATTCCCTTGAGGAGTGCCTCAAGGTTCAAATATAATTTTCCTCTTTATCAGTCAGGACACATTGGTGTTGTGTCTCATTAAAAGCGCTCAAGGCGACTCCTCTGAAAGTGGAAGACAATGCCTGCTTTGAACATTTACTGTACAGAATCTGGCTGTACGCGATGCTCGGATGATGATTCAGGTAAAAAGAAGCTCTTTATATCTAATGTTGCTGCCAGAGATGACTTCATCATGATTTTGCAAGAGGTTTATCCTTGTAGAGAAAAGCAGGAGCGAGTTGCAACAAAGCACTGAGGAATTTTGTATGAGATCTCAATAGCAATTCCTCTGAACAACCCTACCAAAACACTTCAACCACTATGAAGTTATTTTGAATATAAACCAATATGACAAATATGCTCTGGAAAAAAAATGTTTTCCCATGTCTGTTTCGAGGGGATGTTTTCCCATCAAGTCTATTCTGGGAAGAATAAACTTGTTGAGGAAGTATTTTGGCCTTTTGATATTGGATTTTGAGAGTGCCAGAAGTGTGCCTGCGTGAAGGAAGTGGCTGCTGTCTTGTTAGATCTTGCCCTCAAAACTGTGTCGAACTATGCCCACAGGTCTACCTGTACAATTAAACTCGCACCTCAGATGATTCACGGAGCATATAAACATCACTTTTTCCACTTGAGTAATGCTTCTGCATATTACTGCCGGGATCTCAGGTGTAATCCATTCCACCCAGGTTAATCCTTCCTTTGTCACATTAGCAAATGTGTTTGGAGACAGTTGGGAAAAAAAGTGGATATAAAGGCCCACTTCCCTTGGGAAATATATCCTCTTATGTAGAACAGCAGTAGCAGAATATGTTCCACTCCATGTAGCCATACCATACTTTTGCCGGTTAACGTGATGACAAGGCTGATATTAAGGAAGTACCAGACACATTACCTGGAAGAAATGCCGTTACCTACCAGTGGACCAGGTGAAGAATGCGTTCAGAGATTTCACGCAGACGGTCACCAGGCATCCTCTGTGTGTGGGAGCTCTGTCAGAGATGGAAGGCGATATGCACGTCCGTGTTTTCTCATAATTTTGCTGAAATGAAAGTATAGATTGGAAACAGATAATTACAACTCCGATACCAGCAAGCACGGAATGCAGTCGTTTGCAAACGAACTGTGTGTGTTTCTGAACCCATGTCGTAATATTCTGTATCCAATCTTGTGTTTGACAAAGTGTTGAACCTCTCTCCATCCTTGCTTGTGATCGACTGAGTCTGAACCTTTCATACCCAATCATGATACTATCACCTGTTACCAATGAACCTGTTTACCTGTGGAATGATGCAAACAGGTGTTTTTGGATCAGTCCACAACTTTCACAGTCTTTTGTTGCTCCTGTCCCCACTTGTTTGAAACATGTTGCTGCCATCAAATTCAGAATGAGCAGATATTTACAAAAATCATTGAAGTTGAGAGAGCTCAAACATGAAGTATATTGTCTTTGTACTGTTTTCAATTGAACATATTTCAAAAAGGATTAACTATGTTTGACATCAGCTTCCCAACTTTTTTGGAATCAGGCTTGTAAAAGAGAGGACATGACTTATATTCTGACTGTAAATAGTCTAATATTTTTCTGTGCATGTTTCTTTTAAAGATTTCCCATATTAGCGATTTCTTTACTTATTCATCGGATTGATCAGTTGCAGCGTTCACCAGTTCCCATTAGAGCGTAAAATGGGAGGTAATTGTGCATCACTGTTGTTGCATGGATCACATTACCAGTTATGGATCAAGTCATGGCCATGAATCAATGAGCTTGGCCCTGAAGGTGAACATCATTAGGAGGCCTGACAATCAATTGGAAATCAATATCAGTGATGGATTAACAGTGCGGGCACCGGCAACACGATCCAGTTGGTTTGATCGGCCCGTTTCGTGATGAAAGCGAAAGCTCCTCCGTCAGCTCACCCAGATTCAGTTGGACACTATATCACAATGAAGTCACTTTACTCCACCTATTTTCAGAAACCTCTCCTGTCTCGCCCTGGGAGAAACGCTTAGTGCCACTGTTTAAAGTCCTGTGCGTAAATTCAGTTTTGTCCTGACAGTTTTACAGGCCTATTGTTGCCCATTGTAAAAAAAAAAAAAATGGAGGCTTGGGTGAGTTTGTAGTGTCATGAATCAGGGGAAGGAAGCCCTGTTTAACTGATGGTGATGTGGGGCTCAGACAGGAGAGCTGCAGACTCTGAAATGAACTCTGCTCCAATAAGGAAAGACATACTTACTATCTATAACTAGTCATTGTCACATCTACCTATCTGCCATGCTCCATTCTTGCTATGCATGCTGTTAAAGATCAATGTATTTGATTCAATTTGTAGCTAAAGACTCAGATTCAGGAGTTGGTGCAGACAAAAAATAGAACTGAAAGGAGAGTGAATATGGCACATTCTTCAGGTCTCCAAATGAATGATAATGGTGCTCTGTATTTGCTGGATTTGAAGTATCAACTTAAAGTAAGATGTCAGTGTTTCCAGTGCCCCCAAGTAGCCAAAAGAATGATGATATAAGTTTAAGGTAGATTGTCTTGATTAAGGATATGGTAAATATTTTATGCATGGTTGAGCCCCATTGTTCTCATTTTGTGTGTGTCATACAAGTAAAAGATTTTTCTTTCTCAAACAAATAAATGCAAAGTCTCCCCAACATGCACAATGAGCTTATTCTGTGTGTCTGACTATTTCAACACAGACAATGTGAATGTGGTAACGGATGTTGAAAGGTAACAAAAGGGTGACCTCCCCTGACTGGTTAGTGCAGCTGTTGGTTAGTTTTGATATAAGGACAGATAACAGATAACACGTAATGCGTTTTGTATGATCATAACATCACCGGCGAGATCACTGCCTGGAGATAGAGAGTCGATGTGGGTTTGAGGGGAAGAAAACTATTGAGATAGCGTCACGCTAAATGACTTGTTTATTGTGATGAACACTGATGGAGACCGAGATACTGAAAGCTTTTGTGTTCACCCCACACATACACACAGACTCATGACATGCAAGTACTGAGTGTTCCTAAACATGGGCCACATGTGTAAGAACGCTGGCTTTAATCTACTTTAATCTAAACTTTAATCTCATATACGCATAACCCACGCAGCCAACGGAGCCCTTGGCCCGAGTGAACCCTGCAGAGCTCTCCTGGAGGTCACTCAGCTCTTTTCTGGCTTTCCCCTCCTCCTTCCTCTGCCCGTCTTTATCTCCCTGCATTTGTTTTGATCCTCAGGGGTCATTAGCCAGATTAAATGTTTGTCTGCTCACAAAGGGAGATGGTTAATATGTTTCAACGCATCCATTTGTCAGCTCTCTTGTCTCTGGCTGCACGGTGTGTGTGTGAAAGGGGAGCTCAGCGTCTCAACTGGCATTTCAAGACTTACAAGCATTTCAACACCTCCGGCAGTGGAGGCCTTCAGTGTGTGTGTGTGTGAGTTTTGTACGTGCACGTATGTGTGTGTCTAAATACATTCCTCCTTGAGGGTTGGGTTCCCAGCCTCCTGGTCGATATATCACCCCTGACATCATCAATGTGCAGTTTGGAGCAGAAAGAAAATGGAACGTTTCACTTCCTGCAAACATGCTCCGTCCTGTCCTGTCAGGCCGCCGCAGTCAGATTAGCATGAGTTACGAGAATTAGGAAGGGGTCAGAAAGAGAAGAGAGGAGAAGTTCACTCAATCCAACAACAACTATTATTTGCTGGCGAGGTGAGGAGACGGAAACCAAGGCCGTAAATTTGAGCTGAATGTTTGTGTTGACAGGAAGTGGTGTTGTTGGCACCGTTTTAATGATAGTGCTGGTGATTTGCTGAGGCCTGGTCTAAACAGGAAGTCAACAGTCCAGAAACATGGCCGTCCTGACAGCATTCAGCTATCAGTGGGCAAAGGATCCATTTGTCTCTGTGATGAGTGATTCTTTCCTCCTGTGCTGGACCCTCTTGTGGTTTTCAGAGCTCCAGGTTCCGCTCATAGCTTTGGCCTTCATGATGTGTCGTGTCTGTTGACGCCACATACGTGACCCAAATTTCTTTGTGTCGCGTGCTCCTGAGTGTGTAACTGTGTACGTTTGGTATGTAGACGTATGTGAGAAGGTACAGCTGTGGAGGTGTAATAGTACTGCTAATATTAGAAGTTATTAATAGTGACAACAGCAGGAGATAACAGGATGAGTGTGAGGAAAAACTTAGATTGAGAGAGATTCACTGTCATTTCCTCTAATAACAAAAATGCATTTGCATAATAATGCTAATCAGGTTCCAGGCTGAGATAATAAAAAATATCAGATATAGATGCATACAGTTATTAGGCTTAGAAAAAAAAGAAAGTAAAAAGTAATGAAAGAGTAAGTATGTGTGTACATGTGTAGTATATGTACATATAGGTATGTGTGTGCAATAAATAGTGATTTGTCACAAGTGTTTATAATAAATGTGCTGGTATGGAATTACATAAATTCATTGTCCTATTGTACATATTAGCCTCCATGTATGTAGCCTTGTACCAGATTTATAGTAACAATTACTATCACATCTACATATACACAACACATTGTTGTGACTGAAGTACTTCTACTGTGATCAAAGGAGATAGTGTTTTCATGTGCAGAACAAAGTGATACATCTCACGCACACATCATCTCTTCAAGTGTGTGCGTGTGTGTGTGCATGCTTCCCCATTTGTGCCGACTAACTCCTGAAGTGTGTTAATGACGCCGCTCCTGGTAGTTACTAATCAAGCCACGCATGCCAGTTGATCAGATGTGTAGGTGTGTGTGGTTAAATGTCTTATTTGCGGCTTGAGGAAAGTAAAGTGGACTGAAACGATGAAGACATGAAACGTACCATGCAGACGTTTAATAAATGTCCATTATTGGACCAAAATGAAGTGCTTTACCACAGGTTTGCATGATTACCTGAGTTAATGAATCGAGGCAAATGTGTGTAATAAAAGTGGACGTGAATGTCTTGTTTGGTTGCTTCCCTTCGTGGGAGCAGCAGCACATACCAGCCCTTGTGGACACTGTGGAGCGTGTGTGTGTGTGTGTGTGTCTGTGTGTGTTTAAACGCCTCGTTGTTAAAAGGCAGTTATGTCCTAATGAGATGCAAATGACTGCAGGAGGTGGTCTCCCACTCACTCAATGGGACGCCTCCCCACCTTTGAAGTCCTGATTTTGGGGGTCCGGGGCTGTCATAGTGATGCTCCCTTGTCCCCCCTGACCGTCTCTGGAGAATTGGCTTTGATTGGAGTATTGACAGGCATGTGGCAGCCTCCTTCTCTTTCTCCCCCCCTCCCTCAAATCCCTCGTTCTCCCTCGAGCTTTTTGTCAAGAAAGCTCTCAGAAATCGGACGGCACCACGGCGCAAAAGTATCGTTCTAAGCAGGAGATGTCAAGTCCCAGCGGCATCAAACAGGCAGATTAAAACAGATCTCTCCTGTGACAACTCATGCAAAGTATTTTATATTTAGATGCTTTTTGTTTTGAAGATGTTTTGATGTTTTTGGAGGTCGAACTGAAAGGCGGAGATATAAATAACTGGAGGTATGTGAGGAGGAGATGCTTAGTATGTAGCTCACAGTCGCACCTCCCGTCCGAGTGTGCTGGTATGTGCGTGTCGCCGCAGAGGACGGTCGGCGGTGTGGAAGGCAGAGGAGCAGCGGGCATCGGGTTCAGTCTGACCACCAGCAAGGTAATCTGCCAGACGCGCCATGCTGCTCCATCTGTTCATGTGTGTGCGTGCGCGACAGTCACAGACGTGTCACCTGCTGCCGTCTAAACCTCGCCCGTCCCGCTGCAAGACGACACAGCAAAAGATGGCGAAAACAGACCGAGAGGTGGAGAAGAGGTAATGAGAAAAAGAGGGAATGGGGAGAACAACAATCCGACTGCAGGGACACAGTGTTCCTGCAGCCACCCTCGGCCCAGCAGATCTCCCTTGTCTTGTCATCATTGATCATGCTTAGCTGTCAATTGATGTGAATCTATTAGAATGGGAGGTCTTTGTGGATGAATTCCTGACAGGCACCAGTAGCCTACAGGCCTGTGACCTTTGTGCCCTCCACAAGGTCAACAACCCCCTCCCCCCTCCTAAAAAAAAAACTTGCTCGACAGGCCTTTCCACCCTCCACTCTCAAGACCTCCATCATGTGCTCCTCTAATCAATTAAGCCGCATCTTACATTCCTCTGGTGTGAGGTCACGCCAGCGTTTCCTCCGGGGGTTTCTCCCTTCAATGGCTGCTGACCTCCTCACGACGAAATCTCCGTGCCCACCCCTCTCTTACTGCGACCACTTGATTAACAAGCTTTGATTTATTCTTTTGCTCACGAGGGGAAAACATTTATAATTTGTCTCGGGCTCTGCAGGAAACGAGCGGCGGCGTCCATCTGTGGCACCTGAACTCGGAAAGAATCAGCTGAACAGAGCAGCGGTGACATTTTATGACGCCATGTGATCCTGAGCTTTTGAGAATGTGACCTTGCTCAGATGTGCCCTTTTTTTTTTTTTTAAATGCTCTGGTAACAAAAACACAAGTGGAGAACTGGTGATTTAAGTGTCCTACACGAGAAAACCTTCAAATTTATCCAGCCTGACAAGAAACGTTGTGAAGGCCAGAGGTGTCGATGTGCAGTGTCAGACTCTTCGTGCAGGGGTTTCCATCTTATGACAGACTTGCAGTTAATGTTTGCATTTTTTATTAACCGTAACCACGATCTCAGCTGAATGTTTTAGCTGCCGACCCATAACCACTACATCACCATAGTTTACTTGCTGGAACCACAATCTCTCCCAGATTTTAAAGCAGCATTAACTTGAAAGATGTAGAAAAAAAGTTGACATATTACGACCTTATGAGAAAAGTGTCGGCAATATTAGCATTCATTTGAAGTTGTGTTTCACTCAGGTTTCACTCTCTGTTTTCACCACCAACTCCTGAAAAAACGTCCTGCTCTTTGGCTTCTAAATGCTCAACGCCAGCTATCCAACTTTTGTTTGTCTGCTGGGTGGTGCTGGTGTGCAGTGGCTTTATCAGAGATTTGTTTCCTCTTGAGTGAAAACGATACTGATGGGGAGACTTGAACACAACAGAAAAAAAATGCAGACTGCAAAACCAAAACAATTAGGTGAAAGAAGTTAAAATGGGAACCGCAGATTCGGGACCGGCCTCCTGTCACATTAAACATGATCATTTGATTTATTGTTAATACAGAGATATTAATGCAGCTTTACCTGTCATCATTATTCACAGGTATTGTAGAGAAATGTTGCCTTTGGACGTCCAGTATCAATATTGTTGTCTGGCGATAGATCTCGAATAATATATACAAAATTATCTCTGTGCTTTTCCTTTGCTTCTGCTGTGAAGGTCCCACAGGTCACAACACTGCTGAAGATGGATCTGCTCTGGTCGAAGATTGTACATTATACAGCACAGCCTTTAGATGGGAACGTTTGTAACTGTCTGGATGGGAAGCAGGGCGTTGCAGAAAAAGTACAGGGCTGCAAACTCTCCCTGGGTAAATACAGCATAACCCTTAAATACATACCTTTGGCCTTTAGCCATCTGGGACTATATTGTACCCTGATTAATTCATAAAATTGATTCAATTAAGCCACATGCTGTTCCTCAAGCTATTTATCTTTGATAGCGTTCTCATGTCAAAATATATTAAAGATGATAAAAATCAAATGAAAGAGAGATGATAGATGTTCTAAAAGTCCAGAAATTGATCCACTTCAGCTGAGGAACTCCCACAAAAATGCTGATTGTGTCTGAAAAGAAAAAAATATTAACGATTGTAAAAATTCCAGAACTCTAATAATAATAAATCTAGAAAAATTTGCAAGCAATATGATTTAAATATATTATATTAAGTAAATACTGGGCTGATGAAGACCTGAGATATGTAGGAATGTTTAAAAAAAAAAACACCCATGCATTTAAGGATAAACGAAACCCATTCTTCTCCCTTTGTTTGTTGTTTTGTCTGTCAGAAGGCACCATAAAACTCATTAGTGAGTTCTTATCTGACTGCCGTTAACAAAGAGGCCTGATAGGGCAGGAGTGCTATAACATTCTGTGGCTCGGTCGCAAAACATGTGTGGTCAAATCGACTATAAAACTGCACAGGGAAGTTAAGCTTTAGAAAGTGTTGCCAGGGAGGGAAAGTATCTCTGACACTTGGAAAAGAGCGCTGATAAGAAGTTTCTCAGATAAAGTTTCCCAACCTGAGTGTAAGGTGAGGTAAGGTAATAAATTCTTCCGTCCTTGAGCATTACTTTGCCGTGGCTGTGCAGGATCTGTCCTCATGAGCGGGACCTCAGTGTGTGTGTGTGTGTGGGTCCCATATGATTTACATAAGGCCGCCGAGGCCCATAATCACACTCACTAATCACTGTGCTAAATTTAACATGGGGGATAAGAGGAAATCAGGCCCAAATCAAAGGCTTTGTTATCTGCTCAGCGCTCATAATGTAGATTATGAAACAGCGCAGGGATCTGATAAACATATGGGCAAGGAGCAGGGTAAAAACATCTGCATGCCTGCTGGCCACACAGTAGCAGGGAAAACTCTATCCCACTGCCAGCTTTTAATGAAAAAGAGGAAGCTGGCTAAAAGGGAAATGTAGACAGAAAATTAGTGTGTGTATGTGTGTGTGTGAGTTTCTAGTAAACCTGACTTGTTTGGCAAGGGGATGAGGAAACAGTCCCTGAGTTACTTCAGGGACCGATTGTGTTTGAGTGGAGGAAAGGAGGGAGGGAGGGGGCTGAAGGGTGGGTGGTGAGGACTTGGATGGAGTAGAACAGGAAGACAGATCGCCTGTGGCAACTTTTTGACTTTCTGTCAGATCCAGGTCAGTAAGTTGCGGCGTGACACTGGTGGGGAGGGAGGTGGAGGGGAGGGAAATGGTCTGTAATCGCAATAATCAACATGATTAGCGTGAGCAAGCTGCAGCCCCAGACCTCAGTCTGCCACCCAGGCTTCTGCTGGACCCTCAGAGTGGCTGCATGGGAACGATGGAGGTGGAAGCGCAGGGGATGGATACTGTAACTCACTGCCTGAACGCTGAGTAAGATGGTAAGAGACAGGATTGTGGCTAAAGAGATGGACAAGTTATAGTTCAGGATTGTGACCTTTTTTTTATATTTGACTCAGAATTGTGGGAAAAAGAGAGCAACTTCCTCCTCAGAAACTGAACCAGCGCTGTGTCCCAAACAAATAGCTCCCCCTGGGAAACCAACTCCAGGCAGTGTAAAAACATTTTGCCTTTTACTGTACGTCACGACCCACCCCTTGAGCATCAGTAATGGCTTTAGCCGGATGAAATATTGATTTGCATGCAGGCTTTTTTGACCTGGGAGGCAAATATAAAATGCAATTTGTTTGCCACTTCAATAAAGGGCGTGGCTCTCGTGCTGAGTGCCATCGTGTCACACATAAAAAGCTTCTCACTCGCTTGGAAAAAGAAGACAGCTACCACCCACAATATGCAAATAGTCAGAAGATGAATGTATGAAAATAAATAAGTAATGCTTCAGTATAAAATACACAGATATAGTATTATAGGTGGAGAAGTGAAAAGCACCCCCGTGCCCTGCAGCATCTATGTTCTAAATCCGGCCAGTGAGTGGTGATTTGTCAGTGAGTCAGCGTTCTCCCAGTATCCATCTCTTTGTGTCTAAACAGGCTGTCAATCACCGCACTGGCACTTCCTGTTTACCTGTCCCATTGACCTCCTCTTTGGAGAGCCACCGGTGCTGAGTGCTCCGGGCAGCCCCGAGGACAAGCACTCACACGGCCAGCTTCAAAGTTAAGGCAAAGTTTACCCAGAGTTGAGCTTCCACAGGCTGCCCTGCCGTCCACCGGGGTTGTGTGTTCAGATAAGAAGGCCTGCTTCCTGGTCCAAACATACACACACAAAGAGAAAAGAAAGGCAGAAAAGACGGGCTGAAAAAGAAAAAAAAATGCAGGGGGGAGAGGCAAACAGTGAAGCGTTATCACAGGTATCATTTGTTTGAAAAGTGACTCAGTGATTTGGAAAGAGTGTGGTTGTGTGAGAGTTTGTAGTGGGATTTACTTAATGGACACCGTGTATTGTGCTGTCAATGCTACTGAAGGGAGCAAACTTCATTGGGATTATATGATTAATTCTTTATTTCATTCATAAGCTTCGACGTGTAGTCTCCCAAAACAGTAATAAAGTATGGGGGTGGGCAGAAATGTTAAAAATGACAGTACTGATGGGACCAAAGAAGGCAGCGCTGCAAAGTCACAAATTATTTTATTTTTTTATTTTGTGCATAAAATAAAGGCCGAGGTGAACTCGCTTAGAATTAGTTCTTACAACATGCAATCGAAAGTTTTTCTGGCTCCTTTCTTAGCCAATCGCTGTGTGAAGTGGGTGTGAATGTCGGATCATCGGTTTTGGAAAGTTACAGAAATGACCACACGCAGATCCTACTAATCCGACACTGGAAATGAGTAGAAACTCTTTATTCAGTAGCTTTTTTAAAGAAATGAAACTATATGTTGATGCTGTTTATGATTGGCATTTTTCTGCAATCAACATTCAATGCATTTACATTCAGTCTCTGTGTAGCAGTGTGTAATTATAGTCCACCATTGCCACACTGCACTCGGATTTCCTTCTTAAACAGAAGGCATTCACAGGAAATGATACATAGGTAGAGGTTAGGTAGATACTTTATTCATCCCCTTGAGGAAATTCGCATGTTCCAGCATACTTCGTTTGTAAAAAAGTACAGTTTAAGTTAAAAATACAAAAAAGTGGGATTAAAAGAGCACGGAGATTTCCAAAACACAGTGAACAGACTTTTGAGGTGCAATAGATACTAATACTAATAGGTACTAATAGATACAGTAGGATTCAAATAACAGCAGGATTGAAATAACAGTATAAGGTGCGTGAGCTGTCATCTGTCTTGTGCAGTGTAAGGTGCATAGTGTTCATGTGAAGCGCAATGTCCATGTCAGTGTTTGTGTTTGTTCTGTCGTACATGCATACATGCATGCATACATGCAACCCAGTGAAGTTTAGTGTTTTGATAACGTGCTCATTATTTACTGTTCACTCTCTTTACATGGTATTAGGGCTTTATTCATTTCCTGCTAAAGCAAACACAACATTTTTTTTTAACCACTGCTTCATATTAAAAGCGTTCAACTTGCAAAACAAGAGGTTGCTTTTATTGTGAAGCTGACACAGGAAATGTTGTGTTTGTGGTTAGATGCCTTTTTTAAACACAAGTTTTATCTCTTTAAATCTCTTTAAATGTCATATTACAACCATTATATGACACCACAGACACAAGCAGCAGTGTTTGTTTTCACCCCAGCAGCTCAATAAATAAATAGTAAAAGTATATATTCATCATGTAGTGTCATTCTTGGAGTACTCGTTGACACTTCATGTATTGGGACTGAAAGTATTGCAGTTAAAACAGAAAACATGTCGATGTCTGGCCCCAGTACGTGACCATCATCAGATCCTATGGAGCCCAGTGTTGACCGCACTGTGAACTGGGAACATAATGGCTGTTCTGTTCCTGCCATCTCTCAATGTAATGGTACTGTAAACCAACAGAGCAACAGCCCCTTGAGCCACATTGCCTCGCTGCCCTGGTATTTCTACAACAAATTAGCGAGGCAAACTTAAATATTGGGTCGTCTGTCAACATGATGGGTGAAAGGAAAAAAAGAGGCAATTTAAGCCTAATGTATTTCAATTAGTGGCCAACTTTTAAAGGAAAAGCGGACTTCCGCACAGAGAAGCATGTCCAAACGTGGGTCATGAGGGAGGGGGCTGCAGTGGGTGTTTGGGTGTTTGTGGTTAAGGGGGGCTGTAAGCATAAATAAGGCCTTGTGGCTATTAGCAAATGAGCAGTAATGTCTCCTAAATGATGGCGATAATGATGCAGCGGACAGGACATTGGATTTTGATTGGGCCCTCTCTGTGAACGGGCTCCAGTACACACAGGAAGTGCTTGTTTGTTCCAAGCAGCAGTGCTTCCTGTCTGACCGGCTGTGTGGGTGTATGTATGTTTTCCACTGTGATAATCAGGACAGGCGTGTGTGAATGTGTGTGTGGGTATACTCCTACGTTTGCCTCCTATGGCTGCCGGTTCAAAGCGCCGCCGGTCGCCAGGACGGAAGCTCCTCGCAACCGAGGATGAGATCACCGTGCGCCCGACAAGGGACTTCCTCCCCACGCAGGAAGTGGAGGCGCAGCTGAGAGGGAAAGGGCTCTTCCTCTGCCACCCCCGCTCCTCCTGCCCCTGCTCTTCCCGTGTCCTCCTCCATGATCCGTGTTTTGTCTCAGAAAATCTCCTCTCTCTCTCTGTGACCGAGCAGGAAGTGCAGCCTGCTTTGTTTACGTAACAGAGGTCCCGTCTCCCGCTGAAGCCACCCAAAGGCCTCTGGGAAACGGGAATCCCCAGATTTCATATCCTCACAGTTGTAAAGTGGACATCCATCACAGATCGACAGAGCAGCGTGTCTGCATGTGTACATGGGAGAACAGAGGAGCATCTGTGCTGATGTTGATGACCCTTTCCTGAGATGGTTTTCCCTCTACTTAAGTTGACCCCTGCAGGAACTGAAGAGGGACTGGACATGCTCTTGTTGAAGAGCCACCATCATTCCTCATTGTGCCTTTTGACTTGGGCACTTATCTGTCTGCACATGATTCCAATAGTGAACATTTTGCACTCATTGCGGACTCGAAGCTGGGAAATATGAATGCCACCGGTGATGGATATCACACTGTGTCTGTGTGTGCCTTGTTCTGGGGGAGGGGGGGTGTGCACACTCATGAGGCTCATGTGACTGGGTGAGGGTCCACAGAGAGAGGGTCTATCTATCTGAGGCCCCCGGAAGACTGAGGACTGCCCGATAGGCATTATGGAACGAATGAAGACTTGTGAGTGTGTGGAAGGGAAGTGGGTAGTTAGTTCACTGGACTGGATGAGTGTTTGTCTGTGAATGCGTGTAACAAGCGAATACTTGTCATGGTACTACATATTGTAAATACTCAAAGTAAATATCTGATTTTCTAACTAAATAAATGATTTGATTACGAATAATTATGGGAAATTGCATGGTTAGTTTGGGGAAACATTTAAAATGGAAGAAGTCAGAGGACAGTTGAAAAATAAATTGACCTCTGTGTCTTCATGAAATTTAGTATAGAAAAATCTCATATGTAATATGAGAAATATGTTTTTGAATTTTTCAGTTATCTAAACTTTTCATGCCTGTTGCACTTAAACCATTACAATCAAATCTCAAAGAATGTACAGTAAGTAAGTAACTCATAATACATTTCTGAGACAATTAAGATAATCATATATTTCTGGTTACAATTGTATGTAACAAACAACTTGTAAATTTAACTCGGGCTACAACAAACGATATTTTCTTTTATCAAGTAATATCAGTTACTTTTCAGGTTAATAATTAATTCTAATACAATGTGCTCATCACAAGCCCCCCAGAGTCCAAAATTTCATCTTCAGACTCTTTGGTTTGTCAGATCAAACCCAAATATTTTCAATTAAAAATCACATGAAACAACTTTGATGATGAATATTCTGTTGATCATCTGATTGCTTGATTGACAAATTCTTCCAGAGCTAACTTTCACTCCCAATCTAAAGAAGCCTACTGTTTCTAATACTCTTGTATGTGTACACATCAGTCTGTGCCTGTGTTTTTCTTTGCAACGCGGGGTCAGGGCTGTGAAATGTTTGCATGCAGCACAAGGGTTTGCTGGAGAGTCCGTCCTCGCCGCCGGCTCTGTGGCTCTGCAGCGCTGCAGCTCTGCTCATACAGTGGAGGGTTTGAGTGGCTGCCATAAGGACTGATGGCCTCAGGACCTGTTGGTGGAGGTCAGTGAGTACAAGAGGCGACAGCTGTAGAAACGCTGGGAGCCCGGTGCAGCATGAATACTGGCGATTATAGCCAGCAACACACACACACACACAGAGTGATCAGATCTTTATCTAAAGGACACATTGTTTAGAGGTTGCTGGAGCACCGCCTCACAGGATATAGACCGCTGTTAGAAAGTGTGTCTGCGTGCGTGCCGTATATGATTGTATAACACATGATCGAAAAGGTGAGGCCTTGTGTCCCTCTGTTGATTATTATGGCTCTACAATATGTGTGCATACGTGTGCTGTGGTCGCACAAATCATGTGTGCTGTCAAGCGTCTTTGTGAGGTGTTGATGTGGTCGTGTAGTTTACAGAAGGTTTAAGCATCAGTGTCAGTGTGTGTGAGCAACACTGCACCGCTACCAAAACTGTGACGTCTCTCATGTAAACAGTATATACACATGTGCACTGAATGACCAAGTGTCAGCTGTGTCTTCAGTTAAGTCATCTCTCATTCTAAGATGCTTAGGAAATAGACACATAGAAAAGCCTGCCAGTCAAGTTTAGGTTTAATTAAGAACAGGAGCATAAGGACTTGTAAGGACACTTTTTTTTTTTTACTTAGCTGTTTAATACTTTTATGCTCAGCCCATTAGTTTAGTTTCCAAGCTGTCAGTATGAGAACATGCAACTATATGTATAAGTATTCTACATGTCAGTGCTCATCATATACTCAGTCATAGTGATTTACATGAGCAGCTAGAGAAACACTTTTTGTCAAGTGATTCATGGAATATGGCACCGTCCCCGTATGAGGTGCTGTAGTTTTCATTGCTCGCAGCTGCGGATTAGTCAGTGTTAAATTAATCACAGCGATGCAGCAATCAAACCAATATTAAGTCATAACGAGAAACAGCAAAGACAACAGGAGCTTTAAAGTTGGCCGTTTACTCATCTCTTAATTCCCCGACGCTGTCACTTTTCTAAACAGCTACTCAAAGTGTCAAATACAGCACAGTCAGTTTTCCTGTGCAGTCATTGTGTTCCGGGTTTGTATCGTCATTATTAAAGCATCATCAACAGACTTTTCATCAAGTTTTGCATCAGGAAATTGTCTGGATCACTTGACATGACTCATTTAAGGTAGTTTAAAGTTACTTATGTTTGACTTTATGTTTGCAGTTTTTTTTCAATCAAATTCGATTGAGAATTTGGGTATTGGTGCAGCACTTACTCTAAATATGGTGACTATCTACAGACATGGAGACGTACCTTATCAATCCTTTTTATAGGCATCAATGACATATGCAAACCCCTCAGTACCAACCTTGAGACTGTGGTTGGAAAAGAAAGAAAAACGTTTTGTTGTCACCTCATTGCAAGATCCTCTGGTGCCAAATGCACTTATGACCTGTTTCCATTTATTGAAAGGGTATTTTGGTCCCTTAAATGCAAGACCCTTTGGCCCCTTGGGGAGTGACTGGGGCCACTGACCTGGATGCCCAGGGAGAGGTGTTGCAGCTGGGATAGTGCTGTGGAGAGACGGTGCTGGTGCTTTTGGGAGCAGCTGTTGTGTGTTAGACTGTCAACACAGTAATGAAGGAGGGGTTAAATCTGGCACAAGGAGTTTTGGTTGGATTTTGTTCTCAGGTTTCGTTAGTATCTACATGGTTTTTTACTTAAGTCGGTTTCAGATGCTTATCTTTGATGCACCAGAGGCATAATATGAAACGGTAAGAAAGTGAATCTTCAAAAGTGACTTCATCGTTGAAAAGCGTAATCTAATTGTTGCTCCTGTGGAAGTGCCACCCTGCCATGTTTACAGAGGTATTTAACATTCCTTACTTCTACATTCTGAACATCAACACACTAAACAAGCCTACCAGCATGTCAGAACATTGGAGTCCGCTTCAAACCCTTCGTCGCCATCATCATCGGGGTCTTGGATCTCTGAGCTTCCCCCGTTCTCATGGGAACTTCACCACCTTTCAATGAGCCGCCTGGTTCACCTCTCAGCGCTGGCCGCTCTGGGGTTAACTCCAGAGGTTAGAGGTCGCAGGATCACAGGCTCCACAATGCCTCAGATTGTTGATTGTTGATGCTAAGGCGGGCGCTGAGAGGAGGGGTACAACTCTACGTGTGTGTGTTTGCATTTGTTTGATAGCGTGCGTATTTATCTGTTTGTGCATGCGAGGCGACGCGAGAGCTCGGGTGCATGCGCGAGCGTCAAAATTTTCCTGCGTGCATCCTGACATGTTTACATGTGTGCTCATGCATGCCGACGCATTGTGTGCAAAAGGAGGAACCTGATTGGCCGGACCACCATGGCAGATGAAACTTGATGGACTGCAGGCTCTCTAAGCTCCTGTTGATGGGGATTTGGAGGCCTGTCTTTGAGGGGGGAAATTCAATTTCCTCCCCCTGCTCGCCGGCGCTGTTTGGATAGCTTGGCCCGGGATTGGAGAGGGTGTGTGACACTCCAGATTACCCAGTCACTGCGAGTCTGCTGAGAAAGTGGTGTCTGATCTGCAGCACGCCATGACTCAACACAGGAGGAATGTGGCGAGGCAGAGAGCTGTCAGTCTGTCTGTCAGCCAGCCCCTACATCTGTCAGTCCTTTCATTTCCTTTTCTCTTACAATTTTCTAGTGAGCTACGACACGTTTGTCCAAAAGATTTCCATTTGGACATGAATGCTCTATTGAGGTATTGATCTTGTTAGGGCAGTGTGTATGCAAAATCAGACCTTCTGTTTCATTGATTGAGCATGATCAATACTCATGCTAAACAGTTCATGTGTTGAGGATCCTTGTTTAGGATGCACAGTGACAAATTAGTTTGTCTTTTCATTAGATTGTTTGTACTGAGTCTTTTACTTATTACCCCATGTTAGATCCTGTGACACAGTGAGCCATTGTTTTCCTATGGAGAATGTTTGAAAGAAGTAGTTCCTGAGATGTTTTGTCCGACCACATCAGAAGGCAGAAATAGGCGATCAGAGCGGCTACGCTTCTCCTGTCTCTCCTGTAAGACATTTATATTGTTGCACTTGACTGTTCACAGGAAAAGCGCCGCACATAGTTGTGCAACAAATGAAAAAAAGGCAGAGAGAGAAGTTTCACCGTCTCACCTCCACACACCTGGCCAATTACGGCGAGAAGTGGGTGTGAATGTCAGATTGTCAGTTTCAGTATTCAGACGTCGCACCCGAATTCCAGTGTCGGAAAGTCGTGGGGAGAGGGGGTTTCCGAAGCTATTTGACCATCCAACAAGCAGCTTAAAGATGTCGACTGTCAACGCAGCACTACCTGTGGCATTGTGCACTACTCCTTGTGTTTTGGTCATCTTTCAATGTGCAACCAATGAGGTGACAGGTGTCCATGATGTGACCTGGAAGTGGCCCAGGATGGATGATTTCCATTTCCCAAATATGTAATATATATACTATATAATATAATACTGTGATCTTCTCATTCTCCTCTTTATGATAGTTACAGTCCAGTGAGGGAGTGAGTGTTTCTTTTTAAAATTCTGATGCAGCCCAAATATCCAGATTGTATCCAGATTGATTTTAGAAAGTCTGGACAACAAATAACCACTTGAAATGTGATCTTTGCAAATCTGATCCAGTCTGTATTTGAAGGTAGTTTGAAATGCAGTTCCAATCAGATTTCTAGAGATGTGTCTCAGTCCGGACGCTCAAATCAGACTTCAGTGTGACAAGTGTGTTTTGTGTCACTCAAAACACAACACACAACGACGGCATCAAATCCAGAGTGATGGAAATGTATCAGAGCGCCTGAAGAGAATCAGTGTGTCGGAAGAGTTCTGCACTGTGACCTGATGGCGTGATTGCTTTGAGGGTGAGCTGATCCATTTCTCTTGCTTGCATGTTGGAAAGCTGCAGAAACCCACGCAGATAGGTCGGCGATGTCTGGAAACAAAAATCTGATCTTGCAAATAAGAATGCAACAGTAAGATCTGATTTGAGAAATCTGATTAGCGTGCAGTGTGAACCAAGCCTCAGAGAGCGAGGTGACGCAGAGGTCCTAACTAATCACACATTAACTCACCCCCCCATTTGCTGTAACAAACACAACATCCTCCAATTAAATTAGACTGCTGAGCACCTAGTGAGCCTTGCAGTGACTGATATACTGTGCTGAGGTACTGGGTTGAGTGTGCGCAAACACACCAACAAATATATGCACAATCCTATAGGGGGTCGCGTTCCACCTCATCAGGAATGTCAATTACCTCTGCATTGTTTGTGCTGTTGTTGTTTGTTTGTTTGGCCTGGTGGAAAGCTGCGATAGGGATCAGGGAGGCGCTGCGGTGTCAGCGACACTCGAGCCTCCTCATTACCTTCAGCTATCTCTCTCTCTCACCTACCCGTAAAATGGAGGAATGTCTTTAAAGCCTCATCCAGTTTTTACTGGAGCGCTGACCACTTCATCATGCACAGATGTTGCCGTGTGTGTTGTTTATGCATGTGTGTGTGTGTGCAGGGTTGGAAAGCTGGTGTGCGCTTCCTGGGTCACAGCATGTTATTGTTCTTGGAAAACCCTCTTGATGGTGAAGCGTGCTGCCTGAAGTCTCATATTTATTGCCAGAACGAGAAGGAAAGGTAGACGAACAAAGTGAAGAACAGGAAGAATAAAATAAAATGAAGGGTTGTGTTACAAAACATGTTTGGTCAAAACTGGTTCTGAGTAAACATCCAGAACACCCAAGAATATCCAAGACCCAAATATTGATGATGAAATAAATCAATAAAAAAAGCAGATGTGATGAAAAAGGCATTAATTATTTGATTTGAAACGTGTTCTTCGTTTATCTGTGACTAAACACACTAATTACTAGCAGCGGCGGCAGCACATAAACAGCTGTGTGAAGCAACACTCAGAACATTAATGTTGAAATAAACTGTGGTCGGGGCTGTTTATTCAGCAGATATTTTAAAAGTGCTTCCAACATGTCTGAGCCGGCCCGAGTCAAAGACTATAATCAAATGACAGATTATTTCAGTCATTATTGTAATGACGCTAAAGCGATAAAGAGGAACAAGGAGCGTCTTCATGTTGCATCCGGGAGACTGATTTGAACTCTTTTGCTTGTATGCATAGCAATGAGTTAGACATAAAAATACAAGCATGAAGGCCTTTTGAGTGTGATGATGATTATCACCATTGGCAACTGGGAAACAAACAACTGAACTGCTGTGATTGTATTTGTATATTAATTAAATTTAGGACAAAGACAAACATTCAATAAGTCGGAACAATGAAAACTTGCTTAATGGATTATCAATAGTTACTGCATCATTTTCTGTCGACCAATCGTTGCAGTTCTGAAGTTACAGTCTAGCACATTGAGTTCATTGATGTCCAACATTGTGTCCATGATATATGTGAGTTTCCTGTATGCCAGCCACATCCCTCAGTTTTGAAACCCTTGTCACCCTGATACTTGTGTGGACATGCCTCAGCCCCTCAGCTGGTTTGGGGTTTTCTTCAAACCAGGAAGGTGACTAGATAAAAACCAGCTCCCTGGAAGAATGTGATGGAAAGTCAAAGTCAAATAAAATAAAAATCAAGGAAATGAAGTATGCAGCTCATTCTTTGTCCTTTTTAGTATTACATTCGCATACAAGGGTGGAGGCGTGGTCCCTGGAGTGGCTGGAGTAAAGCAGTATTTAGATGATTGGAGATTAGCTCCAGCTAGATAAGATGTGAGTGAGGATAAGAGGCATTAGCTTTGTTTAAGATTGGCAGGTCCTCTCCTCTCCCCTCCGCTCCTCTTTTCCCATCCCATTTGTCTTCCGTCTCATTTCATCTGTACTCATCTGTTCGCCTCCTGTAACTAATCAGGTGTAAAGCGCAAGTCCAGGCAGAAACCGGATGCCACTGGTGTTTCAAATATCCCTCGCACCTCATGACTTCTGTTCCTGTCGGGGCCGTGAGAGAGAGAAACAGACGCAGATATGAAGGCTTTCAGCGCTTCTTCCAGGCTTATCTGTGCCTTTGATCTATATTGGCTTATTTGGGTATATATCAATCAGCCTCCACCAAACCCTCTCCTTCTCTTCCGGCCATGACTTCCTGTCCCAGATTAGTCCTCCATCCTGCCCACCTCTGCAGCTCACGATGCAACAGCACTTCAGGATCACAGGTCAGAGGGCAGGGGTCGAGCAAAGAGCGTCGTAACGATGTCCAGACTTAGAGCGACTGACCGGAGCTGCAGAGGAGTGTGTGTGTGTGAGTGTGTGTGTGTGTGTGGAGGTGGTTAAATGGTTGAAAGGAAACTGTCCATCAATGTGAAATCTGAAAACAATTTGACTGCATTAAGGCATTTAAAGCTTCTCCACTGATTTCCCCATTGGCCTCTCGTCAGTACCACACACACCCGCCGCTGTGTGCAGCGGGGAGGAGCGCACAGAAGGCCTTTCACAATTATGCATTCACTTGTCTGTTTGCTTCTTCATTTACACATTTGTTTATTCATTTATTCATTTGCTATTGACTGCGTTTTGATCCAGCTGTCATCTGCTTTATAACAGATGAACTGCGACTTTTGTTCGCGTGTGTATCCGCGTGTGCACACGCCGCGTGCATGTCGTGGATTCAAGTAGGTGGCGTGCACCGAGGACGTCTGAGTGTTTGCAGGTCTCCTCAAACCCGTATTCTGTTTCCCCTCTAATTTGCTCAGCTTTGTCGATTGTCCAATGACACATAATGACATGATTGATAACCGTCTCGTTTCTCTGAGATGCGAAAGCTGCAGCAAACTTGCAGCAGACCTGCAGAACTTTTACATTTTCATGAGGTTATCACATTTAAAAAAAATTATATCAGCACACTCACTGCAGGACTCAGTACACTCTCTGCTTATTTGCTGTGTATAAATTGTGTATGAATACTTTCTCTAACTTTTTTTCCGCTGTTGTATATGAATATATTCCTCTGTGTACAGTCCATGTTTATGCATCTCCACCCATGTTTAGCATAAGCTCATGACTCAACCGTTCCACTGCTACCACCAGGACAGTTTGTCGGCTTCTGCGCTCCACAAACAAGGCCTTTTCTCCGAAACTCTCCAAACCCTTGCCCTTGGCTCGCTGCAGCGCTTCCCATAAAGGAGCCCGCCGATGCCTCCTTTAATTGTAGCATGTAATCTGACTTAAACACAAGGCTGATAATAGTGCTGTCTATGTGGAGGTTAGGATTAGAAAGGCCCCTGATTCCTACCAGCTCTCTTATTATCCCCTCAGCCCCGGCCACAAGGAACCGAAGGGCCGACGTGCTCGTTTCAAGCAGTGCCAGTTACTCTGTGACTCATCTAGGTTGAGAAACATTTGAGGAGAATGGAGCCCCTGTTTTGGTGTGTCAGCGTGCTGCTTGTGGCTCTCTGACAGATTGCCGTGAGACGTGAAGGCGAATCTCCCTCCATGCTGTGCGAGTATGGAAAATACACACGCCTTCACCTCAAGTTATGCGGCCTGACCATACTCCCAGGGAGCTGCTGCGACTGTCCAATTTAGGCTGCATATTTGAGGCGAGCGGACGTAAAAAGAAAGTTTCAGTGTGAGCCATTCTTAAAGGTGGAGATGACATTTTTACTGTCACTGCAGTGCTCAGCGTTTCCCAAACACATCAATACTGAGCCCTCTTTTTTGAACTTAGAAAAATACAAGATGTGAGTAATCACATCTCGTATCCTCCTATCGTTTGATATATTACAGGAAAAAAGCTAGATGGTTTCTATTACATATTTCTTTGGCTTTGCTCTCTACATTGGGAGGCCATTCTGGAGCTAAATATAGTTGTGAATAGGCCTTATATATTAGGGTGTCTTTTTATTTGGTATTGCTTATGAAAATTAGAAAGTTCAATAGTACAAAACTCCAGAAGAAAATCTCAAGGTTGGTACATAATCAGCAGCTCATTTGCACCAATTTTTCTCTTTGCTTTCTATGTCTGATGTATTTTCTAAGCTGTTGACACTGCATAGACTCTCACACTGAAAATTCATTAAATGTCCTCTTTTAGCAACTTCTTGATGTATTAGGACGTCAAATCAAGGTGAAATTTGTATTAAACATATGGGTATTGTCTGTTGAAAAAACTTAAATGATTCGCCTTATGTGTACATCCACAATAAAAGGCCAGATGCACAGACACACAGTCACTAATTTTGATTTACTTTGTAAAGAAGCAGCAGCTAAATGGCTACATTGCACATGTCCATATTCTCATTTGTTTAACAGTGTTTGCTATGGGCCTATAGATTAGTGTGCCATGTGCTTAAACACCCAGCAGTGTGCATCGGGGAGTATTCAGCACAAGCGCTCCTGATCAATAGACATGTTTAATGCTAATCATCTCATCCGCCCCCCGCCCCCCCGTGATATTGATTCTCAGTTGCCAGACTCAGAATTACACCGGCTGTAGGTAGGATTAGAAGCGTGCACGAACACATACGCGCAGTCACACGCGTCCATTCAAACACACAGAGATTTGTTTGATGATGGCGAGGAGGAGCCCTTGTATTTATCGATCCCCCCCGGCCTCTGAAGGACAAGGTCATCGGGTCATCTGTCACAGGGCCGGAGGAGACAGTGACACACACTTCAAACAGAACCGATGGACCGTGCAGCGGCCAGACGCGGCCGGTTAATGAGGGTCACAAGGGAGTGTGGGTTGTGGTTGGGGCAGAGCTAATGTTGTTAGGCTGCATTTGATCATGTTGGATGAGATATCACCGAGGTTAGAGGAGATAACTCAAAACTACAAAGGCGGCCCGTGCTGTCAACAGGTTACAGGGTGTTTCCTCACCTTCTACCCAGTTATCAGACTTGATCATCTAGTGTAAACTCTGGGACTGTGGACATCAGTCTGCCTTTGTAAAGCCTAATGTCTAATAAGTGGGGATCAGTTATGCAACTGTGAAAATAGAACTGGAAAGTGGGAGGACATGCTTTCATCTAGCGTATCTCCATATTCCCATTATATCAGCATATCAGCTGGACGTCTGGAAGCTGAAATGAGAGAGTGCCTCACTTGAGTCTGCTGCTGAATGTAAAGTATGCTGCTGACACAGCCTGAGAAGTATTCCTGCTATGCTTTATTCTGTTTCCGCGCGGCTACATCCTCACTTTGACATTTGGCTGTGATAAGAGGAAAGCCTTGAATCCCACACATATCCACAGTGGATTCCGACCGCTGCGAACACTGGATCCTAACTCCCACTCCCACACTCTGCCGTACAGTAAGACTACTGCGCAGTCCCCGGGACAATGCTCGGATTCAGGCTGTATGCATGAGGCCCATTCACACTTCCTATCGCTAGCATCTGCAATGCTAATGACTGAGTGACCGAGTGTGTTTCTCTCTGGCAGGGCGGTTGTTTTTTCTCTATGCATCTCTGTCCCTCCATTTTTTTTCTTTCTTTCTACAAATTTCTCTCCCCCCCTCCCCTCATTCCTCGACTCTGCAGTTGCGTAGGCGGCACATCTGAGGCTGCATCAAAGCTCCAGACGTCAAGCGAAGCCCGTGTGGCTCAGCTGTGCGCAGACTGTGGCACAATCTTCGTAGTAAATGTCATTTGAAAAGATTGTTTACAACATTTCTTTTGTGGCTGCTCCGTCAGATGTCTGTTGTGCAGGACAGTTCCAGCTGATGGGGCTGCAGCTGTGCGACAGTTTTCTTTCACTTTCTCAGTTGATTTCCCTTCAGGTTCAGATTTCCGTTCAGTATTAAACACCTCCTTGGAAAGTCATAAGTTTACTCCCACTTCATAGGAAGTCCACAGGATTTATTCCACCTGAGAAATGTTCTTAACCTGAAACACATCCTCCCCTTCATGCCTCCACTCGCTCATTCTCTCTCTCTTTATTTCTGCATGTCTCTCTCTCCATCCACCGTCTCTTTCAGATTTACGCTCACAGTCTGAACACACTGGGAGCTTTCTTGAGACTTTGTTGTATCAGTGTCAGTTTTGACTTTCCTCCCTCGACCGACTGCCGGCCAAGCGGCGATGAGGGCTGCTGGCGGCGCAGGGCCATGCCGGAGGTGACTTCCTGTTCAACAGCTGGGCCCTTGTTCGTCCGCGGCCCAGGCTACGCTGCGATAATCTCCCATGAGTCTTTCCACATGGGCAGAGAAGCCGCCGTGTCGCACCACTGTTTTTCCTGCCTTCCAACAAAGAAGAAAAGGTGATTGTGTTAAGACCTCTCAGCCCCTGCTAGGGGTCCAAATGTGTTTGTGTAGCATGTGTGTGTCTGTGCGTGTGCGTGTGCGTGTGTGTGTGTGAGCTGTGAATCATTTTGCTACCGGGATGAATGCATGAATCAGCCTTTTCAGTAAGTATGTGAAGCAGTGGCTGGCTGAGGTGTACAGATTGGGAGCGTTCAGCTGTCACCAGCTGACCTCACCACAGACACACTTTGTGCTCAGAAGCGAAGGCAACAGGGCTTCTCTCTGTCCCACCCCCCTCTGGAGAACACTTACACCTCAGTTGGTTATCCTTAGATAATCTGGACTGAGTTGTGTGCACATGTTGGACGGGCCAACTTCCATCTTTTTTTTTTAAATATCTTTTCCCATCATACCCTCCCCCCCTTTGTCGTGACCTTTGGCTCATCGTGGAGCTGGCGGCGCCCCTGGGCACAGGAACTGACCTGCACAGAGGTCACCCCAGGTCACCTGAGTCTGCCTGGGTTTTTGTGTGCACCGATAGGACTTTGATGGCTTATTAGGGAATGTAATGATGGGTAAAATAGTGGGAGTCCCAGGCTCCACCGCCTGCTGGGAAGGTGACTAGACCAACCTGTTATTAGAGGGATCATAGAGGAAGACGGAGAAGGTAGATCCACACGTCTCATGATAATTAAAAGTAAGCGTTTGGAGTTTGTTTTTTTTTAGCTAAAACATACTCAGACTTAGACCCAGGCTTCTGTCAGAAAGCTGTTCTTAGATCAATTGTAGTTTTTGAAGCTTCAATTTATCATAAAATTTATTAGCCACATTTCTCTTAAAAATCTTTTAGGTTTAATAAATGCAATCCTTTGTGTCCCCTGCTGAGAGGACACATGCAACCGCAAAGACGGATGCCGTTGGGTTCACACAATTCTATTCTGAACTTCATTTCCAACTGAAAGGCAGATGACACACGTGCGGCAGTGATTGGGCGAGACAGCTGCGCACAGGATGTACAGAGGGCTTTGATTGGCCTTGGCAGCTGCCCATAGCGAGCTTAGTTTTAGTGCTTGCTAAGTGTGTGTGTGCATTATCAGTGAGGTCACTGCTATACCATACAGCACTAATGCTTTTGAGCTGATGTTTATCCCACTAATCAAGTTAAGGTTCTGACTGCTGTTGCCATCATTGAAAGGAGGGCTGTTCAAAAAAGCTGCACTGTGTGTTTGTGTTCGGCGCCTGTTTCAAACGTTATTGAGTTGTTTGTTGCTCAGTGAGGTTTAACCTGCATAAGTGCATTGAGATTACTTATGTTGATGCAATTTTCGTTTTCAGTCGAGCAGGAATAATCGAATATCTTTAAATGCTCACTGTTATAACAACCACTCTCTCCAATTCGGAGTTTGGTTTTCTGTCAAAACTCATGAGACTTATTGCCACCGTAGCTGAGCCTTTGTCAAACCAGGATTTGAAACAGGGAAGATTAGTTCAGCCCAAAGGATTCAATGCAATCAGAAGATCCACGTGAGGAGAAATTAATCCTGTAAATGTTTGGCATAGAGTTCAAATTTGTTGAACTTTGAACCACAAATTTACTCCATTGAAGAAGCAACATCGTGTGCAACAAGTAGAAAGAAAACAAAACAGTAATTTGAGAGAAAATATAGTGACTGACTAGTTCTAGTTGACTATAGCAGCTTACCGACTAGTCACTATGTCACCAAGTTTCCGGGCCCCACCTATTTCGCATGGAGCCGCCAGTTCACTTTGTAGTGCGACCTCAGCTTTACAGAAAGTCGGGGTGTTGTGAAATAACCACGAACCAGTTGTCAAGAACAACATGCTCATTGCAGATCCATAAAACACACAGGAAACGTGAGAACTCTGAACAGAAGGGACCCCAAGAATGACGCACATGCGCACACACACAGAGTTATTCATGGAGCGCTATTAGAAGACAAATTCTGAACAGCTATGCCAAAAAGTCAAAAGCGCCCATCTTCCCTCCCTCTGTGGTTTGGTGTGAGCTCTACCAACAGCTGAAGCGGTTACATAATCGTGCCCTCAGTGAGGGCCGTGCCACCGCCACGGCAGGAGGAGGGGTGCCACCGAAGGGTCCCTGCCGCAGATGGCGGTCCTGCCTGCCCACACCTGTGAATCATTTGGACTCAAATTGTTTATTTGGCCTTTCTTAAGTGCTACCAGTGTTTCCTCTGTGCATTTGTGTCCCCTCTGGAAAATGAAAAAAAAAATCAACCCCCACCCAAAACAGCGTGTCCCTCTGGGCGATACGCAGCTTCGGCATGACCACCAACAAAATAGGACCAAATTAACCCAAAGGACACCCTCCACTTTCCACCCCTACCCCCTCTTTCCTCAGGCTGTCCACTTCCAGAAATGTACAGCCACTTAAGACAAATATAGGAGTAATTCAAACAAGCTCTTTAAGAGGAAACACAGATCTGTTATTTGTTGTTTTTCATCCTTTTGAAGGGAAAACCTCTCTTCCTGCAATTCTACATTTATTTGCGTGTTTGTTGTTGCAAACACAGAAAGAGGAGGCTGCTATCTATTAACTTAAACATTCCTCTCAACCATCCACTCAGCGGCGTGCAGCGGGTGACTCAAGCTTGTGGTCAACGTTTATGGCTGCACGCTCTGGCTTTGAGTTGGCGGGATGATGCGCACACACACACACAGTGATGATGTCGCTCGTGGTGATAAAATGATTTTCCAACCCGAGCCCCTCGCAAAGAGTTTTCTTTGACAGCAGAAATCCACCTAAAATGCTTTAAAAATAAAGTGGAGCACTCAATCCGTCCCATTAACAAACAGCACGGACTTAACCAGCAGCGTCCTGGTGGAGCTCGCAGGTGCTAACAAGGTCCACTCAATTTGCTAATGAGATAACGAGTGGGCTAATGAGGCCCTGAAAGAAGGTCATGATGTAATGGAATACCCAGCTCACACCAATACAGCCGTATGAAAGATGTACTCTTCTGGGGAATTAAAGATCTTAAAATGAATGTGCAATAAAGTGGTCTATTATAACTCCTCCCTGGTGGGGATGCTTCTTAATAGGAGCTTTGAGGGTAATAGTCAGGAAGGGAACATAATAATAAAATAAGGATAAAATGAAATAAACTTAGGGGAATGAAGGGGCTTACAATTTGTTTCTTAATGAGCTCATCCAGAAAGGAAGGATGGTAATTAGGAGAGCGGCAAAAAGCAAATTTTGGATGAGTGTGCATCTTAATTAGCAAAGTTGAATCACTTCTCCTATGGCAGTTTTGTAAAATCTGTTTTGCTTTTTGTTATATCAGGGTTTAAAAATGCTTCTTGAGCAACAACAGGTGATCTTTGCATGTAAGGTCCATCGCTGCTTCCTTAAGTTTTCTGTGATTAAAACAAATGTATTAGACCATAGAAAGTCAGCCACATTCACATGGTTAGTGTATAGTTGTTAATGTATATTTCGTGGTGCATGTGTGGACGGTGCATGCTTTTCCTTGCACAAATTCACTGTGTACATTTTTCTGTGATGACGTGTGCAAGCCATGTTCCCCACCATCTCATTTTCTATGATTCAGTGGAAAATTCCCAGATTGCCGTTGTGCTGGCTTAGAAAACATAGAGGCTGTAACCAAAGCTCCGGCTGTTTCAGTCATAATCCCTTGTGCCTCTCCCTGCACTGCTTCCCCATCAAAGGAGCGCTGATTACTGGGAACTCCGCTGGGAACAGGGCTGGGAGATGGGAAGTGGGCATGGAAAAGGAGGAGCAGGCACGCCTCTAAAAAACAAGACTGTAACTAGTGATGTAGTGCTGAATAAAGAGAGACTCCAGTACCAAATGATAAGGCAAGCACTAAAAACTAATTAGATTTCTGCAATAGAAAATAATCTGCAGCAACATCTTTTCCATCATTGGCTACCTGATGTCTCTTAAAGTGTTTTGTGAAACAGTGGCCTCTGTGGTCACAAGTGGTAATTACAGGTTACATTAAGTTTCCTTACAATACCTCAAATTCACTCAAGTCATCTGAATGTCAATATTTTGAATTCTGAGAGCAAATATGAATCATGCATGTAATTAGAGAGCTGGATACACACACTAATTGTTTCCCCCAAATAAACAGTCAAACCTTTGACGAAACAGCATGAATTGCAAACACAGCTATATGCCTCTCTTTGTACAAAGTTATTGGCCCCATATTCTAACACTACGTTATTTATATACTTACATATTTCCTATTTCTGTTTTAGTTATTATTATATTTCATAACGATTCTTATCTTTGTTAATATTTTTTACCAAAATTTCAGCTCATTTTATTTTATTTATTTACTTTTATTTACTTTTACTGCTATCTTTGTTATCTATACTACGATATCATCATTTTTATTTCAGGTGTAAGCAGGAGAATTAAGAGTGTTTTGGGTTGGGTAGAAATATTGCTAATAGTGAAAAGGCCTTGTGTAATACTTTTCTATTTGTATACAACATAGTGCATGCACAAGTATGGAAGTAAAGACAGTCAGTAAATTGACTCAGTGTTGTGACTTACACACTAAAGTTAACCTACATTAGCAGGTCTGACTCATAGATGAGCTATTTTGTGATTATACAATAAACTGTGCATTTGTATGAGTAAGAATGTGCCCTGTGCATTCAAGTTCCACAGTTTGACTTGAGGTGTTGACTTAGCTCTGAGGGGTGTGGATGTATATATTGTGGCATATAAAGTGGCGGCCTAACACTCTGCTGTATATACACTGGTGGCTTTTTTTCACATGTCATGTAACCACAAAGCAGGCTTGATGCCGTTTGACTTCTCAAAGGAAGGGAAAGCTATTCAAAACAAAACACAGCAAGAGTAAAAAAATGTCTGACTCACTGGTGGAAAAGGGCAGGAAGCAAAGCATCCTTAGTGTGTCTGTGTGTGTATTTTCAAAGCCTGAAATAGATTAGGGAGTGTATCCGCACATTCTCTGCTCGTGTTTTTAATCTTCCTGTCCATTTGTCCATCATGTAGTGGTGCAGCACTTCCTGTCTGTGTCGCCGCGGTGATGACTGCATAGCCAATAAAGAGTCAAACAGGAAACTGAGCAGAGACCCTCTGATTGTTACTGAGGTGTCTGGACCAAGAGTCTTCATTGTACATCCACCATGCTTTTTCCCTTTTAATAACACATACACATGCATATACACAGAGAGGCAAACAGAGGGAAAAAGAGCTAGAACTTGTGGTTGTGCAGAAATTAAGGAGGTAAACAACAACACAAATATTAACACAGGCGTCTCTGTGTTGTGTACAAAAGCACAGAAACATACATGTAGACTCAGCGGGATTGTACAGAGAGTGGAAGGGAGTGGAGGTGACAGCACAGAGGCAGGAAGACAGAGCTGCTGGATATGTAATGGAAACATCCCGAATTCAGGCCAAGAGTGAGTGAAATTCATTCATGTTTTGTGATTTCCTACACCGTGCTCGAAGGGTGTGGTGCAAGAAGACGCATCAGGTAGGAGGTCAGTCATACACTAAGTTTACATGCCGGTAGTTTCCTCCTCACATCATTTCCTATTTGATATAGAATAAAACAGATGGATTATTAAATCAAAGCTGCAGAATGATTATCGACCAGATTCTATAATCAGAGGGTCACACAAAGCAAGCTGAGGTACCTGCAGACAGTTTAAGTTAGGTGGTCCTGTGTCCCAGACAGGCTGGGATGTATGGGGCTGGTAGCCCGACAGGAGCCACCTGGTGAAAGGCCAAGGCCTGGGCTGTAACCCTGGAAGGAAGTGGAGGTCCTGAGGAGCATATGGAAAGCTAAAGGGGGCAGGATGTGTAAGAGGGGGGGTGAACGGAATCTCCTACGATCCATTACTGTTTACACTTAAATATGAAATACTGTATATGACACCAACCATTTATTGTCACCTATTCTATTCTATTCTATTCAGCCATATTCTACCCTGTTCTATTCCATTGAGCTAGATTCTACTGTGTTCTGTTTTGGTCCATTCCATTCTAGTCTATTTTATTCTATACCATTCCATTCTCTTCTATTGTGCTATATTTTACTCTGTTCTGTTCAGTTCTGCATAGTTTCATTCTGTTCCATTCTAATCTATTTTATTTTATTCTATTCTGTTATGTTCTCCTTTGTTTTCCTCCATTACATTCTAATCTGTTCTATTCTGTTCTATTCTAATCTATTCTGTTCTGCTCTATTCTATTCTATTCTATTCTATTCTATTCCTTGTTACCTCATTTATTCTTCTCTTTATGGAAGAAACTCCATAGTTTGCTCAGTAATGAGTAGTAAATTGACATTTCAGGCACTTATTAATCATTTTACATCATTATGGACAGATGAAGCATTGCACAACTATAATTTTAGCTTTTACAAAATGTAAAGCTTTTCTTTGCGAGTTGATTGCAGAAAGTTTCAGGCTGTGGTTACACCTTTTTATGTTCCATCATGGAATTTTTCAAGGCTCCATATAGTACGTGAAATTCCCACTTAGAGCTCAGACAAAATAGCAGACAGTAAATATAGTGCACTATACATTAAAAAAGAAGTGATTTTGGACACAGCCATATTTTCTTGCTCGTGGTATCAAGCCATGCAGGTCTGCGTGGTTTGCTGTTCTGTGGTTTTGAGATTTCCTTTATGTCATATATTGCTGTTGCCAAACAATTGTGAGTATTGTGAAAGCAGTGAAAATGACATATTACAAACTGAAGGGGAAAAAGAGGGGATCATGTCTTTCCAGAAATAACTACACTCCAACAAGCGCCATTGTAAAATCTTTCTCATTCAAGCTGCATTTTACTAAAGAAACGGGCCCAGTGAAAACTTGATAGCAGAGATGTAAAGCTTTTGCATGCAGTTGTGGAACAGGCAGAATGGGGCTTAAGAACTAATCTGACTGTGTCTTGAGCAATCAAAGTGCTGTTAAGATGTACTGTTGCCTTAGCTGCTGATGTTTCCATTAACAGCAAACCAAAAGGCTGAATGTGTGAAAGCCTCTTTTGTGTCTTCGTCACGTGCTCTTTCGCTCTTTCAGAGTGTTGTGACTCTCGCAGTGTGTTCCTCTGTGTTTTTACGCAACACGCGGCGTCACAACATGACCATGTGCCAGTTTCATCCACAGTTTGCCAGGCAGCCATGCCAAACCCCAGTCTACAGTACGCACACACATCCCGGTCCTGACGGCACAAGCATGCATTCACTTGCGTGTTTGTGCCGAATACACCCACATGCACGCATAGATGCTCACGCTGGGATAAAGAATGGGATCTCACAGGCACACACACACACACCCCAGTCCACCTTAATAAGCCAACACCAAGCCTCTGTTTTATGGTCCCTGCAATATGATTATATAATAAGTCAGTTTATAGATTTGGGAGCATCATAAAAAATGAGAGAGAGAGTATAGGAGCTGCATGCCAGACCTCAGGCTCGGTATAACCAGCTCAGTGTGTCTTAATTGAAAGTCTCACAGGCCTGCAACTTGTTTTCTCTGGGAATCAGCTGGGGGAGAGGCTCTGGGGAGTTGCTGGCTCAGGCGCTGCATGCAGAAGCTTGCGCAAAAAGCCACCAATTATGGACAAAGGGCTGAGATTTCATTTGGTTTCGATTCAAATGTTTCACTTCACTCTCCCACGATATCAAGCCGTAAAGCCCTTCAAAGTGTATTCCTAAGTGAAGTAGGTCACCGCATGCGAACTTGTGTCATAATTGCCCGGTTTGATTTGCTGAGTCACTCCCTTTAAAACACCATCAAACTGATGCAGGAACTTTTTTTCCCCCTCTGTGATCTGAAAAGCAGCTTGCTAACAGAATTTCCACCATGTGTGAATAAATGAGTCTCCCTCTCCAATTCAAATCACTGATTCATCAACAGATCGATCCCGACTGTCGATTTTGTAGCACATTCTCAAATATCAGACGGTTTCAGGTTTTTATCAATGAGGATGTCCTTAACTGCTCCATTCTAAGCAACGTATTTTTTGTTTAATTGCTCAATCTGGTTCTATTTTTGCAAAGGTTTGTGCACATTTGTCAAAATCAATGCTGATGTCCTTGATGTTTCTGTTTCCCCTCCAGTCAACATGGATGACAAGAGACTAATTTTGAGGTTGAACCTGAATTTAAATTCATCCCCTCTTTGTGCCTCAACTCTGCTTGTTGTATATCTGGATAGTTATTCACGCTCCATCCGCTTGAGTCTACGTTGGGAAGAGGCGTCGTCTGTGGAGCGTCACGAGCTGCAATAATAAATGAGTGGATTTTTCTAATTTGGCTAGGATTCTGTCAGAGGTCAGAGAGCGCCACCTCTGCGCCTTTGAGCTCTTTCTTGGGGGGTCAGCAGAGGTGACGGCATAGCCACAGGCAAGGACACACAAACACAAACACTCACACACATACATGAACGCACACAATCCCACTCTATCTGTTTTCCGGCAAGGTCAACACAAGGTTCTTTGGTGCTTTCAGTGGTTTGAATTCCTGGTCTTCAGAGATCACGTCCAGGGTCAGTTATATTTCTCCGAGTCCACACTGTATGGCACTGTACTTTGACCCAGGCTACGAGGGGCCAGAGAAGGACGATCTGAGCACATCAAAGCTTTTCATTAGAGACATGATGCTCTGGGTTTTTCCTAACTGCTCGCACACAGATTGGGTCCCACCCAGTGGCACCCCTCGGCCCTCTGACCCTGTGAACTGTGCGTGTACAGAGCTGAGGCGGAACTAAACGGGTGGCTCCAGCGGCGTCATGAGAAGAGCTCGCCGTCATCCATGCAGAATGCGTGTCAGGGGATTGGGTAACTCAGCCAAGGGAAGAAAAGGCAGGCAGCACACACTGCGCACATTGTTGAAACAGAAGACATCTCACTTACACAAGACAAGTGTGTAGTGTGTGTGGAGGGGCCTGTGTGTGTGTGTGTGTGGGCGCGTGCACGAGGAAGCATCTGCAGATTTGTATTCATGTGTGTATGCATCTGCATGTGTCTCTATTTGTGTCCATGTTTCAATAGCAGAGTGTAAATGCGTTTGTGTCTCTATTCATGTGCATGTAAGGGAACATCTGTGTATGTATATAAGTCTTTGTGCGTCTTAAGTGTGTCTGCATGTGGTTATGCCTCTGGTCATAACCCCCCTAGAGCCAAAACATATTTAACCGAAGCAAATGACCCCTCATTACTCAATGTGCTACAATCAAAGGTGATAGGTCACTGCTGCTCTTGTGCGTGTGCGTGCGAGAGCGTGCGAGCCCTCATGCATTAGAGCGGGTTTTTGTCTCTTGCCTCTAGACGGCAAGTGTGTGTGTGTGTCCGAGCGTGTGTGCATCATTTATCATCGACGCTTTGTTTTCCCTCCTCTCTGAGTGTTTGTGTTTACCTGCAGCTCTTATCTGATGCAGCCACGCAGGAGGTCAGAGTCACAACACGCTCAGGGAAGGATTATGTTTAGTCCATGTGCAGGACAAATCGCTGAGGATCGACTCCAGTCCGGCGTTACCTGCTCGCCGTGACACTGACAAAGCTGGAAAACAAAAATTTATCAAGCGCGTCACAATTAAGTATACAGACATAGTCGAAACAAGTCCCGCTTTGAGTGATTGTTCAGGAAAAGGTTCTGGTTTGGTAAGTAAGGCTGATCGTGATGGATGTGGTTTCATCCATCTCTGAACTGTCTCTCTCGCTTGTTCGTCCACAGATTCCAGTTCCACCCTGGAATTGCTATTGACTGTCCCTGCAGAGCAGAGGCAGCTCGTCCTCCATCAATGCCACCTGAAAATACAGCTTCGCTCCTGTTCTCGAGCTGCTGTGTTTTCACGCCTCAGTCAGCCTAAAGATGGACTCTTTCCACTGACTCTTTTTATCTTTTAGCTACAATTCAGTGTCCTAGAAAGTGGGTTTTATGTACGATCATGCTTCAGGAAGTGATACATTTATGTACCACACATAAGATACAGAGCATGGTCCAGGTGGATGTCAGGTGCATAAAGCAGAAAGTTTGCATCCGGAGTCAAGCTCAGGTTTAGGTAACTTTTTTAGGCATTTTTAGCACTTTCTGCTTAAGGTCAGGAAAATATTATAATATGATTGTTCGGTTCAATGTTGATAAAGTGATCTCGTCTTGTCTCCTGCCTCAAGTCAGTTTTGACTTTTTCAGTATCAGACCAAGAGAATTTCTGAACCTGAGATGCGACTGAACTGCCAGTGGTGAGTCTTCAGAGTTGCATTGTGGGTAATGTAGGTGCCAGACTTTGACAAGTATAAAGACCGGTGTATATCTCTGGTTCTGCTGTGAGCACTCAAACTTAACCAGAAACATTGTGTTGAATGCTTTGGTTTCTACAGTTTTACAATAACGCAGTAAGTGACACTGTAGGAAAACGAATGAAATGTCAATGTCAGTGTCAACATTTTGCCTCTGTTTGTTCACGTCGTTTCTTCATTATGTTGAGAGAAAAAGTCATCCATCATAGTTGAGAAGATCTTTCTGCTTTCGTCTTGTTGGTTAAGAGGTGATTGTGTTTTCTATCCTCATCATCATCATCATCATCATCATCATCATCATCATCACTACCACCACCCCGGGCCATATCCGTTTCCTCTGTACCTCACAGTGCTAAAAGACAACAGTCATCCAGACAGAACATACAGTAAGCCCCATTATGGGTTTCCTGAGTCACATTCCAACCAAACGACCCAGCCGACTGATGCCCGGCGCAGGGCATGCATTCCCATCCTCACACTGATCCCACTACATGCTCCTAACCATACCCATACTTTAAAAACATCCGGGGCCCTATCGGGTGCCCTGCGGAACGCCGCCTGGCGACTCCTCGTGTCTCTCAACCAGCTGGCTCACATAATCAGGAGCTTTGAGGAGACACCCGGGAACGCCAGCATTCCCTTGGATATCATTCCCGTTCTCGCCAGCGTCGCTGTCAGCATGAGTAAAAGGGGCTCAGGTTCGGCAGCAGATACAGTAATGGGATGGACAGATGTTTAGATGTGAGGGACCGGGTCCTCCCTGGGGCCCCAACAGCGGTACAGCCTGACAGAAAGCAATCAGCTTGATGTGGAGGAACAGAATACTGGACTGTACATTCGCAGAAAGAGCTGCAATATGAGCCAGGAGAGAGGGATTTACTGTAGATATAGGGATGGATAAGGAGGGAAATTAGCAGCGGAGAGAGTGAAAAGAGTTGAACACAGAACAGATGAGAGCGAGTATGCAAAAATAAATGACTTTGATTACTTCAGAGGATTCATGCATTTTGAAAAGCAGGAGGAATCCAGTGTTAAATTATGTGCAAAAATCTTTTGACAAGCAACGGAGTGAGACTGCGGGTATGACAAAAAGGGGGAGAGGAAGAGAAGGGAGGGAGGGGAGGTGCGGATAAAAATGAGTCATGTTGGCAGGAGAGAAGGGGGAAACAGCTGAGAGGTTTTTGAGGTGCGTCTTTGGCTCTGATCGCACTTTTATTTTGGCTGAAGTAAGGTGATACTTATGAGCAAAAAGGGTCTCTCTCTCTCTCTCTCATCCACACNGAGGAGGAGGAGGAGGAGGAGGAGGAGGGTGGTGATGAAAGAGAGTGAGAGGATAACACACACACACATACACACACTTTTCTCTGTCGTCCGTTAGTGCCTGCCACCGTCACAGTGGGGGGGCCGTGGCCTCTGCATAGCCTGAGAATGCTAAAGGCTAATCCTACAGGAATGCTCCAGGAATGTGAAAGTTGAGTCAGGGATCGAACAAGAGAGGGGTGGAGAAGAAGTGGAGGGAGGGGGGGGTGAGCAGAAAGAAAAAAAAAAGGGGGGGGGGACTTAGAGAAAAGGGTGGCATTCAGGAATAAATGAAATGAAAGAGAGAGAAAGAGAAAAGGGGGGAGGAGTGGGGGGGTGTTCAGGGAGAGTGAAAGAGAGGTGGAGAGGAGGAGGAGAGGTTGAAAGAAAAGAAAAGAAGAGTTTAGCAGAAAAGGAACAAAGAGAGAAAAAGAGGAGAAGAGAGAGACAGATTGGCAGGAGGGCTGATTGCAGAGTGTCTAGTTGTAAGATAAACGGTGTGATGCTTTCTTTTTTTTCTTCTTCTTCTTCTCACTGGCATTTACAGCAATTGTTATGGAAACAGGCCAAAAAAACCGCTGGATTGTTTTTAGAGGCACCTCCTGTCCTGCAGGTACACAGAGATCGGCCCGATAGTTTCGCTGGAAGAGTGTGAGAGCTTGTCTTGTCATGAAACAAATGAACTTTGTGCAGGCTTTCGTAACAATGGCAGTTAGGCGTCCACCGTTGCAGCTTAGCTGTCAGGATGAGTCTCTGCTTGTCCTCGTTTCCTGGTTCCTGTTACAAAGATGGTTTTTCCATCTCACAAGTGCGCTGTGACGTTTACCCACAGCGGCACAGAATGTTATGTTCTCCCGTTGCGGTTTGTCTTGGATCTGTGCTGGAAAACCGTAACACATTTGGCACCGCTGTTCTTAGACAAGCCTTAAAAAGACGTGTTTGCGACGCAGCCACACCACAACACAGCTGCTTGATATTCAACAGTGATGCCAAAGTGGAAAAACACTTCTCCAAACTTCCTCAACAGACAGGACATGATTGTATTATCTGATAGCTTCAGTTACCTGAAAGACAGGTGTGTCTGTGCGTGTTGGCCTGAACGACTGCCAGAGAGGATAAGTGCATGTGTAGGAAGAGAAGTTGTCTACACTGCAGATATATGTGTTGTCTTTGTCTGCCGGCTCTTGTGCAACAGTAATTACAGTTACAGTTACGGTTACTGTTAAACTTGCTGACAAAACACAGCAGGCAGCGCTGGAGAAATGCAGCTGCCACATTATCTTTATGCATGGGCTTTGGTTGGATGTGTTTGTGTGTGTTTATGCAAATGTGTGTTTGGGAAAGAAATAAGGGCTTTAATTTGATAAATGATTAAACAGATTTAATCCTTCTGTTTTCATTAAAATGCTGAACAATATTAAGACATTTTGTNGTCGCTGCACATCTGTCTCTCGGTGTGTTTAGATGTGTGTGTGTCTGCTGGCTGTCAGGAAGTGCTCTCATCATTAGGCTGGCTGGCTCGGTGTCCCTCTGTGGTCACCGGATTCCCCCAGAGACAAACTCCCTCGCTCACTCAAGGACAGACATCAGACATAGAAACAATACCGCAGAGAGAGGGAGAGCAAGGGAGCGAGCGTCGAGGGTGGGAGGACGAGTGATAAATAGTAAATGTTTGAAGCCGGCTGAGAGTGAGTGGGAGAGGAAGAGAGCAGATGGAAACTGAGCGGCGATGAGAGATTTTAAGAGGGAGGGATATGGAGAGAGACAATAGGACAGACAGGGACACAGAGAGTCCTGCAGTCGGAGGAAGTCCCCTAATAAAAGGTTTCCTGTCTCGCTGAGCATCTCTAGTCTCTGATGGCTTTTCACAGAGGCCTGCTTGACACCAATTAAACCTGCTCTGGGACTAATGCCCCCCCCAGGACACAGCAGACAGACAGACATGCACATGATGGCTGAGGGCCGGGTGAGAGGACTTCCTATGTAGGGGATACGGTGTAAACATACACACACTGACAAATGCAGACAGCCACCAGCGAGCACACACACACACACACACACACACACACACACACACACACACACACACACACACACACACTGGTTGCACTTACACTCAAGGCAGCTTTTAATGAATGGTCTGTCGACCTAGTTTTGAGGTGTAGATTCATATTCACTTTTTGTGTGAGCAAATATAAACTGTAATCATAATGCATATATTTAAGATGTCTATTGCTTTATGATATCCAACATGTCTGGAGACTCAGCGTGCTGTTGGGTTTGTGCTCCGCTCAGAAAGTGGAAGCTGGCACGCCAGGTTAACAAGCATCCACTTTTCGAGTGGAACGTCATGCCGCATTTTTATGTCATATCGTTTAAAGTGTAATTACAAGCAGCCGAGTGGGAAACACTGGGAAGCTTGGACAGATATTTCTGAATAGAACTGCAGACATATCAACAAACTGCTGGCAAAATAAAATCCAATAATAACCCTAATACAATCAGCTTTGTATTAGCACATCATTTCCTAGGAGCTATTAATGCTATCTAATGCGTAACACAAAGAAAAGAAGCTACACCGAGTAACTACATTAGGGAGTAAAATGGGAACGTTCAAATCACAGATGGGACTGTGTAACCACATTGACTCCCAGCTGGTTAACTGTCTTTGTGGCTGTTGGAATTGAAGTCATATTACAAACAGCTTTAATGACCACCCGCACTGATATTGAACCAATCAAATTACGATTAGCATTTGGAACCAAAAATTTAATAAGGAGTAAATTTCTTTTTTTTTTTTTTTTTTTTGGTAATTGCAATTTTGATCAAGTCATGCACAAATCAAAACAAACACCAGAGTTTGATTTGGCTTTGAAGCATATTTTGTTTGAACTTCTGATTATTATATCACAAGCACATCTCTTCACTTAATCACTCTCCTTTTCCAATTCCAGTGTGTGTGTGTGTGTGTGTGTGTGTGTGTGTGTGTGTGTGTGTGTGTGTGTGTGTGTGTGTGTGGGACTGTAATTTAACATGTGGGAGTGTAAGAACCTATAAAAACACACATGAGAGATTGACTTCCGAGAAAAGTTCTCCATTTGTGTGGCCCTTAAGACCCTGGAGGATCCGGGATGACGCGGCTCAGGATAAAGGATTGGGATGGCAGAGTACAGAAAGGGGGTAGAGGCCGGGTGGAAGCGGGGGGTGCGGGCAAATTGGAAATTGGGCCCAAAGCCCGGCACAGCATGCCACGCTCCAGGCTTCATCCAGCCCCGCTTCAAAGAGCCCTCAAATCTCTCCAGAGCCACTCAGACAAATTATAGTAATAAACAACAAGTCACCCCCCCTGATCTTGCCCGCCTCACCTCCCAGGGGGAAAACAAACGTCCCGGGATCCCGTTGCCCCAGTGACTGAACCCTGACCAGCCCGCCCAGCCGCTGACCGTCTGTTTCCGACTTTGTTTGTTTGTTTGTTTACTCAAAGACACCAGAGACTGCGGCAGCGGGGAGGGTTATCTTCACAGAGCCCACAGGCTGAAAGGAGTTGGAAAAAATAAAGCCTCAAATTACATGTGATTTAGTCCATCCTGGGGTATTACGGGGATGGTGTATTTGATTGGGAGAGATAAGCCGGACTGTGAGTGGGCCCTAATGACCCAAGCCTACGGGAAGGCTGGGTGTGCTTTGTTCAGTTGTCTCCTTACTGTAAAAAGACATAATGTTATCCTCATTTCACAAAGCCGGCATGAAGATTGAAGGAGAAAGAGCTGGTCCGCTGGGTGAGGACACATCAGGTACACAAGATCTCACCCACTATTGGCAGGTATTTGCCAAGAGCTCTGCTTGGAAATCATCAAAGATTCTCATCCGCTCTTTCAGTTTGTCCCCAACAGCCTATTACCATGTGTTCAGATGCAGACTAAGACACATGCTATCCTCCTGATGTTGTCAGTCTGGTGCATGTTTTTTTTTTTTTTGCACATCATCACCGCCCATCCCTTCCATCTTTTACTTTGCACATCGTGTTCAAAAGGGCAGTAAAACCGTAGAATGCACTAAAGGGAAAAGAAAAGCACGGCTCATACACTTGAGCTGAAGCCTTTACCTCCCCTCCAAAGCCAACGGCACTCAGAAGGTGTGGAATTTGACAAAGCAATAACTCACAGCCCTCTACTGTAGCTCACATGGAACTGCTAACAGAAATCCTATGAAGGCTCGGGCGAAGAGTGGGCGATCAATCACCACTCTCTTCTTTTATCTGCTTTCGCCAAAGAGGAAAGCCAGATGAACACTCTCTGGTACCATTTCTCCAAGGTCAATCCCTGTGTGACACCAAAGCCTCGCTGGAGATCCACCAGACGTGTAGGTGAGAGAGGGAGAAAGAGATGCGCCGACAGAGGGAGAAGACAGATAGATCGAAAGACGCGGGACCAAACATAAATGTTTAAGTTCAGGAGCCAAGTGGGGAGTGTACTTCCCAGAGCCTCCCTCCGGCAGATCAATCATGCTAATATCAGACAGTCATGGGAGGAATGTCAACAGCGCTCACCTCTAACCCCACGTGTGAAGGCATTACAGTGGAGCGGTGACCCCCCGATTCTCCTCACGGCGACCTCCAGGCAGCCCTGCTCTAATGGAGATTTTATGGATGGTGTTCCACTTTATAGAGACTGTGGGCCTGACTGGGCGGCTCTGGGAGCCAGATGTGTTATATGGACAAAGTAAGCCAATTACTTGAGACGGAAAGAGCTTTAGATGCTTTTCTCAGGTACAGGCACTGATATGTCAATTAAACCTCACTCAAGGCAAAGGAGAGCACTAATGTGGAAAATTGAAAGCTTGCCTCCTACAAAATACATTTATATACTGTTGTTTCTTGCTGGTTAAGTTGCTGCCTGGATTGCTTTCATCTGTTATGTTTTTTTCTCTCCCAAACCACAAAGTATAACATTATCATGCTGTAAGTAACTGGGTCTGTGGTTGGATGTATAAAGCGCTGGAATTTGACACTGGAGGCGTGTTTGCATCCTACATGTTGTTAGCCTGTGCACCACAGTCTGCCACTATCCACCTCCTGTAATCTCATCCCACAGCTAAACTCGGCAGGTTGCAGCTTAAAATAGAGGAAATTGTTGGCAATATGACACAAATCCTAACTATAAGATTATAAAATCACACTTTAAAGCTGATGTTGCTGCCATATTGTTTTTTTCTTCATTGATCTGTGTGTTCTCTATTAGTGGGGAGGTGTGATATCATCAATTCTCTCGCTGGAGTTTTTGTGTTTTGGTCGATGTTGTTGTTCTACATTGAAAGCAGTGGAAGTGGCAGCAGAAGTGCTCGCTGTCTGAAAACACCTTTGGGCAAAGATTTGAGAATGATTGTGGTTTTGGTTAAATAATGAAAAAGTTCTTCAAGTCATTGATTTTTTTTCATCATTCAAACAAGATCATGAGTTGTCACAAGTCTTTTGAGTTGCCTGAACTTTGAAAAGTTATATTTGTTCTTTAGTTGCCAGGATTGAATATTGTAGGAAACAGCATGAACATTTTGTTTATAGCAACAAAAAGTTCAGTATAAACATTTTGCATTGACAGTGACAGTTTGAAGATTTGTTTTATCTAAACATTTCCTTGTTATGTTATTTTTAAAAAAGGTGCTTTACACATAAAATATTTATTATTTATTGTTTTCCACCAGATGATGAAGATTTCCTTGTTAGCTGAGCTGATGAGGAAGTGGTGACTGTTGACGTTGGTGATGATGACAGTCTAATCCTGATGATGATAAAGGCTACAGCTGTGATGAGAAGAAGAAATTGGACAGACCAACAGCATCATCAAGAAAGTAAGTGGAGGAAAAGACCTGTTCAATAAAGAGAGAGGAAGAGAAAGAAAAAAGCAGTGGAATGATGGATAAAGAGACAAAGAGGGAGAGAAGTTGAGACAATGTCGGCAATCAAATCACTTCGGGTGTTTTATTCTTGAAATGTCACTTAACACTATAAGTTGAAGTGTGATTGGCTATATAGACATTAAACAGGAGGCATCACAGAGCAGATGAGAGGTGACTCTTAACGTGACTACTGTAGCACCCGACTGCATCTGCACGGGCTTATGACATCATTTTCCTCGGGCTACGTCGTCGAGAAAGAAAAAGAAAAATTCAGCCAACTCAGTGTGGACATACCATAAAGAAAGAAAAAGAGAGAGAGAGGCCGTCCGAAAGTGTGAGACAGTGAAAGGAATGATGGAGCGAGACAGACAGAGAGTTAGTGCAGAGTAAGAGAGAGAGAGAGAGAGAGAGAGAGAGAGAGAGAGAGATAAAAGGAGAAGAAAGAGAGGCAGAGAAAAAGAAGAGAGATCAAGTGTCAGGTCCACTGTGGTCCATTTTGCCCGGAGACAGCTGCAGCCACAACTGACAAATCCAGAGGGGCCCCTTCCTCTATAGGCACCGGGAAAGCACCGGGAATTATCCAACGTCTCAGCTCTCTGCTCCTTGGGGAACCTCTCTCTCTCTCTCTCTCTCTCTTTAGTTAGCAGGGAAGAGGAGGAGGAGAGGGTCACGGCCAGTTCCACTTCCAGTGCCTCCGCTGATACCCCCCCACCCCCTGCTCGCAGCCCTGAAACGGGGCAAATCCTGCAGATTCAGGGGGCACAAACCTCTCCCACCCTCCCCTGCTTCCACGTCTTCCTCCATACGTCCCCTCGTAATGATTTGTATACGTGTGTGTTGAGGGGATGTGGAATGAGAGGTGGGGGCAAGTGTGAACAGCTGTGATGTATTGTCGTCTGGGGCATGATAATATACCCATGTCATTAGGGCTGGACATTGCTAACATGTGTACGCGGCCCGTGTGTTAAGGTGGGTTTTTAAAAACGAGCTAGTCACAGTTCAAAGGAGGCCACAGCTTGCTGGCAAAGCCTGATACCTGCTGTGCCCGTAAAGGGGGGAGAATAAAGTGAGTAAAGTGAAATGAATGCACAGAAAAAAGAAAAAAAAAACACAGGGCAGGCTGCGGATATTAGTGAGAGAAAGAGGCTATCAGGTAAATGTGTGTGTGTTGAGGGGGGGTGGCAGTAGCTAGAGGGGTGAGAAAGGTAGAAGGAGGTTTTGATGTTTGGAAAAGGAGTGCAGCAGGGGAGCGCATCGTAATGTATCTATTGAAGTTCAGGCCTCTGTGTTTGATACAGTACATCTGTACCCCATTTCCCTCTTTTCCCCCAGCTGTGCACTCTCACGTGTACAGGAACAATAAGACCCGGGACCATAAATTCCCTCACTCCCTCTGCATCCATCTCCCTTAGCGTCTATGCTTCTTTCTTTTTTATCTCTTTTTTCCGCTATCCTTTTCCGTCACCCAACAACACCCTTTCTCTCATCCTCCCCCCACCTCCTTTTTTTTTATGATAATGTAATGATATGGGCCTCTGCTATTACAGCTCTGACGCTGGCCTCAGATTGCTGACTCGGCTCCTCATCGCAGACACCGCCTCATAAAAAAAACTCGAATTAATTGATTTCCTCCCAGTAAGAGGGGTCATGTCTTCTGCTCCGGTTTCCGACATCCCCTGCCGCCCCACCTCTTTCCCTCGCCTCACCCCCTCACACCAAAACCCCTCCACCGCCGCTCCTCCGCAATGCGAGAGAGTGGAGGTATCAGTTGGCCCCCGTCAGGTCCGCTGGGGTCTGGGTGCGCGGTAAATGAAATATGGTAGCTGTCGCATTAGGAAATCCATTGAAGTTAATTAGGGCCGGTGTTCTCTGCGGAGCCACATCTGCTGCTGTTTAGGCGCCAACACCCCCCCATCCAGACACTACTATGGGGACTGCGGTGGGGAACAGGAGGGTGGGGGTTGATGCCGATGGGGAAACTGGACCTGGGGTATTGAGTGGTACTGGCCAGCGGTTGGCTGGGGAGAGTGGCAAGGAAGCGGAGTGGCCCAGAGGTCGCGACCTCCACGTAATTCGTAATGGTGGCTGGATGGAGCATCGAGTAATGGATACTGCGTTGTTATCAGGGCTATCAGCTGGCTTAGCTGTTGTAAAACCACAGAACCTAGCTCCTCCACACCCACATGCTATAACAACACATGATATCGACCAGCCGACTGAGAATCTTTCAGGATGTATGATATTTCAGCGCCCACTTTTTATTCGCTGCTCGGAGGGTCGAGCAATATCACCAATAAAAGTATTCAACTGTCTCATATTATTGGCTGGTAATGAGCTGTGAAACAGATCTTAGCAATTTGGTAGTTTGGGCTATTGCAGGGTAATGGGGTGTAATTTTGTGATGGCAGCTCAGATAGAACAGTCAGAGGACGTTTGAGGCTGAGCTGTTTGCCGGAGGGTTTATCGTGCACAACAGCTGACTCGTATCATCAGGTGTGTGGGCTGGAGAGTGATAATGACGACCAAACAGTGAGGACAGGACAAGTAAACTCGGCGTGACAGAGCTGACCGCTACATGGACAGTAGTCACAGAGCTCAGAGAGCAGCGTTTTGTGAAGGAGTGAAAGACGCAGCGGGGTCAAAAGTTTAATGATAGCAAGTGTGTGAAGCGCTGGGTTGTGTATCGGCCTGTAGACAAACGGTTCAGAGCCGCCTCCAATGGCCGGTCACAGCTCTTTAAGATCAGACCAGATCAGAGAGGCGGCCCGATGGGTCAGATAAGGTTCTGAAGCATCCGTCGGATTCGACGAGCAGGCCCACGCGGAGTCAGCGGGGTTTGTTTTTATATCAGGCTCGGGGTCAAATATTTGCAAATGAGTTTTACTTCTTTGTTTTGACCTGCTGGAAGTTCCAGATGGGGAAGGGTTTACTGTGTCAGAGCGGTTTCAAAGAGTGTTTGGTAAGCTGTCAGTCACAGAGTAGTAAGTTGACATTGCAGTCTTCCGTCTTCATTGTGTTGCCCCACAAGAAAAACCCCACCCATCTAGTTCTTTAAATAGTTTAATTAGAAAAATAACTTGCAGCTACTATTTCATAATTCAGTGGTTTGAGCAGATGTTTCAGCCCATATGTTAATTATTATTTCACTTTACCTACATTTTTAGTTTGACAAAAAACTTTACGATGCATATTCACATTAAACAAATATCAAAGTCCTGTTAGCACAAGACATCAACTACTGTTTAGATATTCCAAATTGTTGATATTTGCCTTTTTGATAATTGTCTTTTTTTTTTTTTTTTTTATTAAATGTGCATCACTTTTATACCATTTCATTTATCTTAATCTAGGGTCTAAGGATAAGAAGCACAGTATAATTCTAAAGGTCTTTGATGCAGACTTGTGATTTTGGGCTCTAAAAATAAAGTCAACATGACTTTTAGTTATTTACACCCAAAGAAAACTTTAGCCTGTAAAGAAAGGGTGCGTAATTTATCTATGAGTCGACTGATCAGCAGGAGAAAGGAGGTGAAAAAATGGTCACTTAACCTTTGTCAAATCACAGAATCACCCACCCCTGGTCAGCCACAGCGGGGGGTCAGTGCACCCACTGAGGTGGCTGATCATTTGTCACCTACAGTTCAGCTCAGGGAGCATCTTCACTGTGTCGTCCATCTTCACTTTGCATTCTAAGTGCGTGTCCGCGGTGTGTGTGTTGTGCCATTTGTCAATAGTTCAGAGTGCATCTTCACTCATTCGTCTTCAGCGAGCGTCTTAAGTGTGCATTCTTTGTGTCCATCTCAGGTCATTAGTGGTCAGTGTGTATAATGGATGAATGGGGTGGGTGGCTATCAGGATGATGTGAAGGCTTCTCTCTACTCGTCTGATTGGACTGAACACAAAAACTGCTTATTTGCCTGTAATTTTCTCGGTAAAAAGTCATGACAGTGTCCCACAATATCTGTCCTGTGAACTGTGGAAGTACTCAGATCCCCTACTTCAGAAGAAGTAGCAATACCACAAGAATACTCTGTTACAAGCAGAAGTCGTACGTTCAAAATCTTACAGTAAAACTGGCTAAATATTAATATCAAAATATACTTTAAGTACATTTTATGTACTAAAAATAAGAGTATTCATTGTGCAGAAAAATTATATATTATTGGATTATCAGTAGTGATGCATTCAGGTGTGCATCACTTTAAAGTTGTAGCTTGATCAATAATAGTGTATCATAATTTATTTGTTAATTTATATTTTGTATTAATGATCAGAATCTCGAAAGTAACAAGTGTTGTCAAACAAACGTAGTGAAGTAAGAAGCACAACATTGAAATCTATTAGTGGAGTAGAAGTATAAAGTAGCATGAAAGGAAATATTCAGGTAAAGTACATCAGAGTTGAGTTGAAGTACTTGAGACTGTGACAGTGTCCCGTACTCTCCTGTGAATATACACTATCCTGGGCTGAATATTTTCCAACCTGGAACCCACAAAATCTAGCAAATATTTGAAGCCCCCTCTGCTCCAAGACATTTTCCCTCATTGTTAAATCATGTGGATGTTTGACCTTCGCTGTGCAGAATAATGTATGTGCAGAGTTTGACACCAGAAGGCTGTTTTCACTTTCATGTGCTGCAGGGGGAAGAGGTGATCACCTTAAATCTTACAGTGTGTGCAGGCGTGATTGGTGGCAGGTTAGGAGATGATCGTGGTCCAATTTGCACAAGAGTGATACAAACACTGTGATGGACTTTTCAGTGAATTAGGACGTGAGTAGTTAAAACTTTTGGAACTAGAGACATTTGTATATTTATTGATTCTGGATTTTTCAACCAAACAGCAGCAATGTTTCTTATGTCTTTCACACATCTCTGGAGGGGATCTTAAAGTCAACTTTAACCTTAGCAAACAGGGTTAGTTATGTTACCTCACAAGATCTTCTGACCTTCCTGACCCCCCCAAGGCCTTGCAGTGTGGAGTTCAATTCTTTTCCTCTAACTGTTCCGCCCCACAGTCAAAAAAAAAGAACAAGTCGGCTGCTGCTCTGAATTTCCTATAAATGTGAATCCCTTTCAATCAGCATTAGCAACACATGACAAAACATACACTTCAGATTGTCAGACAGTCTCGAGCTATGTGGTTTGGCCGGGAATCAAACGGTCGTGAGCCTCAACTCGACTCCATCCACTCCCACTATGTATATCAGTGGCAATTTGGGTGAAATTGCCTCTCAGCTGCAGTTTGATACGTGAGGAAGAAAAAAAAAAATGAGGGAAGGCGGTAAGACGAAGCTGGCACTACCCAGTCCTGTGAGTGTGTGTTCTGCCTGCATACTTGGCATCAGATCAAGGTGAATCTGGTATGAGCTAAGGAAAGTGTATGTGTGTGTGTGAGAGAGAGCAGTGTGTGTGTGCATTTGCAGCCCCTCATTAGTAAACTCCAGCCCTGCATTCACAGTGTGCACGCCACTCCTCCCCTTCCCCTCACTCTCAGCCTCTCAACTAAATGAGGTTAATAAACTCAAGCGTTTACTACCATCACCAACACCATCTCTCCTTCCTCCCCCCCTACCCCCGCCTTTCTCCTTCATCTCTACCTCCACCGTGCTTTGGCACTCCTGAGCCAGCACTCCTCCACCTCCCTTCTCCTCCTAAGCCTCCCTCCTTCTTTCATCTCAGCTGAAACGCTTTCTTCCTCTCTTCCTCACCTCTTTTTTATTGTCACTGTTGCACGGCGAAAGCTCTGGGATTTCCTCCCTCTATTTCCCAGGACAGAGCTGCAATTACAGCTCAGGAGAGAAGAAGACCAGCTGTGCAGGGGAACCGTGGCGGGGGAAGACGAAAGATGAGGGCGCCCCTCAGAGGCAGGGACATGAAACTGCTCGAATCCCTACCACAATATTTCTTCCACATCAAAGAGGTAGCATACTTTTAACCACATGGCTGTATTTTTTTTAAGTACCAGGCAGGGTCATCATGACCAAACAGGAATACGAACCCATCATAACCAAAAATGAGCCGTGTTGTGACCCGGCTGGCATGTCCTGAGCTGTTAAAACACAACTGAACACACACACACGTGGATGTGGCAGGAACAGGCAGTGATACCAAGGAAATGTGAAGAATGCATCAAACAGCCTTGGGCGCTCTTATCGTGTGGGCAGGGACATCCTAAAAGAAGAAAACACACAGGAATACGAGTGAAGAGGACACGTAAAGGACAGATTCAGACAGCTGTGACCTGAATGCGTGCAGGAATGCTGCGACCTTGTGTTAATGCATAATAAGTTTGGAGGTGAATGGCTCTGAAACACACAAGAAACAGTGTGTTTTTAAAGTAATATTAGATTAATTATTATACTTTCTTATCAAATGTACAGTACAGGACATTTGGACGTGAGACTCTCTCGATTTTAACAAGCTCTTTGTGACTGGATTACCTTCAAACAAAAGGTTTAAGATTTATTTTCACCTCCAGTCTGGTCACAGTGTTCCTCTGATCACATGACTGAGAGCCTGCTATTTATCGAGGGCCGAGCTGTTAAACCACACATTGGATAATAAGCAGCAATGATGGCACAAGAAATCGTGACTTTAAACAGATTATGATGCATTCGTCCCGTCGCTCATCCCACGGCCGAGGCATATTTTTGTTATTGTCAACAAATCCCATGAAAACATTCAAACCAACATTCGTCTCTCAATACTTTCTGACTCCCCCGCACTGTCAGTGGCATAAATACATACTTTCATTTCAGAATAAATTAAAACAGCTGGGCACTGTAGCTTTTACAAACCTGATTCCAAAAAAGTTGTGACACTGTGTGAAACATAAATAAAACAGAATGTGATAATTTGCTAATCATTTTTGACACATACTCAATTAGTATGACACCAATATATCTAATGTTTGTCCTCATTAACGTCATTGATATTTTTGTAAATATCTGCTTATTCTGAATCTGATGGCAACAACATGTTTCAAACAAGTTGGAACAGGAGCAACAAAAGACTGTGAAAGTTGTGGACTGATCCAAAAACACCTGTTTGGATCATTCCACAGGTAAACAGGTCCATTGGTAACAGGTGATAGTATCATGATTAGGTATGAAAAGTTCATCCTGGAAAGGCTGACTCGTTCACAAGCAAGGATGGAGCGAGGTTCACCGCTTTGTGAACACATGATTGCATAAGGGAGATTACTACATGAGCTCAGAAACACTTCATAAAATGTCTGTAAACACAATTTGTTTGCGAATGACTGCATTCACTTTTTATTTGCGTTTTTCACAGGGTCACAGCTTTTTTGGAATCAGGGTTGTGGTGAATGTAATTCAAACTGGGTAAGCTGCATTTATTGGAACTACTTTTTAGTTTAGAAGACTTAAACTACACAGGCGATAATTGTTAATAGGATCAAATTATTGCTGTATTTTGGTCTTTTCATGGGATTTATTGACAACAAGAAAAATAGAGAATAAGATAAGATTTGCCTTTATTCATCCCTCGGTGAGATAATTATCTTTAGTGTCTTTGTCCTTTAAAGTTATTATAATAATTCCTCCAAATGAAAAAGATTTGAAAAATTCAAATTTCTTCAAAAAGTGAAACATTCAGTTTGTTTGAAAAGGTTTCTATTTAGACTACACAGCCTGTGAAAGCAGCTGTGTTACAGGTTGTGTGTGGTTCTGGAGAAGCTTTGTCAAGTTGAAGAAAAGTGTTCAAGTGCCATCATTCAAGCATCTCAGCTGCTGTTTAAGACTAGAGAGTTTTAACCAAAAGCCAGTGCTACAAAGTGAGGGTGTGGAGATTAATAGATGTGGGCAGAGAGGATGTAACATCTAGTATTTATAAAGTCAGGATGTGTAGTCCTCTGCTGCATTGGTCATGATCTTTTTTTCTTAAGTCCCTCAATTTTGTGGAAGCACAATAGCACATTTATGTTCTTCTTTTCTGACCCCAGTCCTGTTTTCTGTACAGTCACTTTTGCTCTGTAGACATCAGCGAACATGTGCCATTTCCATGGACACTTTTATCCGCACATTTTTAGGATGCTTGGCTCCAACTGGAAATGAACCCCTGACCTGGCACCGCTGCCAGACCCGCTCGCACACAGGATCGCATTATTAAAATGACTGTGATATGTGCCTGTTCGACTTCAGGCATCAGCTGCTGGCGATGTAATGTTTGCTAACAGCTGTCGCGCTGTCAGGTTGCCTGTGTGTGAGCGTGTAACAAAGAGAGAGTGATGGCAGCAGGAGCCCCCGTCAGGCCCGTGGGACAGTCGGAGAGGAGCAGACGGTCGTGTCGTTTCACTGGAAACATATGGTGAAACTCAAGTGTGTAATTTACCTAGGACTACGGGTGGCCCAGAGCAGCACATACACACATGCTCATGCGCACATGTACACACACAGTGACAGGGTGTAATTTACCTTGGGCCTATGGGTGGCCCAGTATCCCGTTGCACTTGTCATACACAAAGACAGCTCAAACACAGTTCACACTCCCTGGCAGAGACGGAGAGAGTGAAACTAATTTCCCCAGGCCTGCAGACAGGAGAGTAAGAAATCACACAGCGACAGAGATGTTAGAGATCAACGCAGCGAAAGGTCGAAGGGAGCGATTCTGCGCTTAGTGTATTGGCCCAGTGGAAGACATTACCCCCAAAATCTCACTCATGTGGGAGTTGCTGCACACCCTGGATCACATCCTCTCCAATTCATCAACCTGGCTCCTTTTCAAAGCCGGCGCTATCCTCCCTTCAGAGAGAGAAAGAGATGAAGGTCACGGGGGCAGCAGTGCAGGGGAGGACGACGGATTAGAGAAGTGTGTCCCTCCCTGCATTCCTGCGCTGACCTTCGTAGTGGTGTGGCACTGTAGCTATCATCGGCCCACCATGCTTTACAGTTGGTTGTTATGGAGGGGTGGGATTATGGGCTCCTCCAACCTGCATGCCCCACCCCCCCCCGATTCCACAACAACTGAATGGAGCGGATCTTGTTTCGCATGAGGATTGACAGAAAGGCTGTCCCAGACGTTTACAGTTGGCACTGTTTGAGGTGTCTGTCTGTGAAGGCTGATATGATAGCCTGTCTGCAAGTCGCTCTGTGTTTGTGTGTGTGAGTGTGTGTGTGTGTGTGTGTGAGAACGGGTGTTTGATCTCCTTTCCCAGCCAAGGGGCTTTAACTTCACTCCAGGTGCAGAGAAGTCAACCTGAGGGCATGGGAGGCACATACAGTTGAGATCACAATCCTGAAGTACACACACACACACAAATGTACGTACACACACACACACACAATGAGGCAGGAAGTTTCCTTGAAGCAGTAACTCAGACTGAGTAACTTTGTGGTTTAAACTGGTTTACCAGTCCAGTGGTGTCACCGTGGAATGCTTCTAAAGACTCTGGCAATGTGCTGTAGGATAAACATTTCTGTTCCCGCCTCCGTATGTGAACATCAATCAGTCGCAAACAGAAATACTGAGAGTGAAAAATGAAAAGGTGAAAGGGCCAGCTGGTTCAGTGGGTAGTATAATGACAATGTCCAGGACAGGCTCTCAGTCTCACTGTACACAGACGCAGATGAAGTTGGTTTTCTTTGCTGCAGGTCAGGTCTGATTGAGCAAAGAATAAATTAGGTGGAGAGTCAACACACACTGTGAGAGACACTGAAGAGATACTTGTTTCAACAGGTGCAGATTTGGCAATTCGGTTAAAATAATCGCAGAACCATTAACTCCACCCCATAACGCGTGAATTTTTGTATATTGGTGCTAAAAGCTTAACTGCATTTATTCCATTCCATTACCTTGAATGTAACAGGAATAATCACTCTCTTTATTCCGCTGCATCTCCACACAGGAAATCTGTGTGGTCCATAATGAGCTCAGTAAACATCTGCTACTCCTGTATTAGAGACCATTTTCTCCGCGTCTCATCCTGTAATATGGAGAAATTAGAGTGCAGGGACTCATTCAGCGTGTTTACACACACACACACACATTCACAGAGAGCAGACATAACATAAGGAGTCCAAGTGTTTTTATACTACCCGACTGACGCTCTAACATACCATCTCAACACCACAATTTTCCATCCACAACAGTAAAACACTACCGGGTGTCCTTGGTGTATGGTCCCTGAATACCAGGCTTGTTTTTTCAAAGTGCAGGATACTGGGTCCCGGTCCAAGAGGCAGGTTTACTGATTTAACTGGAAATCTTTACTAAGTTAAACACAGAAGCCACTCAAATCTGGAACATGTACAAAGACTTGTTTTTAGGTCAGTCTAACTCAGGAAACCTGCTTTATGGAAACAGGACCATCATCGACTGAAATAATACACTATCTGTTTATGTAGCATGGCAGGAGTTCCCCTCAAAACACTGCAGGACACAACAAAGGCTTGCTTATGCAACTGCTGATGGATGCAACATAGATGGAGGAACAGAGCCACCTAGTGTCAAGACTCCATTACGCCATAGTAATTACAGGCATGCAGTGGGCCTGAAAGCAAACAGAAACACAAACTTGTATGTTTCTTGAAAGAACAAAACCTAATTCAAAAGCTTCGTGGGTTTGATCGCTTTTATTATAGAATTATGTCATAGCTAATGCCGGTGACACTGAGAACTCGTACCGTAGCACAGACCGTCAAAAAATAGGCACGACTCCTCAGAACACCATTTACATACTGTTTCCTCCTTATATACAGTGGTGTGGCTGAAGTAAACCATCTGGAATGACTTCACACTGATCACAATCCAGCAGCGTGTTCCACATCCACGAAAACCTCGTATTCCAGTCCTTTCCCATTCCTGAAAAAGTCTGCTAATGGTAAAAACAGATCTCCCTCACTTGCTCATCTCCTGGTTCACCTCCTTGAGGATCTGCTCCTCCAGTTTGGAGGTGTCGTACTCCTTCAGCATGTCGTACTCCAGCCAAGGTTGTGCCCACTTCTGGGCGTGCTCCATCTTCTCTGGGGTCAGGCACAGGTCAAAGCGAATTCCCTGGATGTTGAACTTGGGTCGTTCCCAGCGTTTGGACCATGGCTTTGGGCGCATCTTTACCTTCATCTGGTGAGCAGACAGAAATGCTCAGACATTTAAAATTTCATTATGCTGTAATGCTGGTGTTTTACTGCTAATCGGTTTAGCAAGGCAAACATAACCATAGTTAGAGATGTAATTCCTATTTATTAACACTAAAACCAAAAGTTTAGAAGTTCATTTAATCCAGCTCTTTGTTATAAATTCGGCTCCATCTTGAATCTCTCTCACCTTGTTGACAGGAACTTCTTCAGTGGAGGAGATGGGCACAGGGGTCATGTTGGGGTCCACAGTGCTGTACTCGGGCAGAGCGTCTCTCAGGTACATCAGGTTGTCATCCAGCCTCTTCTCCAGCTTCAGCACCTCGATCTTCTGGATGCGAGGGTTGTACAGCTCGTAGCAGATCTCCACGCCTGAGCCACACACAAAGAAACACATGATTGAAACCGGTATTGTACTTTAAGGCCACCCTTGATGGGAAAGTGAAGAAGCAAAGCAATATATTTTACCATTTACAATACTATATAAGAAAATCTGGTTTAATATTCCTTCATGGCATGAGACTCTGTCATCATTGTTTGTGTGACCTTCAGTAGACCTTTGTTAGAGAAGAAAATAAACAAACCTCACCTTGGTTATCAATGATGTTCCTCAGAACAAATGTGGCCCCAAGTCCCTTGCCACCCCTCTGGATACAGATGCCAACAAAGCGGTTAGTTTTCCCACTGGCATTAGGGTCGGACATGGTCACTGCCAAGATGCTTCCTTAAAAACAAACATAATAATTTGCATCACTTCACTTACAATACAAACTTTATACATGATGTTTTTTAAAAATTATGTTTACAAAGTTCTAAAGTAAAACAAAGATAATGTTGTACAGAACAAGAAAATAATGCAAATATTTTAACTGTGCATCTGCATTCAAGATTGCCTTGAGATAAATTTAAAAGATGGCACTTTGACAAGGTGCCAGAGGAGCTCAGGTTGCAGTCAGAATCAAGGGGAGTGAACAAGTCATAGATGATGCAAACCTTGTAAGTAAAATCTTAAAATCAACTCTAACCAGTCAATATTAGCAAGAATTTGTGTAAATCTGGCCTCTTCACTTGAAGCATGATAGTAGCCTGACAGCTGGAGGGAAAGCCAGTTGCTGTAATTTAACTAGTGAAGTGAAAAATGTCAATTGTATTGAAAATGTTAATTGGATTGAGGATCAGAGGAAGGAAGTTGTTTGGTCATCTCATACCTTCTGACCTCACAGGGGGGATGTTGAGTATTTCTTACCTGTGTAGAACTCAGGGATGCTGAGCACAATCCTCCTACTAATCATGTCTTTCCTCTCCATGAAGAATTTAAGGGGGTTTGTTCTTTGTCTGGGAGGGATGAACTCTGGGCTCAGAAACCTGGCAGGGTGACACCACACTTCAAACACCATACCTTTACACAGTATGCAATATAGATTAATATGTGTATGGGCTGTGTGTTTTACAAAGAAACAGCATACTTTCGCTGGGAAACCACACTTTGTGTTTTGTCTATGATGACAGGTTTGGATGGAGGGGTGAACTTTGGTGGCTGCTCGCTGTTGTTCCCGGCGGCAAGAAGACATACGGAGGTAGACAGAAACCCTGGTAATAACAAGGAAATAATTCATTTATAATTATTCCTACACCTAAAGGAAACAAGCTGATATTAGCGTGAATAATAGCTAGCTAGCAGTTAGCTAACTGTGGCTCATAGCGGTTGTAAATTGCTAAATTTTACATCTCTTCGTGGCCTGACAGCGAATTATTAAGTGCAACGGAGAAAACAGCTTTTTTTTTGTTTACTTACGTGCATTTTGGAGCATGTAGTTTCGTAGTAACCCCCGAGAAAAGATTGTCGTACAAGCTGCCATGTTTGACCTTCTGTGGTCACATGTGATTTCCGACGGAAGCGCTCGTGGGACAAACGTCATTGAAATGCGTTTTGTCCGATCATGCAATGTAGCGCTTTGTCCACAAGATGTCGCAACTGTTCCGTTGTTTAATATTGATCTCATTTTATTCTATTTCAGTAAAACTACTTTAAACTAGGAAAAAAATGCAATAAAAATATAATACAATTAGGTTAAATTAAAAGACTTAACTGATTGATATGAACGCCGGTCTGTATGATTTGCACTAGACTATTGCCTATCCTTCACCATGTTTAATGAACTAATAGCAAATCAAAGATACTGTTTAGATTATGAAAACTGGATTAGATCGAGTTTATCTTGATGTTGCTGGTCTGTAATGATGATGATGATGATTTTGATAGTCTATTTCATTTTGTCAGTGTTGATGATCTTCCATATTTTTAACTATAAATACCAAAAATGTGCTAAATATTCTTGAGATATATTATGAATTTAAGACATAAGGAATGGAATTCAAAATTAGTTCAAACTGAGTTTTTTAAAAGTATTTTTCTGTATTCCACTAAGAAATTAATAATAGTGGAGGGGGAAGAAGTATTGATTTGACTTAGATAGATAGATAGATAGATAGATAGATAGATAGATAGATAGATAGATAGATAGATAGATAGATAGATAGATATAGGCTACTTTATTTAAGTTGTTGTGTTAAATAGCAGCTAAAATATGAAGTGGAAGGATCACATTAAACAGATAATAAAATATCACACAAATAATAATCCCATAATTTTCCTAAGACGCACAAAAGCATTAATAACAAACTGTGCATTAAGTGTCAGAAGTAAAGATAGGATCTCCAGAATATCATAGTGTCATTGGATTATTGAATTTATAATGGAGTGTCCGGTGGGGAACTCTGGGTCTTTGAGACCCTGCAGGGGAGCGGCAGTCCTCCAGGTGGGCTGCCTGCACAGCACAGCCCAGCACGGCACGGCACAGCACGCAGTCAGAAATGCACTCAGAGCTCAGAGCAGTGCTCCTGCCCCAGAGGAGCCTCGATCCCGGTGGGAGGATGAGGTAAGACCAGAGCCATGGGACCGCACATCTCCTGCCTGCGACGCACAACCTGAACCCCGATGCTGCTTCTCCTGCTGCTGCTGGACTTTCTAATGCTACAGAGGAACCCCACAACTTTGAGGCTTCAAGGATGTTCTTCTCAGATGGGACTCTCTCAGCCCTCACTTGTGCGCTCCTGTTGGGAATAACGTGTCTGACCGTCCTCTGCGACATCTCCAAGGGCTCTTCAGACTTTTCAGGTTGGGATTTGTTATAATCTGTTCGTGCTTTGTAGATAAAAAAAAAAGTAGTTCCACGAGCTCTTAAAAGTCTTTTCAAGTGTTTGGCACTTGTTTCAATCTGCGCATTTTGTCTCAGTTTAAGTCGCATCCAACTTTACGCATGTGCGCAATCTGCGCCTTTTGGACAAACAGAACCAGGATCAGTCATTACGCATGCTTTCAACTGCGGGGCTCGACTCCAAAACAACAATGAAAAGTGATTTCTGTGTCTCATCAGCTTCTCCTCTTGTGTGTCCGGCGTGCTGCAGCATGCACACTCCAATGTTTACTCCTCAAACCGACTTTAAAGACGCGGAAAAGACCCACATTGCTCTTATCTTTGGGCCAATTCTGACACAGTTTGTGCAGAGTGACCCACATAGGGCGCTTCAGGCAGGTTCTCCTTCTCACTAAAGCCACTTGGCTGCAAGGATTAAGGGTTGGTTTTATCAGTGCTGCATATATTTGCAACACATATCCCATTGATGCAGTGGAGATAAATGGGATAATGTGGTTAATGTGTCACTAGATGGGAGCTATTGTCTGGACCAAGTGCTGCAGATTTACAGCTCAGAGAAGAAATGAGAGCAGTTTTTTAATGATTATGGGCTTCATGTAGAATCAGTTTGAAAGTCAGTGCATGGGATCTGCAAGTTACCTTCATTTTATGTGAAATCCAGTGTGCAATCTGTAGGCTTTTATATGTGCTTAGAAAAGGCAGCTTATTACTAAACTAATGAGTGATTCTGTGTTGCATTATAGGCTGAGGAGCTCGGCCCAAAGGCAGGCCTGCAGGTTTTGTTTACAGTGCCATAAAACAGGAAGGGAGCTTTGTGTCGGTGTTAATTGGCCTCTAATGGGTCTAATGGCTGGGAACGAGCAGACTAACACTATGGGGAAAGGTGCTAAAGAGTGGATGTATGGCATGGCTGTACGTGCATGCGTCCATGTTGCTGCCTAATGAGCTGCTAAAGATGGTGGTGGAGCGGAGGCTGTTAACAGGGTGACATTTCTGTAATTGCCACGCATGTGTCAGTGGTTGTTGGTTTGGTCATAAATGCTGAGATTGAGTGGATCTAACGGTGGTTAATTAAGCCAAGAAGGGGAAGTTATTCCAGATTTCCGCTGCTTATTGGAGCAGGTGTAACAAAATCCTGGCTTAGACACGTTTATGCAAATACTTGTCATAGGCTGGAGTTAATTTGTTGAAATATCAGCTTTGGTGTTCTGAGACTTTGAGACTGTTGTTCATTAATGGCATGGGGAGGGAACACTGCTGTCATGTTGGGATCCTCCTTTGCTTTACATGGACCTGAGATCTTTCGACAGGCCCTGAAGCGAACGTCAGGGATGAGTCCCAAGATGCAATTTTGTTTGCCCATCAGGGACATTTACAGAAATGCTGGCCAATGCTGTGAATGAAATGAGAAAAAAGGGACAACAGGGGACAAAGAAATCCTTCAGTCCTCACATTCTTGACCAGCTGGAGACTGAAAGGAGTGCTTTGATTGACAGGTACCGCCAGGATGACAGGAGTGGTGGGCTTAGATCTCACATCTGTCAGTCAGACCTCTGGGTCAGTCGTCATGGTTGGATCAGTGATGGTGGCATCATTGAAGCTCAGCAACTGCGGTGATTGAACCAACTGTTGATTTCTAACGGAACTGATTTACTTTTATCGCATGTTATTTTTAGTTCCTGCTTCTCCATGTTTTGCTTCTGCATCATTTGTGGACAGCTGGAGTAAATGGCGGTGTCATATTTCATCAGCGGCTTTGAGCCCCGCTGCTGAAATGAAAACAAACTACAGTATGTTGGTGGGTAATTTAATTCTCTCTCTTCCCCTGTATAATCTTCTATTATACAGCTGCCTGAACAGCTAATTAGAGGTATGGAGCGAGCTGAGCAACACTTAAGAGCCCCTCAGCTCAGAGGCGTAGCAAACTGATTAATGCTCTTTGTTTCGTAAGTTATCAGCCTCCTTGATTTTAAGAACCAAAAAACTGATACACAACTTTATTGACTTGCTTCTGTGTGTGTCAGCTCAGGTTTCCTCATGTGTAGAGCACTGTCTTTATCAGACAGGTACCAGCAAACCGTCCATTAGCAGAAATGTATGTCATGCTTCTCTGCTGCAGGGCAAACACTGGATGGTACCTGTGTTTTAAATAGAGCTGAAATGAGCAGTTATTCATATGAGAATGAGTTAGAAAATATGTCTGCAACTATTCTGATGACTGTTAAATTGTTGCCATCGGTTCTTCAGTTGAGGGATGAGCTGCTGATTTGAGGCTCTGTGGCGCAATGGACAGCGCATTGGACTTCTAGTTACACGCTGAAGAAGTGATTCAAAGGTTGTGGGTTCGAGTCCCACCAGAGTTGACCTTTACAATGTTGCTCCTGAATGATCTTATATTTAGTTTTAGTGAATGTAAATCAGAAACTTTTGAACGTTGGTTGAACAATTAAAGCAATGTGAAGTCTTCATCTTGGTCTTTAAGAAGATTTTGATGGGTATTTTTACAATTGTCTGACAGCTCACAGACAAAATAATCATAGTTGCAGCTCTACATTTAACTCTATGGCTGTGAATTAAAGCAGTTCTCAGCCCTTTTAGGCAGGTGTGTCTAGTCCCTGAGGTAATGTGACTGTATGAGAGCATCACATAAGCTGTGATTTCTGCCTTTCTGTCTCCGACTGGAGGCCGTTTTCTGCTGACACAGACAGAAAACAGATTATCATTTTCGTCAACACATGGTTGTGAAGGTGAAGCGAAGCGATGAATGCTGGACTTCTGGAAAAAGGCCGACACAATAACAAGGATCAGGCTTTGGCTACAACTAGGCCTTTGGTTTTGCTTCATATGTAAACAAACAAAACACAGATGTATGTTTCTTTTAACCGTAGAACATTTTGGAATCGCTGCATTGTCAGCTGCCAAAATGCTACAGTGAAGCGACTTTTCTCCTCTTTCTCTGTCATAAAACCCCACAGGCAAAACCCTATTTAACCCCAGTCAATGGGATGTGAGGCTGTTGAGGGGCCAAGGGGTCAACTGAGGTCAATCCATAGTAACTGTGAGTGTGTGGTGAGGGGGAGTTATCATCCATCTTGCTCTTTGTTCCCCCCGTCGAACCTCATCGCACATGTTGACCACTGCCGAGAAAAGGTAGAAGGAAAAGCCATTTTTTTTAGGTCATGGAGTGTAGGTCAGTTCAGAAGAAGGATGTTGGTGTATGATCAATTTGAGTCTCTCAGTTTGAATGTTTTGTATTTACATCTGCTGGTTTTCTTCAGTAATGATGAAAATATTTGAACGATAAAAACAGAAGCAAAGTTAAAGCAGTTTGCAAACTTAAAATGTTCTCGTGCAGTAAACCTAATTTAGATAGATGGATGCTTGTAATAAATGACATCTTGAGCAAAATAATCATGACGATCAGTTGAAGTATGCTGGCTTGCTTCACAAACTTTTCCACCTTTTCTCAGTTGCAAAGTGAAAAACTAAACAATCATTTTCAATTAATGTTTAAGAGTGGTTTCTTAGATTAACTGTCAACATTTGATTCAAGTACTTTACAGCCATATTTGTGTTTCAGGAAAATCTCCCTCAGCTCTAAAGAGCTCTAAAGTCATTTTTCTGGATTCACATGTTTGAGTATTGATCAAATAGTTACGGCTGAAACCATTAATCTATTAGTCTTTTGCAGAAAATTAATCAGCTTCTCAAATCAGTGCTTTGGGATTTTAGACAAAATAAGAAATATGAAAATGTCACTTTAAGTTTTTAACTAATTTCTGACTTTTACATACAAAACAATCAGTAAGATATAGTTGTCAGATTACTTGATAATGAAATTGTTAGTTGTATGAATGTATCCATGAAATGAATTTACTATCCCGTGATCGTGTGATGTGAGAAGACTGAAGAGCTCAATCCTTCCTGGGTGACAGATCAGCTGATTGCTTCCCTTTGGGCAAGTTCTCGACTGACGCTGCTGCCAACATGTACACAGACACACAAATGCTGCTACCCTATAGCCAAGCCTGGGATTAGCTACCTCTGACTACCTACCCCCACACATACACACAAACATCCCCCTCCACCCATTACTCGAGGCCCCTCAAATCTTAATCCCCTCTGATTTTTGCGTGGCTGTGGATGAGAGTAGCACACTGAACCCCTCGCTCTCCTCTCTCGGCCCCTTCCCTTCCCCCACCCGTCGGCTCCCCCTGCCTTCTTTCCCCACCGCCTCGCTGCTGCCTTCGACTCCTCCCAAGGGCTCGCCTGATCACTGTTTCTGTGTCTGTGTGCGCCAGGTGAGCTCTGTCTAAACAAATCCTGCCTCCCGCTTGTTTTGTCTACTGCGGTGGAGGCAGGCGGCGAGGCGGACAGCGAGGGCCTGGCATAAGGCTGCTTTTCTCTCCGACAGAGGAAGGAGGGCAGGGGGGTTGACACTATTGAAAGAACAGACTCTGTGAATGAGGTTCTCAAAGGAGTGAATTGTCAAGACGTTTTTGATTCATCGCATCAAAACACACAGGGTGCCAACGACGGAGTGAATTATATTATATCACATATTGCTTTTCTACATGTTGAATATTGAAGCAGCACCCAAGTGATATCAAGTTTGAACTATAAACCTTTATTGATGTAATTTGTTCATCTGCTGAATTTACACAGGAGACATGATGCAGAAGGATTTGCTTGGGTTTGATAGCATTTTTAAGGAAATCTGAAATCTAGTGTCAAATCCGCTTATCAAATCTAAATCCTTTCAAATCCTGTATTAAATCCGTTTATGTGTTGCTTTCATAAAATGTAAGTAACCAAAGTTATAGATAACTGAACAGTTTGACTCTCTAAGTCGGATGGAAATTTGTTTGTGTGTATCGCAGAGATTTAAAACATCATATCCAGCCATTTACATGTGACATAGCATTAACAGCTGAGTGATGCTGATTATATTTATATATCAGTGTAAATCCTGTCTTTACTCGGTACAAACAAGACTCCCCTTGCAACTGTAGTCTAATAAGTAAGGGGAAATGTGAAACTAAAGTGCCTGTGGGTGCAGACGTAACTTCTGGATATGTGTGTGTTTATGGCACAGTGTGTGTTTTGTGTGTGAAGTCTGGCCTGACACAACATGATAGCGATGAAAGACGTGACCCACTGTGTGAGTCTCCTCCACCTGGATACAATACGGCGAGCACATAAACAAACACACACATAAAGCAGAGTTGACATCACGTCGGGGGGAACAACAATGCGGCGTTGGTGATGAGAGAAGGGCGTTTAGAGCAGGAAACGGCTCTTCCCCTCGGCTCATTTTGAGTTCAGTGTGAGGAAATGATCCCACATCACGCGGCGGTAAACAGGAGCTTTGAATTGTTGCTCCATATTTTTTACTAGAGCAACAAGGCCCTGAAGGAAAGTCAGTGAAAACCCAAAGCGTTCTAAAAGACAAGCTTTGTGATTCAACTCCTGCCATATAAACCATATTAACCAATCAAAATACGTTTTTGTCTCGATGCCAAGAAATGTGTGGGAGGAAAGCACATCCTGACTAATGCTCAATAAAGGATGCTGTTCGGGCAGTATCGCACTAAATTAAGTCCCGGTATGTCAGTAATGTCCTGATACCACACAAACAACACAAACACACTTGTCAGGCAAACTGTTTTGCAATCAGCGAAGGTTTTGTCTTGTGTTTCTGTGCTACTGAGCATTTTGATATTTTTGTACAAAGGTAATGTTACTTTTAAATCTAATACTGCTTAAAGTTAATTTTCTGTGAAAAGGAGACAAGATGGTTGAAAATGTGTTAAAATTGTTTTGTCTGTTTTAAAATATTTGGTATGAACGAACTTGGTTTGGATCAATCTGGTGTGTTTGCCAGTTCTGTTAGGTTCATTTGGGCTGGTTTGAAAGCTGTCAATCAAAATCTGGTGTGGACCAATCACCTGAAAGAGTGGGTCTTGAAAGAAGTGAAAAGGAGGTGTGTTGAGCTTCTTTCCTTTTCTGTGTAATGAGTGACAATACCAACACTACAAATATCCCCTGATAACGCTACAAGATGCCTCTTTTTCATCCTGTTTCTGTCTGTTCATCATTATTCCTAACATATTTGAGTAGCAGTCTAATAATACAAAAAATGCTCATATATCTTTGCGAGCTCTTTGATTTGCCCATGTGGGCTCATGTAGTGCTGATGAAGCAGGATGACAGTGGACACTTGTGTGACCTTGTGTTCGCAGCTCTTGGTTCATTTGTACAAAAAGACGACAATTTATCTTTTTTTCCCCACAGTCTGAAACAAATAAACTACAGGTGTGAAAGCGCCTTTAGTGTCTTCAGCAATATATAATACTATAATGTGTGTTGACCTTGGGTTTACACTGGCTGTTGTCCACAAAGAAAATCACTATCATCTCAGTCAGAGTAGATGTCACTTTTTCTAACAGTGTCTGTCTTATACCTGATTTTGGCGTGAAAGTCCCAAATTAAACCCAGACTGCATTGAAAATTACCTACACGGGCTGTGGAGGAGTCCTAACTACCTGCTGAACGAGACTGGATGACTTAATGAAGACTTATAATCAGCAGAAAACTGCTCGAGTAGTCAGCCCGTAATATGATAATCATTATTTTGCACAGATTTCTGTCTATCCCTAAAAACACCCAAATGGCCCAATCAGATGTTGAGCTGGACGGTTTTATAGTAATAACTGTTATCGGGGACAGGGGAGGGGGTCCGATTCCTAAACTGCAAAGATGTACAGTATATGTAGACATTGCAGGTGTGTGTTTGCACTTGCCCTCTCTTGCATGGGGAGGGTGGGGGGTGCAAGAAGCCCCAATGAAAACACAGTGTTAAGAAGATTCTTGAGTGACACCCCGGCGTAGTTGCAGGCAGCTGCAGCCAGTGAGCTGTCTCTGTTTAGGCAACAATTGTGTAATTAATTAAGAATGTGAGTCTCATTTGTCATATTCTGAGCGCAGACTCCGGAGAAGGTCGGGTTCACTTTGCGAGCAGAGAGCTCGTTCGAGAATCAGATAAGTAGCGATGCCTGCTGCTGCAAGTAAGGAGCGTTGCAGCAGCCAGCTTAAGGATGAACCTGAGCTGCAGACAAACAGAAACAAGTGTTGAGAAAGAGGCTGGTGGGTGTGTGCTCAGGCACTTATCTCGTGTCCACCCCGCTTATGTGCTGGCTTTTGAATTATGTGCTCAGCAAACTCACATTCGCATGCAAAAAGCAGCGCACACACCTTTCCTGCTCCTGAGAATGTCAACCATGCTTTGATGCCCCTCCTCCTCCCCTCTGTCCTTTTTTTTTCTTTCTCTGTGTTTCCTGGGAGCTGATTTATGTTTGGTGTAAGAGTCGACATGTCCGCCTTGATCTGCCCTCCTTCATCCTTCAATCCCGTCTTCCCCTCTGCAACGCATGCTTTCTTTAGTGTAGGAGAGGGAAGAGAACATTTGGAACACCATCAGTTTTTATGGTTTGATTAAAGCCCTAGAGGCAGAGAGAGAGATGGAGAGGTAGAGAGGTGGGGCACAGAAGGGCCAGTCTGAACAAGGAGGCATTGTGTAGCCCCCCAACTGTGTCGGACTGACAGTCTGCATTACAGCACGCTACAGCAGCCCGCTCCCCAAAGCACTGCTAATCTGTTGCTTACTGGCCCCTCCGGCAAGCTCAGGTAAGGGGGGAGGGAACCGGAGAGAGATTGTTTTTTCCACGTTTGAGCCAAAATCGTTTTTCAGCAGGCAAACTTCAGACTGCATTTGCTCCACTGGCTGCACCTCATCGGAGTAAAAATCTCCTCAGAGCAGGACGATAAGACGGAATAACTTTTGAGATTTATCTTGATAGCAACAAATGTAATAATTATTCAGCTCAGTTGGCACCTTGGCTCACTTCCAACACTCTGTCCTGTTTAATTGAAGTATAAATGAGTTCATGATGGACTGGGCTCTTGGCTGATTGGTTGGTAGAAACGTCTGGTTGGACGTCATTGGTTGTGTCAGCTTGTAGACGTTTGCTGAGAATTGCCATATGAGCACGTTTTGGTTGGTGAGAGATTCATTCTTCTGATCTCACTCGCTTTGAGATAAATGCTAAGATGCTCACGATGATGTTAGCATGGCAACATTTAGCAGGTTTAGTGTTTATGAGCATACTATCATTTGCCAATCAGCGCTAACTACATAGCACAACCAAGACTGATGGGAAATTCATTTGCTTTTTATGCGTTTGGCAATAAGAGAAAGCCTAGAAAAAAATTTAGATTTTGACCCCGTAGTTGCTCAAACATCATAGGATCACCAAAGCTATAACAGTTCATCCTCAGTGGTACATGAATGTGTTTATCAAATTTAATTTCAATCCAAGAGTTGAGACCTTTTACCCAATGGTGATGCACCTGGAAAAGTCGGTTAATCACAAAAGTCATTAGGATACATCCTCTGGGGACCATGAATGGCTTCACAAAATTCTGTGATCTTCAGTTTTGTAGATGTTGAGATATTTTCCTGGATAAGTAAAAACTCAACAGGCAAGCAAATCCATTTTGTAGCCCACCCCTCACTGTGTCGTTGTTGTTATCATTTCAGAACATAAACAAGTTTAACAAGATTAATCTGTCATGATAATAATCTTTAGTAACAGTAGTAGTACAGTAAGGGGTTTATGAGCAGCAGCTGCCATTATATAAAACATAGCTTTACATTCAGCAGGCAAAAACCTTCACCTAAGGAGACCCCAGTGACTCGGTAGCTACAAAAACAAACTCTCCATGAAACTCTGAATGAATAGAGCAAGGTAAGCTCTCACATTTAGTCGGGTCATTCCTGCAGATCTGCCTGCGTTTGTTGTAAATGGAAGGAGATCTCCCTGCTAAGTCCCATTGGACATGCTGCAGACGGCTTTTCACTCCCTCAGCTCCTCAGGAGTTGTTCTATTGCTTGTTTTCACAGAACAGCCCCCCTGATAAGCTTGTTAATTCCCATAAAAGCTCAGCCTCTCAGTGCCCACCCACTCCTACCTTTTTGTAAAAAAAAAAGAAAAAAAGAAATACCTCTCTGCTTCATGGCGCATGCTTGAACTTTGATAGAGGTATGCTGTCTTGCTATTTTTGCATTAAAAGTGATTACTATTTTTGAGGGGTGTTTGTGGGCTTTTGACAAAACTAAAGAAGGGCAAGAAGTGATGGCGCAATCAGGAGGCTTCTGGATCACAATGATGCCACACAGACGGGGTGTAATGAAAGGAGCACGACTGTAAAGTGCGAGGGTTGTGGGAGTAAAAGTCCTGTTCATCTGAAAACAGGAGATGTTGTGTTAGAAAATATGTGGTTCTTTGATATGAAGTAAGAACTTGCCCATAAAAAAACTGAAGAGAAAAGCAAACATCGACTCCCAGAGAAGTGAGGAATTGCGGTGAGCCGACAGGGAAGATTGCTCTAAATCTTTCTCTGTACAGAAACCATAAAATAATAAATAATTTAGCTCTATTACATGATTCACTTTCAGACTCTGGGTCTATCTTGAATGAGTTGGTCAACCATGGTGCAATTTGCTGCCGCCATAATTTAAATATATTGTAGTTAAACTATCTTAAGAGCCTCTTGTTTTTTCTGTCGATGAACATAGAGGATGTCATTAAAAGAAAACTTTGAAATTTTGATTTACAGTCGGGGAAAATTAGAGCTGCAACAATTTGTCAATTTATCAATTAGTCGATAGAAGAAATTAACTATTTTGATCATCGATTAATCGTTTCAGTCATTTTTCAAGCAATAAAACATTTGCTGATTCCTGCTTTTTAAATGTAAGGTTTTGTTACTTTTATGTCATTCATGATAGTAAATGAAGACACTGTGAGTTTTGGACAGTTTGTTGGACAAAAGAAGTTTTATTACTTTGGGCTTTGGGATGAAAATTATTTTTAGTTACAGCCAGAGGAAGAATACCTGCTTTGTTTTATTGTCTTTTTCTGATGCTCAGCAACCATAATTTTATCATGTATCATGGAAGCCTGACTGTTCCTCTCTGGATACGCTCATGCTGCCTTATGTGCCACATGTTTAGTATTTATCTAAAATCCAAAGTTCATGAATTTGTTCCTTGTGAGCTCCCACAAAGAGCAGAGTAGGTTCTGCCAACTCTAACTGCATAACCATTTGCTTTAAATGGTCAATTCCTTGATGTGCCTCTGGCTGAACTGCGCCGCAGCAGAGAAAACAAGTGAAAGGAGATCGTTCCTTAATGGCCTTTCTCTCAGCCTCAGGCCACCGCCGCCCCACCCAGCAATCACTTAAATCCAGTCCGCTGCAGTGAGTTTGAGTGAAGAAAGATACATCTGTCGTTCACTCTGTGACAATAAAGCTCACACACTGATGCGTCTGTCTGCTGTCTGCTGGACTGGGCTTGGTAATGGGCCGGTCTGGCTGCCACCCAACTCTCCCAGGCCATAAAAGTGACCGTTAAAATGACAGATTTCTCTTCCTGTGGCTCTTTCTCTGTGTCTGTCTTTCTGTCACACACTTTCTCTGCTGGTGTCTGGACACGAATCCAAACAGCGAAGAGGGTGTTCCCGAAACCTCTGCGCCCCCACCCCCCCAACTCTGTCACCCTTCACCCCCACATCCCATCATAAGAAACACACATGCTCAGGGACTCAGAGTAAAAGCGTCCTCTCGCCCCGTGCCCTTTGACCCCCAGGGGTCGTAAGGAGAGGCACGTGCTAACAGAGGTCATGGGAGGGCTTGGGTGGGACCAGTGTTTGGTTTTCGGGGTCTCATTAGTGTAGACTCAGCGGCCACTGTCCAGCCGTGAGGCCACCTCCGAGCCCGGCAGATGTTCTGTGGACAAACACCCCCTCAGGATGAGCTTAGGCCCACAGGTGGACGCCCTCCTGTCGTCTAGGAGTTAGCTAACAGCGGTGACCTGAAGTATCAGCCGTGGCCTGTTTACTAACATCAGAGTTAGACTTTGACTGTCAGCCTAAGCTTCTCCTGTGGTTTCATTTAAGCTCCACCGTTTAGTGTGGATCTGTTTACTAGACCGTGTGTGGTTGTGAACAAGCAAGAGGAGCGCGTTGAGTTCACGTTCTCCTCCAGAGCACGAATTCCTCGCCCCCGCCTGATGTCTGCCTGACTTGGCGTGTGACGTCCCTCCACTCCTCTCTGTTTAATCCCCTCTCTCTCTCCCTCTCTCTCTTTGTCTGCCAGAAAAAAACTTCACCTTGTTGCTGGAAACAACTAAAGTAAACATCGTGCTATCACTTCATCTATTACAACTTTCACATACAAACACAGAGTTTGACAAGCAGCTTTATTATACTGAAGCCGCCATCAATCATATCAGCCATGAGTTTATATTAATCATATAATAGTTGTTTTTTAATTGTGTATTTATCCAACATTTATTATTGAAACATGTTCATTCTTTCATTTCCAAGTGTAGCAGGATCAGTTTTGTGCAGCACAGCAAATTATAACCTTATTGAATGATTCACATTTTATGTCCAATGCCAACACTGCTAGAAGAACCCAATTTGTAGCAAGGGGGGAAGTGAGGTTGTGGAAGTTGGGGAGGTTGCATCATAGCACAACTTTCATACAGACTAAAGGTAACTGCAACTATGACCCTCAACAAAATGTTTTTATTTTGCTTGTCCAAGTGTCAAAGTTGCCAGACCATAATCAGACCTTAACCATATTTGATTGAATTGAAAAAATATTGGTATTTTAACTTAATTTGCCTTTTGCATCCAATAACGTTGTTCTCTGGGGTTGGGTTTGTGTCCAACTTTAGTTTGGAGGTGGAACATAATGACCTATGGAAACCAACCTTGATTTATTCTGTATCATCAGACTGACATACTTGCTCCTAGTTCTGGTGCATCTTCAGTATACAGATCAGGATAAATGTACAAAATAGTACATACAGGAAACAAGGGGTCACTGAGCATTGATGAGTATGAATAAGATGTGACCTTAGCTGCCATCAGATCTCAATCTCGTTAAACATCTATGGTTGAATTGGGACCAACATTACACAGCGTTTTCCACCACTATTATCAAAACATCAAATGAGGGAGTGTCTTATGTAAAACTTATTTTCATCCTTCCAGTAGATGTGTAGAAACTTGTAGTATCTATGACAAGGGGAATGAAGGAACATCCATTTATCAATTAGTTATATTGATATATCAGTAAATCTTCCAGCATAAAAGCCTTGTTACCTCCTCTGTTTACTCTTTGTTTCTCTTCTGTCTACAGATTGTCTTTCCAGATGGTGCATTGAAAACTGTTTTGTTTCACTATTAAAACCCTTAGGCCATATCACACACAGCTCATTATAAACCTGCTGCTATTGAATCTATGGTGTGAACAAATAAATCAGCTGTGTTTAGGAAAGCCGCGGGCAGGGGTGGGTGTTGCAGTTTTTATGTCCAGCAAGTTGAAGTTTGTGTGTCTGCATGCCTCTGTGGGTTTATGTGTGAGCATATGTGTTTGTGTGTGTAGGTGTTAGAAAGATAAGCCATCTCAGGGTGGAGGAAAAGGACCGGGCGAGCGGAGTGTTTGTGTTTGTGTCTCCGGTGTTAATGACTTCAGCTGCTCAGGCTCCGGTCTCCGTCTGCGGGGGGAGGAAGGAGTTATATGTTACCAACTCTGACAATCAAATCAAGGAAACCATCGCCGGAGGATATTGATAATCACCATTAGGCAAGCCCATGTGTTGATTAAAAAACAATGTGGATTGACATGTACACACTCATCTCCTGCCTCTGGATTCCAAACCACAGAATTTCATTGCATCATTGAACCAAATCTAAACATGTGAATTTGTTTTGTTTCTCATATCTGGCTGCTCCTGTCGATGACAGATTGAAAACGGTGAGAATAAATGCAGGATCTTTAATGCTGCGTGCACCCAGATGGCTCATGTATATGCACCATGGTTTTGCCACTGTCAATCTAACAGCTTGTTGCATCAAATGACATATCAGCCCTCATGTTTTCTTCTATTCTCAGTTGACTCTTCCTCTATCGTGTCGTTTGTCTTTCCTTTTTCAGCCCAATCCCATTAGTCGTTGTTTGATTGGTGTTAAGTCTGATAGCGAAGTGTGAAACACATGCTGGGTTTATGTCCCGGGGAGAAGGGGAGGATACTCTGGAACAGGATTTGAAGTTGTGCTGTTTAGGTCCTCAATGGGGTTAAATCCAGGGGAGCAACCTCATGTGAGTAAGCCCCCTCAGCTGACACCCCCACCCCACCCATTCAATAACTGTGTGTATAGTGTGTCTGTTAACATGTTCAGTGAGTATTCAAGCCATCAGGTGCCACCACTTAATACTGTCAATACAACATTACTACACACTTTACCGCTGTAGATCACTGTGCCATTAACAGTTTGTTCTGATACTGAATCTTAAAGTGGCTGTAATCAATGCTTCTATTGACTGTTTAATGTCTAAGGAGTTGCTCATGGTGATGAATCTGCATAAAAGTATCACCCAATTGTGGAGTTTCCCTTTAGAGCTGCAGAGCATTTAACTGTTTTTCAGCTCATTGTTTTGGTTTTATGGTCCATATTGGACAAAACTGAACTGTTCTCTCTTAATGCTCTCCTCAAACTTGTTTTCAGGTTTAAGCATTAAGATTCAATAATTATGACTCAATAAGAAACAGTTACATTTCAAAAAGAAGAACATGCGTTTTTTGTTTTCATGACACGTAGCTAACCTTCTTCATGATCATCTTTTGATTCAAATTGTGTAAATCCTAATGGCCTTTATCCAATGGGAAATCACAGACAAAAACTCAAATGGAGAAAACGTGTGAAACAACAAAAACTGTTCCAAGAGAAAGTTTTGTGTTCGTTCTAAGAAGCTGATTGAGACTCCAGGTTCTCAGGGACTGATAGATGCTCTTCAGATCACAGCAATCCGTCAAATATTTCCAAGCTCTGTACCAAAATGGCAAGCTGGAGCACGTTTGTTCAAATTAATGCACAAAATCTTAGACGGTTTCACTCAACACTTGCCGCAGCACTTGAAAGAACTTTCAATGGGCTGCACATTTACACATCATACAGTACTTGAGTAGTTGAAAAGGTAATCCTGCCCTGACTCATGTCAAATTTAACTGCTTAGGTTTTATCCAAATATCTCTCCGCTCCTTTTCGGCCCCACAGCGCGATTAGCAGGAAAGTAGGTTAATCCAAAACGTGACTATAGTAGCAAGACTAATGTATTGTAAGCGGAGGAATGCGGTGTATTTTAGGAATGCATTTTTTTTAGACTCAGATCTGAATGGCTTAGCAGTGAGGACTGTACTTGGCACGTTTACAGCAGCGGCCGCTCCAAGCTTTCCTTTGACATCACGTCCATTGTGTGGCAGCGTGTCCTTTGTGGCGTCCATGTGAACTTTTGCTCCTGTTTCTTCTTCGTGTTTGTGGTCTCATTTCACGTCGGCACACCTCATCAACCCGTCTCATTCGGCTCGCGTATCATATATTCAGCCCATAGTCTGAAGAGGTGAATGCAGAGTTTTGACCGCACATGATTTAGGAGCGGCAGTCGTTTTATCTGAGAGCCATGCCATGCTCCGGGCCCTCGTGCCGCCTCTGTGGTCTGTGGAGAAGAGTAATTACTACAGGGCCTAAAGCCACCAGCTCTGGCCTTTGGACTCTCTCCTGCCACATCCTGTGAGCAGCGGCTTCACTTTTTAAAGATCTCTCCTCAGTGCAGCTCTTTTTCTCACGACCAGCACTCTGTTTTATCCAATTAAAACCGCCGCCCTCTCGACGTATTTTGAGAATCAGCACTTGATTATTTATCAGGTGTCTTTCTCAGATCCAGTGTGTCTTTATCCACCACTTTCTTTCTCCATCACTCATCCCCTTCTCCCCCTTTCAAACGTCCTCGTCGTCCCCTCTTCATCTCTGCCCGCCTCCTCTTGAGTGTTGCCAGAGCGCTGCCTGCGTCTTTGAGGGAAACCTCCGCTCTTCCCAGTAATCACCACTTAAAGGGAATTCCTGCTCCAGCAGCAGGCCTGCAGCTCTGCATCTTTGAAGATTTGATGGTTTGATGGCTATAATTTGCTTAAAATAACACCAATAAAGTCATGAAGCTGTAAATGCCTAAATACCTAATGTACCGAGATGAAACACGATACAGCCTTTGATTTTTGTAGCTTTCAAGAACATCTTGGTTATTTAGTTTTTATGGAACGTGTATTGAGGTGTTGTCACGGATATATGTTTATTTTAGACACATGATCCATTTAAAGACGTCGCAGTTACGACTCTTATTCGTTGATTATCTCTAAAATGCAATGTAAACAGGCACTTGTGTTGCATTAAGCTAAGCTATAATCTTCTATTCTGCAATATTACACATTCTTGCCCAACACGAGGAGCTTTGCAGACATTACTTCACGGGCAACATAAAAGTGAGCTCCATGAGTAAGCAGCTGAATAATGCGCAGCATTAAGCCAGAGCTATTATAACACGTCACTAATACTTCATGCTGCAGTGCATTGTTCGTTCTCCACGCTGGGCCAATAGGAGGAGGCGGCATCTTTCAAAAGCAGGGGGAAGCCCTGAGCACAAGGAGTCAATCCACCCCCCCTCCTTCCCCTTTCCTCCCACCTGCCCTCGGCTCATGTCAAACATACCTGTCGTACTCAGCAGACACTTAACTCAGGCTGCAACCGTTTTCATTATCGATGCATCTGGTGATTGATTTGATGTCAAAAATAGGAAAAATTTCCAAGAGCCCCAAATTTCTCTTTTTTTCGACCAACAGTCATTTATGTACAGTATCGGAAATGACAAAGAAAAGAAGCAACAAATCCTTCCATTTAAGAATCTGGGAATGTTCAAAAATGACTGAAATGATTAATTGATTATTAAAATAGTTGGTAATGTAGTCAATCAATCAATTCAGTCGACTAACTGATTTGTCAACAAATCACTGCAGCTTCATACTGAACACCTCAGCTCGGTTGACCATGAGGAGACTTAGTCAGAGCTTCCTTTCTGTCTGACTTGAAAGTACAGGCAGGTACGATCGCAGTGGAGGCTCCACTTTATGTAGAAGTAATAAATCGTTTTCAGCATATTTACTCACACACGGCTTTAAGTTTGCATTGGTATGTGACCTGCACCAAGTTGTGACAAATCAGTGTTTCCCAGGGAGGAAAGCCTTCACCAGCAGGCCTCATTCTGTGTCATGTTGACACAACACAGCGGCCGTCACTAATCTCCATCATACCTGACCCCCTCCATCTCAGGGTCGGACTTCAGGGTCATCACATGACTGCAAACGAGGAGCTAACAATCACAAGGGCCTCTGATTTCTAGCCTTACAGTCGGCTGAAAGGTTGAAATTCTTGCCTTCTGACAGGTTAAGTCGCATCATATGACGAGATCCCATCTGTGTTGGATGATAGCTACAAAATGCAGGTGCAGTTGTTTATAACAAATCCCTGCGCTGTTTGTGCCCAGATGAAATGGACCTTGCAGGCCTTTTCAATCCACGACAAGAGCAACCTGTTTGTACACGGCATCAGCATCAGCGACCGCAACCTCCTGTCTTTTAATGAGCGAATAAACAAACCAGGAGACATAATGGTGCGGTGCTTTTGTTAAGGGAAAGGGCAGAGAGCTAGTTAAGGAAGGAGTCTGGCCCCACATGAAAAGAAACAGGGAGGAGAAGGGAGAAGGAGAGACGCCTGGGTGTTCCTCCAGTATTGTTCAGCCTTCTGCCTCTGAGGGACACCTGTCATTGGCTGGGCGGTTTACACAGGTGCCTGAACCCCGCCTGATTTGTTGCCCCTTGAAAGGAGGCGTCAGTCAACAGGTAGCGTGAAGGGAACAATGGTGACGATCCTGAAGAAGAGAGGCCGAGAGAGTGGGAGGGAGGGTGGGATGGCGAGAAAGAGAAATGGATTCTTTGGAAAGCACCTGAGGGTTTGTGTGAGATAATCTGTTTGCCTTTACGCACAGTCTCGCTTTGTAGGGCGGGAGGGAGGGCGAATCGTTTGTGGCGCACAGACTGTTGCTCAATGATCCCTCCCTGAAGAAGCTCCTCCTCCGAGTGGCCCGTGTGAATTCGAATCATCCATCTTCAGTCCTCTCCGTTTCACCCTCTTCATAACCTCGGTTTCCATGCTTGCACCGCCGCGCCCGAGGCTTCGTTAACTGGAGGGCTGCGCAGACTCGTGGTCTCTCATGGCACGGGCGCCTTGCCAAGAACCAGCCCTAATAAAGTGATACTGTTACACCAACACAACACACACCCTGGCTTCAAGAGCCAAGCAGCGGGGCTTGTTCCTACCACATTGTTTGTGTTGACGTTTTGTATGCATGTGTGTGTGTGTGTGTGTGTGTGTGTGTGTGTGTGTGTGTGTGGTCTCGCTGCCAGGGGAAATGCCAAGTTCCCTCTCACCCTTTGTGGAATGTGGCAGGCAAAGCAGACCTGTGTGTGTGTGTGTGTGGGGAGATTACTGTGGAGGGGGGGGGAAACTGGTTAAGCCCACACAATTGAAAGAGAGAATCAAATTTTCAATAGTGACGCCGTGAGAGCAGTTTCTGAATCACACGAGGGGATAGTGTGTCAGAGAGGCTTGAAATCAAAATGTTTTCTATTGGTCACACACTTTCAACGTTTAAATCAGAACACCTACATGCTCATGTAACTTATTTTATGGTTCCAATTTTTGATTTTTAATGCAGCTTGGCAAATAGTAAACAACCTATTTTGAATCAAATGAATGCATACAGGTGATGAAAACAATAGGTAGTGTTCATTTATACAACCCAATTCCAAAAATACAATCATTTGCAAACGATGTGTTTACTGACAACGGTTTTACACAGTGTTCCCAAGCCCATGTATTAAACTCCTTTATACAATCATGTTCACAAAATGTTGAACCTCACTAAGTCTTTCCAGGATGAACCTTTAATACCCACTCATGATACTATCACCTGTTACCAATGAACCTGTTTAACTGTGGAATGATCCAAACAGGTGTTTTTGGATCAGTCCACGGCTTTCAGTCTTTTGTTGCTGCAAATTGTTATGAAACATGTTGCTGGTATCAAATTCAAAATAAGTCGATATTTACAAAAACTTCAAAGTTCATGAATTATGTCTTTTTTTGTCTTGTGTTTTACACAGCGTCCCAACTTTTTTGGAGCTGTAATGTCAACACAGCTGCCGTGCTTGGTTTCTACTCCTGATAATTTAGCTCTTGGCATGCAAATAATCTCTAAATAAACTTAAAATAGGATTGTGTGTCCACCTGTTCTCCATTTCCAGAACCCAGCCACAGGTGGAAACCTGTTACTGTGAGCAATGCTGCTTTAATAACCATCTCTATTTAGAGCTACGCTGACCTTTCAAAGCCTGAGAATGTCTCTCGTTTCCCTTCTTCCTTTTAACTGTGGCCATGGTGATAAGGGGACAATGTGTGTGTTCTGTGTGTGTACGTGCGTGCGTGCTTACGTGTGTGTTGGGGAACTCTGTTTATTTCCTCTTTCCTGCCAAACCCTAACCAAATACAGGTAATTGAATCACAGTGTGTCCACTTTGTGAGTGTGTGTGAGCGTGTGTGTGTGTGTGTTTACTAATCTGTAAATGTGTTTGCCGAGCACTTAGAGGGAAGCTTGAACTTGCGTTGGTGGTTGTTTTCAGTTGTTTAACAAGTAAAGATAGTTGCATTTTTGACCTGGATAAATGTGGAAACACAAATTTGATTCGTTTTTATGTTGTTGAATGTCAGTGTCTTACTTTGGCAGTGAGCTGCAGACTAGTGAGTAAAATGCAGGTCCATTAAATTAAAAACACATTGCACACCAAACTCTATTCATGAAACGTTGTCGGCCATCTTGCCTAAATAAGGGCAAGTTATTAAATTTAATGCTTCAAGCAAAATTCAGAAAACGCAGAATCTAAGACTTCAAGCAGAGTGTGTGTTTCTCCTCTGCAGCAAGCAGCATGTAAACGGTCCAGAAACGTCCAGAAAGACGTTATATGACAGTGACCAGGGGATCAGCTCTCTCCTTTATCTCTGCCTTCCCGTCTCACAGGCTGGAATGTTAATGGTGGCTTTTGTGATGGGTTCAGTCCTCCTGTGTGACTGACAGGCTGACTGGCAGCTTTCAGAGACTCCTAATGGGAAAGCAGAGTCGGCAGAGAGACTTCAGTGTTTTCAAAGAATGAGAGCTTGTATTTGATCTGAAGCAGTCTCCGAGGTTAAATGAAGGTTCACACTGTTCTTGCCCCATTAAATGGGTTTAAGCAATGTTCCTGTTCTCGATACCAGCTGGTTGTTTGGTTCAAGTAAATATGTTTACCAGGAAGGAAATAACATGCTAGTAGAAATTAAGGGTGGCACGTTAAAAGTTCGTCACACTATCAGAACCACATGCTCTTAAATTGTTCTTTGGCATTTAGATAAATCAGCTGAACTTCAAACAGCCCAGTTTTGAGCTCACAATGTTCTCAGACCTGGAATAAGTCCATTAAGTCGGCATGTATGCACTATATCCTTGTATAAAAAGTCTAATAATGTCAGGCTTTAAAAGTCATCCTTGGCAGGTATTTTTTAATATCAGACGGTGCGGTCTGCAGCCATGACCGGAGGGCCGACGCTAACAGCTAAATAAGTTAAAGCTTTACCCTCTCTGTGTTCTTGCGGTATTCTTGGCCTGGAGGTGTCTTTTAGATGTAAGCAGCGATCTGTCAGGGCTTGCTGATATGCAGCGCTACCAAAATGCCCATGGAAACACTCCATTATTGAACCAAAAAAAAGATCCGAGGAGATTGTAATGTGCAGCCAACCCCACTCTGTATGTGATAGTAGCAGGAAACAATGGTGATTAGAAATTCAGTTGCCTCACTTAAAAAGCAAATAATGCTGACGTCGATGTTTTGTGCATGCGACGATGGTCAACTTTCTCTTTCTCTGTCTCATAGGTTACCTGTCCAAAGTGTTGAGGAACTACAGCGAGCAGGCCTGCGACGGAGACTTCCTGTCCGTTCGCTGCCCGCCCCGCACCACCATCACCGTCCAGTCGGCTTTCTACGGAAGGAGAGGCGCCTCGGACCCCCAGCAGTGTCCTCAGACCTACCAGGCCCTCCTCAGCTCTTATAACGCTCGGGAGGATGATCGATATTGTTCTGTGTCCACAGCACTACAGGTGACTAACAAAGCTCACACAGTCCTGATGATGTTTTGTATCAGAAAGTGATGACTCAGTTTTCCTAAATCTCTGTAAAAGCTTGTTAAATTCATTCCCATGTGTCTCAGACCTGGATCTCCCTGGACTCACTCCTCACATGAACACACCCTCACTTTCAGGCTGCAGGTCCTCCGGAGGGAAAACGTCCTGTAAAATGGTCAAATTGGCCAAGGGCTATATTTTGGACTGATTATGTAATGCTTTGTCAGGATGTTTTCCGGCAAATTACACTCTCTAAAGGGGAGGCAGGCTTGTATGTTCCCATGACACAAAGCGATTTCATGGGGTCTTTGCCTGAGCATCCTCTCCTAAATTGGGATGCGGCCGGACCAGAACCCCCCGCTTTGCAGCACCAACACAAACACACACAAACACATCCTGTTCGGCATTCATTCAGTTGTTTGGTTTATTCTTAGTCCCGCTGCCTTCTAGCGTCGAACGCCCTCCGTTGCCATAATAGACAGGACAGCCATGAATGCACAGGCACAGAGGGCGCATTGTGCTGAAGTGAGAGAATGACTGACTGCTGCGCCACCCACATTAGTACAACCCTGAGGAATCCCATTGTGCCACCTGTTGATGACCTCTGGTTTGTTGGTATTACAGTAGGAATGTCTCAACATAAAATGGCTTATTTCAAGGTGAAGCTAAGAAAGGCAACAATTATCATTTTCATTATCTATTGATCTAATGATTATTTTTGAATTCATTTTTTACTCTATAAAATGTCCCTTAATAAATACATGAATGCATAGATAAATATATAGATAATTTTTGTGCCACCATCAATTCAAAGACTAAAGGTATTTGACAATAATATGGGAACTTTAACATTTGATTAATTATAAAATTGTTGCAGATTGAGCTGTATAAATAATCCAGGTAGTCTTTACATTGAAAATCTGGTATCAGCATTGTACATTGTGGCACTTTGAATAGACTCATTTTGTTTCTTTAATAGCATGTGATACAGATATCTGTGTATTATTTTTAACTTAATATGTTTTATTATTGTCAAATATTCCCACAAACAACAATGTGTTAAGTCAATATCTCAATACTTTATGACTTCTCCAACCAAGCTCATCTTTTCTATTAGAGATGTAAATCTTTCAAAACAAGATCACGAATATATGATTTAGTGTTTTAAAAAGTCTTTTGCTGAAGCAGATGGAGACTGTCCTTTGCGGGAAAAGTTACTCACATAGGATGAACTTGATGCTACAGTAAGCAATTTTAGTCTTTTCATGGATTAATGGGACATTAATCATTATAATCCCTCTCATCACCTGTGCATTATTTGGTGCGTCCTGGGGGCAAATACACAGATATCCTTTATTTACCCCTCTGCATGCCATCATCTATTGTACCAAATGTTTCTCCTTTTATGTTAAAGTCGTGGACGGCTCTGAACAGAATCCATTCAGTCCTTCCTCCAGAGACTCGGGAGCTCAGTATGGGAGACTGTATTGTGTTGGAATGTGCTCACCTGGGTTACAGCCGGTTAAAGATGATGAAACCAGAGAAGCAAAACGATGCCAGGAAATGAGTGGAGTGGAGCTTTCCAGAGATTTCTTTCTCCCGTTCTCTTTATTCTCTTACCTGCTCCTCTCCTCCATATTCCCATGGCCATAAGCAGCCTGTTTGAAGTGGTTTTAGGTTTGCCTGCTGCTGGTCTCACCATCGTTTGCTCATTGTCCTCCCTCTAAACCTCTCTTTGGTCTTCTCTCGCTCTCTGTCACTCTTTCCTTCTTTAGAAAATGCTGGACGAGTGCCAAGACAGAAGGAGCTGTCAAGTCCTTGTCAACAGCCGCGTGTTTGGGACAGACCAGTGTCCTGGCAGCAGTAAATACCTCATTGTCTGGTACAAATGCAGACCTAGTAAGTCCCTCATCGCCTGAAATCCTGACAGTGACACACATTTCTGTCCCGCTTTGTGCTGGGACTCTTTTCTCACACACCTCCACATTCAGGCCGAAGTACAGCAGGGGTGGGGTCACTTCATTTGCACTTGAAACAGACTGGATTACGACATTAACGGTGAAAGGTAATCTGTGCCTACAGTCTGGTTTTAATTAAGTTACATAAATTGTTGATTTCCACTGAAGTTTTACCTCATGCATCTTTAAGAAAACAATTGAAAAGCATCAGGTGGTGATGTATGTGATGTGTTGCACAAAGCTATGTCAAGGTAATTGAAGGGTGAAGTTGGTGTTCTAGATTATTTTATCGTCAACAAATCTAAAAACCAAAACCAACTCAATACTTATTGACCTCCCTCCCCTGTAGCACTTGTAGCCACAAACCTACTGAAGAAATAAAGCCATAAAAATGTGTCATAAATGTCGTCTTTCAAAGAAGAGAGTAAATTGTTTATTTTGTTGGGGACTGTTTTTAGCCGTGGATGAATACACATGGGCTGCAGTAGTGAGTAAATAAGGCACCAGGATCACCAACAGTGCCCATGTTTGTCATATGATTATAGTTAAATGTCACCTACTGCAACAATGTGCATTAATGTGCATTGCATTCTTTATTTTGATTAGATTTGTTGACACTGAATTTCGCAAGCAATATCTCTTAAATTGGCAAAGATGTGTCTATTTTGACCATTTCTTCCTATCATCTAACTTTACTGTAACTCAACATTGGACTCAGCGTCACATGTGAGTCTTTCCTGCCTCACGTAAAAGAAAAAAAAAAAACTCCTTGCGTGCCTCTCTCTTTATCCCTCTCCTTCCCTCTCTCTGTGAGCCAGGAAGCTAAGAGTATCACTCCAGAGGGGAGCCACAACAGTGCAGTAATCCCACCCAGATTCTGGTCTTCATTCATGGCTCAATGCTGCGCTGAGCTGTGCAGCAGTTCACACTAGAGTGACCAGAAGTGGGCATTAATCCACTGATCCGCCTGCCCTCCCCACTTTTTCTTTCTCCACCGGACCCCGGGGCCAATCAACAGCTCTTTGTTCACTGTCACTTAAGCAATGACTTCTCAGGGGAGGAGAGAATGGCTGCATGGGGCGTTAGTGAGGTGCAACGGGCAGGTGTCACTGCCTCTGAAAGGAGAGGTGGATGGAGGATAGAGGAAGTGAAGGAGAAAGGGAGGGAGCGAGAGCCAACAAGAGGGAATCCGTCACCGGGAGATATAACAAACCGGTCCTGCCCCTTTTTTCCTCTCCTCCTCTCTCTCTTCTTTCTGCATTCCTGTTCCACTCCCCACATGGACGCAGAGCTGTTGTGTTTTTATTTGCCGGCCAGTGGAGCTGCTCTGGCTGTCACAGGTCACTGTGGCTGGATGTGTGTGAGGAATGCCTCTGCATGGCTCTACATGTCCACCGAGCAACTCTGCCTCTGTTTCTGCCTGTTTACACCCAGTGAAGCCTTTTGCCAGGGCCTCTGTTCTCTGTGCTTAGTTAAAGCTCTGCAGAGGTTTGAGCAAATAAAAAATGATGGAAATAATTTTTGAAGAGACAGAATCAACAGATAACTTCATGTACTGGTGCCAAGTCGAGACATGAAGGAAAATGATTGATTGCCCAAAGATGTTGTTTTACAAATCTAATCAAATAGAAAGCAAATGTTTTCTCCGTGAATGGAATATTCATAAATTCTAGTTATTTTAGATCTACGTGCCTCAAATCACACTGTATTTCATAACTTCATGAGTTACTTTCTTCTTTTATTTAAATTGTAAATACTCATGAGATATAATTTGTCTTTTTTTGGTTATCTGTAACATGTATCCTCTCTCTCCCCTCCCTCCAGACGAGTATAAGAGTAAGGTGGTCTGCGAGGAGGAGAGGATGAGGCTGAGCTGCAAACGGGGCATGCAGATCGCCGTTTACTCCGCCATGTTTGGCCGGACTCAACAGGGCACCCTGGAGTGTCCCCTGCACCACAGGAGGGCCCCGTCAGTAGGTGAGGCCCCTTCTCTCTCTCTCACAGGGGAAGCTGCATTTCGACTGAAGGAGCCAGGAGCTGACTGCACCAGTTCTTCAAATCAAACGTAGCCTAATTATAATATCAGTGGAGATTCATTCATCACTAGTTCATGTTGCTCACATACATGTTAATGATTTGAGTGAGGAGAACTTGAGCTCAATCTGGGCTTTGATTTGTTACACCAGGCTTCATTAAGGATCCTAACAGATGGTGAAAACGAAACATTTTTCATGATGACTTTTACACGTCAGCACTCGAACACCTCTAAGCCACAAGAAAGACTACAAAGGTTGCCAGGTTCACAAACTCCTGTTGAATCTCTTTCATACATTTTCTTTGATTTGGCTGATATTGCCTTGAGATGCTGTTGTGGTTTGGAAGATTTTATAATTCCTCTCCAGCTTCTTTGCCTCGGAGGCTCCAGAGCAAACACCGGCCCGCCACACCCAACCTTGATGTCAGCTGTTTACTCTTACCAGGATTCATAATTTAACTTTTAGATATGAAATGAACCACCATTTAGCATTTGTTCATCTTTTTAGGAAACCACGCTGATGTGTATTATAGAACTACTCAGGTAGATGCACACAAGCACACATTGCCAGGGGAATTGGGGTGGAATGTAGATCAGGTGTCTCCGTCATCCAAAGCGCCGAGTTTGGCCCGTAGAAAAGGGACAGTATTGAGTTTCCTTCCAAGTGTGTGTGTGTATGTGTGTGTGTGTGCATGTCTGAGTGGGATATCCAGATGTACCCTTGCTCTTGTTTAGGGGAATTTTAAAGACTTGGATCAATGACAAGTATAAGCATGACCACAGCTACCGTGGCGGGCCCGGCCTCTCTGCTGGGCAGCTCATTTATTTCGCTTTAGTCTGCGCCACCTTTGTTTCGTTAATGTGTAGAAGGAAGTGGACACTGAGGTTTGAGCTTGTAAATAAGTAGCCCGAGCAGGTGTAAGTTAACTAGTGTGTGTGTGTGTCTGTTTAAAGCTGTGAAGGAACAATGCGCATGCCCTGTAAACCTTCTTTATGAGCGAGGTGACAGGACGGGGTCGAAAGGCTGACACAGGCGTCAGTCAGCGGGTAATCAGAGCTCATATAAAGAAAGGCATTGTGTGAGTATGTGTGTGTGTGTGTGTGTGTGTGTGTGTTATTGTATTCTGTATGAGCATTGAGGGCTTTGCTTTGAAGCAACCTCAGCCAGTCCTCTGCATGCAGGTTGATCAGGAATGTGCGACAGGTAGGCGTATAGCGGCTGAGACGGGGCTGGTCTGATATCTGGTTTCACACTCGGGGATTAAATACAGTAGCTGAGTTCTCACAGCATTGATGCAAAATGGACTCTACTGTTACAGTTGTACAAAAGCCAGATTAGAGTAGAGGAGCACGGGTGTTTACTGTCAAATCACATGTTATCATTGTGTGCGTTTACAGCGACTGGACGCTCAGGCATACACAAACGCCTTGTTGTTCCTGTTCAATGTTATACAGCAGTCTCTATCATACACACACACACACACACACACATGCGTACACACACTTCAACCACCCACAAACACCTCCTCAGGCTGTTCCAGACAGTCTAGCGGTGCCCTCGTGGGATTTCCCCCTGTCAGCTCTGTCTTTCATGTGGCTCCCATGTCACCAGGAGCAGGAAGTGAGGGTGTCGTGAGTGACAGCTCTCTCACACACACACACACACACACACACACACATTATTTCAAAATGTTTTTCCCTTCTTCTTCCCTTGCGTCCGATGTGGAGTGGTGTGTCAGATGTGTGTGTGTTTGTGGCTGTGCCTGTCTGAATAATCTCGGGTTTGGCACCCGCATTACTCGCACGTTTGCTTTGTGCCTATTTTGATTTTATGTCTCTTTAAATGTGTGTTTGAATGTGCCAAACGAGTTAGGTTATAGTAATCTCCTAAACCGCACCGTCCTGGCAACCTCAGCGCTGCCTGAGGTGTGAGATCAACGGCTGAGCTCACACAGTCGGCTGCACCTGCCCAGGTGAAATATACATAGTGTCATTTAGAGATATTACAGTATTACAGTGTCTGTTTCGGTTCTATCCTTGGAGGAGTGTTGCCATTCAACACCAGTCACTTTCCAAATAGAGGCAGATTTGTCTTGTCTGAAAACCAGCCATCTTCTTCAAGTGCTTATTTATTCTGCAAACCATATTTGGAGTGTACATTTTTCAGTCTGTTGCACCGTAGAGAGACTATCTGGCTGTTGAATCCAAAACCTTGGAAGAGTATAACAGACTAAAACAAGTGCATACACAGGCATGTGCACACAAAAGTAAGACCTCTTTGATCTCGTCTGCTTCTTGGTTTTGGGGTGGGGTGGGAGTGGTGGACTTGGACAGGTCTTGGCGGCGATGGAGAATCCTCAAAGCGAAGGGGCCTGCTTCAGCCCTCCTCTCTCATCTGCCCCATTACCATCACACGCACCTCTTGACATCTAAATAGCCCCCCATGCTTGGCATGCAGGGTCTTAGGATCTTTTTTTTTTTTTTTTTTTTTTTTGAAGGCCACTGCGCTTTCACTTTTGAGTATGTGCTTCAGACAAGATCCATAGCAAGATGTAAGCACGGGCTGGTTCGGTCTCTCGTATCATCACAGTGGCTTTTAAAAGCCCAGCGTGCACAGCTGCAGGTCAAATTTAACACTTGGCGTTTGGAAGCCTGTTCCAGTTGTTGGGTGTGAGCTGCTTCACTGTAACACTATCTGCATTTCTCTGTGGCTTTGATACACACACAGCAGATAAGTAGCAGGATGTCAGGGTTGTTGTGGACTTCGATAGCAGATTAGATAAAGTTCTGTGCAGTTCTGTGTGTTTCAACCTGTCCTGAAGGAGTAACTGTAGTCCAGCTGTAGCAGTAGTTGACAGACATTTGTAAATTCATTTTTCTGAAATAACATCCCTGACGTTTGTATTCCGACTTGCATATGTTTTCCAGGTCCATGAAGGTTTAGGGCAAAGGGTCACTGCAGATTTGGATTCACATGTGGTGTTTAAATATATGAGGTTACATGTCAGAGATAACACACATATGTAGCGTTGACTATTTCGGTACCAAAGGCTTCTGAAAATAACTTGCTGTCAACTTACAAACAAATCTGAAGATGTGTGTGCGTAAGTTTATCTGCACAAGGTTAAGACTGGACTTACTGTAATACTTGAATTCACTGTGCTACAGTTAAACCAAATACCTGCTGAAGTAATTAGACCGTTTACAGTTGACGTGTGCGTGGGAGAGTGGGCTCAAATTCATTAATGGCATTCACAGAAAGCACTCGGCGTGTGCAGGTGTGTTCGCCCTATCACGGCATCTGAGAGTTGCTTTTCTATCGTACAAAGAGTTTTAATCCCACAACAATGACTTGAGCCTCTCCATGAAACGATACCTGTCGCAGGTGAGTCAGAGTAGAAAAGGAGATGAGGACTTTTGACAGATTGGTCCACTCATTGTCTTGGAAATTCCAGGGAAGGTGTGCGTGGGTGGAAGAGCTGGAGGACTGTAACGGAGCATTGCAAAATGTTTCTGGGAAGCGTTGTTGTGGATGTGTGTGTCTGGATTTGTACGTGCTCAGAGGTCTGTTTTTATATGAGGAGCAAATACACAAGTGCTGTCCTATAAATGAGACTGACAATCATTCAGTCCACCAGTGTATTCTCACCTCACATTAGTCTTAATATAAGGGCTCTGTGACAGGTGAAACTCCAGCCATTACAACACACAAAAGCGGCTATTTGATGATGTTATTGTAACACTGTTGCTTCATAAAATTATTGCGTCATGTTAAAGTAATTCTGTGGAAGTGAGGAAACGGGTAGATTCAGGTTTCGAGCTGGCATAGAGTTCGATGTATGATGAAGAGGTGCTGCTGGTTCAGGGCAGTGCATCAACACTTCAAATACATGAGAGACAGAGAAGGTGTTTGCTGAAGTGTCAGTAACTTTTAGAAGCTGTGGGCGATCGAATCCAAAGTTATGCCTTTATGTTTTCTTGTTTGTGGCACTCTGTATGTGCTCCTCCCTCTCGCTCAGTCGCTGCTTCTCTTGACTGTGGACCTTCTCTTCTGATCCATAGGCCTGTCCTTGTTGGCTCGGAGGTGGTTGAGGGTAAAGGTTAGAGGTATCTGGGGTTATTCGTGCCTGTGAGAGAGGACTGTTGTATGCTTGTCTGTGTCAAAGCCGCTAATGAGAGCCAGAGGAGGTCAGACCCTGAGGAATGCTCTTTTAAACTGCATAGAAATGTGTGTGTGTGTGCGCATATAAGGATGTGAAAGCATAAATGCGCGTGTCCATCCTCTTGTGTCTAGAAGTCTCTATCTGTCTCTATAACCCCCCACTACAGCCCCAGCCCCACCCGTTCCTCCGTGGGTCCCCCTGCTCCACTAATCACCCAGTCAGGGAATCAAAGCTGCAGCTAATGGAGGCCTGTCTGTCAGAGAGGAAAGTTTTCAGCGTGGCCCACCAGCTCAAAAACGAGCCCTCTGGGGAGGAAGAGAGTAAATTAAAGCACATCGGTAGAGCAGGAGGTCACTGTGCTGCAGCATCTGTACATAGACACTGACATAGATGCACACAGAGAAATGACATGTTGAGAAGCAATCAATGAGAGAAAGGTGGATTTTAATTAAAACTTAAAATATATATTTTTTTCTAGTCATGAAATAATGTGCATGTTTCTAATATTGGAATGAGCTTTTGGTGGGTTGACAGTCTGAATGCTGATTTGAAATAGGCAGCTCCATCACAGCAATGATTCTTAGTTAGAAAAGTTAGCTGCAAAATCTTTTGATAATCAGTGAATCATTTTACTAATTTTTAGCAAAAATGCCAAACAGTTCGTCAGATGTGACACATAACTGAGTGTCTTTGGGTTTTTGACTGAATAAAACCAGAAATTTTAATATGTCTCATTGGACTGTGAGAAATTATCACGTGCATTTTTTACCATTTAATGGCATTTTATAGATGAAATGATTCTTCAGTTAACATAATACAATTTAACTGTAAGATCACTTTGTCAGGTCTAAGGGCTAATACATTCAGTATAGTGCAGTGCTTCCTCGGTTCAGGCGTACAGAGCTGCTGCAGCTCAGCGTGTGATGCAGGACTCAAGTGCTGCTCAGTCATATTGTTTTGCCATCACCCACTTAGATACACTTTGGCACACTGGCATTTTATTTACTTCTTTCTGATAAAATGGCCATATCACACGCAAGAACACCCATTTTTATCTCACTTGGATAAACATTCATGCAACCGCAACTGCCACATTTCTGTGACCCATATTTTCACCCTGGTTTTTATCCTGTTCCTTTATGCTGCTGACATGTTTTTAATGTGTGTAACAAACATGAAGACAGGGTTGGTATGGGACATTATCACACCAACGAGATCACTCCTCAACCCAAGAATTTTGTGTGTTTTGTGGCTCCAGTGTTGCAGGTATGGAGATAAAGCAGGTTGTGATTTTTCTAAAATTACTATCAGTGACTCCATTTGTTTTAAGCAACAGTGGGAGCTATCAAACCTTTGAGGTGTCTGACTGGTTTTCCAGTTACGCTCACTGGTTCCCACAGGCGTCCACCTCACTACATCCTGGTTGGGAATTCCAGTGTGTCGGCTCCAGCTGGGGAGTGTCCGGTTGCCCCTTCGAATCCACAGACAGTGATTCAGGTCCACATTCTTAAGAAGCTTTCTACACGCGGTCTTTGATCTGGTTTCACTCCAAACACGATCATTACCAGGAAATAAAGTGTGGCGCTTGATTGTGATTGCTGTAATCCAATAAGGCTGCACAGTTGTGAACCAGCCAATGAATTCCCAATGTTGACGCTGTGCATGACCACTGGGTTGCCCTCTTTCACTTCCTGACTGAGACATTTGCCCTTTGACCTGAGCCATAATTTGTTGCGGCCTGTTGACGTGTGAGCCGAACCTTAACCAGCCTGCTCCCTCTACCTTTCTGATCTCTCTCTTTTCGGGGGCCCGCCGGGGCAGACAGTGTGAAAGCACAGTGTCCACTTTCAAAGGCTCATCTGCTTGTGTTGTTTTTTAGGGGTTAGATGGAGTGTGGGGGCCTGGGAGGCATCCATGTGGAACCCCGACCCGTCCACATTCCCACAAGACTTTATTAGTGCTCCTCACACCTCAGTTTGAGCTGGAAGGTGGAGCACAGAATACTGATTCCACAAGAGTATACAATTAACTGATTACTGATTTGAACCAGTGATTTTTATAACACTGAGATGTTTTAACTCTCTGACTTCTCTGGCAATGTAGAACAAAAATACTGAGTAAATAAATAAGTGGAGATGCAGCTGTTGATTAGTTGAATGCCAGAAAATGTATGTATCTGGCTTTTCAAATGCTAAGATTGAATGAATTTCTGTGTTTTATATGACAGTGAACTAACTTGATTTGTGTTTGGTGACTGTTGGTTGAATTTCACTATTGTGCTCCTAGACACTTTTTTTCGCTATTGTCTGATTGTAGACAAAACAATTAATCAAGAGAATAATCATCAGATGAATATAATGAAGACAATTGTTTGTCATAGCCCGACTTAAATTTATGTTTGTTAAAATATAGGCGTGTAAATCTAGCTTAATGAGCTCATCCACAGTTTGTGAGTGCAGCAGGTCGGCACATGATCCTCTGTAGTCCCGTCATTAATGTGAGAGAGGAAGGAAGTGAGAGCGGAAAAAGGAAAAGAAGAGCCTCATCTGTCCTGGTCTGGAGGAGCTGGCGGGTGCTTGGCGATGATGTATGAGAGCCATGTCCATTAGTCTGTCTGGTCTCCATGCACACACACACACACATGTTGGATCAGGTATCCTTTAGACAATGTGAGGCCCCTGTAAGGTTTCTATATGTGGGTCTGATGTGGACAGAGGCTCCACCACGAGAGTTGAGAAAGCCTTTATGGGAAGGAGTGTGTGAGATGTCCTCTAGCTCTGTGTGTGTGTGTGTGTGTGTGTGTGTGTGTGTGTGTGTGTGTACATCTCTGTTGAGGCTGACAGAGACTCATGTAGTCCTTTTGTGCCTGAAGTGTTACTTGTCCATCAAACACTCTACAGTAAGGTATTAAGAGACTCATGCACAATACGAACATTCAGTATATCTCAAATGAGAATATTAAGATATTTACACTCTTGCTTCTTCCAATGCGTTATACTCTGATGTGTGAGTTTAGATGGGTGAGGAGAGAAGCAATATAAACGTGTAGTTAAAATTTCTCTGGCTACTAGTACATCTAGTAACTCATTTATTTTAGGAGAGTTACGAGAGAACAAGGAAATGAAACAGTAGCTTGTTTCTTCAAAGAACTGCTAAAATCTTAATAAATGGAAAAGGTCAAAGAGATTCATTTAAACCAAACAAATATTTCTAATAATTTACAACTCAGAAAGATGATTACCTGGAATTAAGTGTAACAACTAAAGACTGTTTCCATTTTAGGCATTATAATATTAATTTGCAGATTGTTTCAATTGATTGACTCAATAATTGGTTATTAATTTGCTCTATGACAGAAGGTAATAAACCACTTCCCAGAGCTTCAGTTGAATGTTGATCTGATTATGGAAGACGAAGAAAATCAGCAAATATTAATATTTCAGGACCTGAAACCACTGTATCTTTTTTTTTTTTCCATTTCGGATTAAGAATTAACTCAAATCATCCAAATTATTTGTTTTTTTGGGGTGATTGATTAATTGACTAATCAACTAATTGTTCAGTAAGTTGCTCTACTGCATTTTCTCCTTCAATTACCACCAAAGTATAGTCTGTTCCAAAAACCTTCCGAAGAAATTACAGTTATATGTCAGTTCCTTTCTGGGAACTGATATTCCTATGCACCATAAAATAAAAATATTTTAAAATATGTGGTCCTATACTTAAATCCTTAAATACATAAATCTTTCCTCCTCTCTGTGTTTCCGTCAGACTGCCAGTCGTCTGTGGCTCTGCAGGTCCTGACCTCCCGCTGTCAGGGAAAGAAAAGCTGCCTGGTTCGAGCCTCCACCAGAGACTTTGGAGATCCGTGTTACTCTGGCACCAGGAAATACCTCAGTGTCATCTACACCTGTGGTGAGTCCCAACACACCTTTACAGAGGGCTTGAGTTTATGACCACCAGGGGGCGATGTTCATCCACTGATCAGCTCCACTTCAGTCTGGTCTGTGATGTTTTCGCTCTGAGTTACTGTCTCTAAAATGGACTCTGTAATACTCGGTTATACTTTTCATGGTACAGTGATGATGGAGCCGCACAATATAGATCACTCACCTGTGGACAATAAAGGTGCCACTAAGTGTATCATGTCTCCCTCAGTGGAATTACAGCCTATTATCATGAATGATTTCTTGTTTACTTTTAAATTAGTCCTTGTTTAATTTTAAATTAAATGCAAGTTTTCTTTGAGGGACAAAGTGTCATAATATAAGTGGTTCTTGAAAGAATGCAGTGTTTGGTTTTTGACTATCCGAGCACTTTCCTTAATTACAGGGAACTAAGTTAAAAGCTTCTACTCCTACTTATTTTCCAGTCAACTAATATTTCTCATGCAAACATGACGCCCCCGACGCTTAGTCAAGAAAAGCAACTTTGGCATTGTATGTCCTGTTTTGACTTTGCGGGCGAGGGAGAATGATGGTCTTCCTTTTTATCTGTTTCCCACCCCGGGGCTAATCTTGACCTGTCAAGGCTGTAATTCATTAACCACACACTTGGAGACAAACGCGCACACACACGCGTTATCCAGGCGCCTACAGCCCCAGGAATTGATCTATCAACACCATGGCCCGAGCCACCAAATTAACCAGCATTGGCATCCAGATCAGGACGAGGACGACTGTTACATTTGGCATTTCAGTGTGATTTTTGAGTTCTGATTTTGAAGATTGGATTTTATGAGATGTGTGTCTGCCCACACTGGGCCTGAAAATCACCATTATGTGCCTCGTCTGGTTGCTACAGCTCTTTTCAGTGCTTGATTTTTATAGTGTGAATTATAAATCTCAACTTCTGATTGCACTTTATGGCTTGTTTACTGCCCGTTTTTGAGGATCTACCACCCAGCCCTTTGTCTCCAAAAGCTGTGTGTTTGTCAGATTGCCGTCCAAGAATCCATCCGTCCTTTATCTCAGCAGCAACCGGTCAGCACAGACAACAATACGCAGGCCTTTCAGCTGTGTTTATGGAGTCGTTTGGCTCGAGTCTCTGTCTGACCTCCCTTATCTGTTGCTGATAACGTGCTCTCCTAACAGCGCCGGTGCTGGATGTGGGGATGTGGGATGGTGTAAATGCTCAACAGATAGAGGGGGAACGTGCTGCGAGTGGGGGGTAAGTGATGGTTTTCCTGAGCTGCGGTGGGAGTCCAGAGGGTTGAACGTGAGTAAATCAGTCTTGCCGCTGCAGACATGAAGTCACTGGTTGCTCCAGGCTCCAGCAAAGTGGTAATTTTGGGGGATCCTCTTTCATTGGTGGTTGAGTGTGTGTGGGATTGACCCCATTTGTGTCGGAGTAAAGGATGGAGGATGTCTGTCTCCACATGATCGGCTGCGTTTATGTGCATATCTGTGTGTAAGTGTGTGTGTGGTTGTGTGCGGTTGTCTGTATGTTTTGTTCCAACGGAAAAAATCTACTTACACAAAGTGATTGATGGTACAACACTTTTAAAATTACTGTATTTTTGATGACAAAATAAATAAATGGCCATTATGGGCCGACGTTTATGGCCTTATGAAAATGATTGATTTTGTGAAATTTGATTTTGTTTTGTTCTGAAATACAGATGTGTGTGTGTGTGTGTGTGTGTGTGTGTGTGTGTGTGTGTGTGTGTGTGTTGGGGGTGTGAATCTCTTGTCATCACATGATTCAATTTGATTCAGATTCACAGGACTCACAATGATCAGTGTAACGAAAATTTCTGATTTCTATACATGATTCATTTTTTTCACTGTGCGACCACTTGCTACTTTTAAAACATATGACACATGAATTTACTTACATCGTCTTTTATTAATACAATTGCAGTAACAAATGGAAGAGATGTGGCAAACCCTGTCAAAATGTATCCATACACTAGTTTTTAAACTCGGCCATCCTCACCTAAACTCAGGAAGTAGCCCTGCTCAGAATGTAAACATGACACACAAGTTTAAGTTCATAGCATTTCACCATCAATTTGGTTCAGCCACATGAGATTGTTGCATTTCTGCATTGAGGCATAATCTTTTAAGAGAGGATAGAAATGCAGCTAAGGACTGATTTAGACCCATTGTGTGTGTGTGTGAGTTTCTGTATCGCTAAATGTGTAGCAGGGGGGGCCACACTGCCTGAAGGAGGTGTTAACCCACTTAATTTTTTACTGTCCCATGATGGCCTGAGTGCTATTTTAGGGTCTTCTGTGAGAATAAAATAATTTCCGAAACAGATTTTTATTAATGTATATGTGTGCATGGATTTGTGTTTTGTGTGTTGCACGCACACACAGGCATGAGTCAGTATTTGACTCACAGTATATGGACTCTCTGCCGACCTCGACTTGCCTGTGATTTATAAAGCCATCAGCCCTCCGAGCTCCGGCTTCTTCCTCACACAGCCCCAGGGGTGGACTCGCTCCTCAGCAATAACACAGCAGCAAATGGCCCGGAACCTGCCATCAGTCTCCCGGCAGATCACACACACACGGCACAGCCGCCACTGTCAGGCTTCATTTACATCCACTCCCCCTGGAGGAAGTCCCCACAGATTGTTTGTTTGTCAAAAAAAAATTATGCCATGAGTCCGATCATAGCTCTTAATATCAACATCTCTGTATTCCAGCAGGATGAAGTATAAAATAGCAGCAATGAGTTCTGTTTTGCAAATCATTCATAGCCTAAATTTGGAAATATTTACCCTCGGCAGGAGATTGATGAATGAGCCTGCTCGAGGGCACTTTCTTCAAAAAGCACAGTTCTAATATGGCCTCTTTGAAGTTTCTTTCTTGTAATGTTGTGTTGGGTTTTGACCTGCGTCTTTTGAAGTGGCAGGAATGAAAAGTTCCATTTCTTTGCAGCATGTGTCCATCTGCATGTTTGATTAAAAAAAAGTCCAGTTCTGGTTGCATGCATAGTATAAGTGTGTTTTTTTGGTCATGTGTTGTAGGAAGGGTCCTATTTATACAGCTTGCTCGACCGGACCTCTGAGGCCTGCCGTCCCAAAATATAATTCTTCCTATCTGCCAACATCTTCCTTTTTCCTTGTGAATGAAGAGATTCAGCCTGACGGCGCCCTGCTTCTGTTTGTGTGTGTCATTGCACCATAAAGCACAGTGATAACTTTAAAATACAGAAGATGATTTATGGACATCCATGTTGATCAAATCATATCCAGAAGAGTCTTTCTCTCCTTCCTGTGTCAGTCCCGGACCCAGGCCCCCCCGACCCAGAGCGCAGTCCTTTTCCTCCCCTGAGAGGTATTAAAGCTTGAGACTTTATATCAAGATGAGGCCTCTCTCCCAAACTTCCCTCCAAGGCTTCCCCTCAAGAGCGTTCACTGTGGTGTAATGGATCACTCTGAACAAGCCTCACAGCTCCTTTTGAACCAGAGCAGACTTTCAGGGGGATGAAAGGTTGTGGAGAGCCTAATGAACAGGTCTAATTTCTGAGGAGGAAATGGATTAATTGCGGCACTTAGCTGGTTAACGCAGGACCTGGGTTTAGAGGAGGAGGGGCTCAGCAGAACAGGCAACTGTGGCATTTCCAAGCCTGGGGTTGAAACCTCAAAATGGAAATAGGATCCCTAAAAAAAAATCCTAATGAAAGTATAATGAGTCCATTAATATCCTATATGTGTTTTCAAATATAGGATGACTCCTGCTTTTGGACCGGATGCAAAAACAAAGCTTTGCAGTTTAGCTGTTGAACAAATTTTCCTGCGACTGACTGAACCCTCGCTGTATATTAAATTCTTTTGATCTGTAGTTTTTGATCATATCGCACGATCAATAACAGCAGATATATTTTTGCTCTGTTCAAATTATGTTTAACTTTATGTTTTCTCTGAGCACTTTGACTTAAAAATTTCAGAAAAAAGCACTTGACAAATTAGATAAAAATGTCAAAAACAGATTGGATGATTTTGTGAGCATTTTCTCTAAATTCAGTAGCTAAATTTCAGGCATGTTTAGTATCTTTGTCAAACTTGAAAAATTAAGAGTTGAAAAGACTGATGGGAAAAATCACTCAGGAAACAAGTAAGAAAACAACTGCTGTATGTTTGGATTGTTTCAATTTTCCACAGAAAACTTTGCAAAAATTCATGTTGAATATCTTATAATGTGGGTTCAATTGAATACAGTTTTTATAGAATACAAGCCCTTTACATTTTAGAAGTATGTGCTATATGTGTGCAGAATCAAAGAAATATAATCACAATCGTCAACTTTGATGAAATTAACTAGTTCATGTACACTTCCCACTGCTGGTTGACAAAAGTTGCTTCATCAAATTTACTAAACTAACAATTAATATCATAAAATAACTGGACATCTGATGATGGATTTTTCCTTTCTGTACCCCTGTTATCTTTTCAGCAGTTGTTATCTCTGCCATCTTCTCCTTTAGCACACAGGATATCCTAGTTGTTTCATTCATTATATTGAAGGAGACTAATCTGCAGGGACTGACAGAGGTGTGGTCACTGCTCTGAGCTACAACTGTTTGTAATGGACACGGTCCGAGTTGAGGAGGCTGTGGCCGCCTACATGCGGCTTGATTAAGATGTAACAGGGGAATGCAGAGGAAGATAAAAATGTAATTCAGAAGCTTGAGGGATCTGATTGTCCCGATTGGTATTGCAGACATGGACACATACACACACACATGTGGCCACTGCGAGCCGCACACTCCTGCATCTCCCCCGCACACATTCATGTCATGTCAGCAGAGGAGACTGTGGGGAAGATGTTTATTTTGGCTCAGTTTTGTGGAGCTGCAGTCCAGTCGGAGCAGTAGCTGCTGCTGGGCCCCATCGGTCTCTCTTATGGCTCATCATTCCCACAGCTGCAGGAGTGGACGGACAGAAACACACACGTTTATATTGTATACATGCACAGGTTTGACATATGACACTTTGTAAGCACAATAGGTTCAAGGCTTTCTTGTCACTCCTGAGTCTGTAATCTAACCCATAGTCTGTTTGGTCTCTAATCAGGTCATCAATCATCAAAAATTAGGCCAGTTTACTGTCAGCGGACCCTAAACCCCAGTTTCAGGATTCAAATATTAAGCTTCAATAATGTCATGAATAGTTATAGAAGCATGATGGTCATCAAGAAGTATCCCAAAAGAAAAGGATAAGCAAAAAGATTTAAGGGCTAACTGACATTTATTAGAAAATATGACTCATCTGAATGTGATGATTTCTTTCTTTCTTTCTTTCTTTCTTTCTTCTTTTGGTGAAAAGATTAAAAGGGAGGAAAAATACAGGAAAAATATTTAAATGTGACCTAATTCTCCAATAAATAAAAAATATGAAAATATAAGCTTTCATTTGGGTCCAAGATTGCATTTTTACTTCTGAATAATGTTAACTGTGGCCAGATTTGTTCACTTTTCTCAAATCTAAGAAATTCCAGTTACCAATTGATGTAATATTAAAGGCTTTTTTTTGTTATTCTCAGGACTTGAAGTGCCTCAGATTTTTTTTCTTGTTTGTCCTTATGGCCATCGACTCCAAAAAACAGCTTCTTGTTCACTGGGCGTGATTGAAATTACACACAGAACTTACTTCTACCGCATACTCCTTGGGAAACTTTCCTGACTTTCATTTCTGTTTTTTCATCGCAGCTTGATTTGATTGAATGTGACTGGTCATCGGATTGTGATTACATAATCAGCTTGAAGAAGCTTTCAGGGAAATACAGCAACCCAGCAGGAAACATATTGGAGGCTGGCATGGCTCATTTTAGTCAATCATTGAACCAAGTATTTTTGTGTTTTTTGCAGACTGGACTACTCCCTCATGCTGCAAGTTTAAAAAGCTTTATAAGTTGAAGCTGCACCTTGTTAGCTGAAAAGAAACAAAGAATTCTTTGAGTGTGTTTTCACCTGACTGCACGGCCAGATTGGGTGCGGTTTACTACAAACGGCCAAATCCAATTGTACCAAGTAGATTGTCAATCATAGGAAAATGGCCTCATTTCACCCTCAAATACTTCAGTGGTAACGCCAGCAGATTCTGGCTCTCATTGCATCATTATGGAGCATATGACCGACCCCATCTGTTGGGTAAAACAAACCGAGACCCAGCAAAAAGGTGTTTCTCTGACCCAAACGTGATCCGTGGTGTGTCTGATGTTGGTGAGTGGAGAAGCAAGCAGAAAGGAATGAAGTGGCCCCTGTGAACGCTCCCCGGCCTCGTAACACAAACCTGACTCTGCAGAAACCCTGGATGACCGCCAGCAGCTGGCACACTCAGGAACACGGCTGCGAGAAAACACACAGCACGTGACCTCACCTGACCCACGCAGACGTGTGTGTGTGTGTGTATGTCAGCGTGCTGTGTTAATAGTTGGTTTGTGGTTGCTTCAGCCAATGCCCATAAAAGGCTTTGAGTTTGATAGTGGTCTCCTCTAAACGTTAGCGAAGTTCGGCAAAGCGACCGGCCGAATGTTACTGAAGCCGACCAGGGTCCAGTCGACTGAACCGCCAGCTGTTTGTCAACCTTTAACTGTAATGTGGAATAAATCCTGTAAACTATGCCCTTACAAAAATACACCACTCATATTGAAGTTGATTAATTTTTGTATCATGAAAGAAAAAGTTACTTAAATTCAGAGACTCCAAGTTCTCCAATGCAAGATCAAAAGTAAAAAGAAAGATTGATTAGTTTCCTTAAAAACCAGATGAATAAAATAAACCTTGAAGAAACAGGACACATCACACTGTCTGTAATCTGTATTTGTAAACGATGCCATCATCAGTTGTTGTAAGTCTTTACTTGGACACATGGAATTGACTCATGTTGCCTGTTGGTGTAAGAGCTTCCACAAAGCCTTGTATCTCACCATAACATCTATGACTAATGTGAGCGAATGTTCTCACTGATTTTTCCTTTTCCTTTGAGCCAGTGCTGCATCACTATTCACTTTGGCTTGTGTCACAGCACCACACTTTTAAAAAAGTCCCTTCAATGAAAGTAGAAAGAGGAAAAAAACTGGGAACAGAAAGTCGACTGTGTGTCATCCAGACGCTTTGATTCCACTATCTGCAGACTGTTTAGTGAACATGAGGAACAACAACAGAGCACTGATACAGACAGATAAGACTTTTTGTCAACAGCAACCTGACTGATATTTTAAACACAGCTGTGCCGCGTCTGCATCTTGTAGATCAGCTGAAAGAAACAATATTTACAAGGAGCAAATAATATCTTTTAACATTGCGATATGCTCTGCAAGAAGAGCTCATTTCTCCAGAATGATTGAGGCAGAAACAGGTTGCTCAATGACGTCCTGGACCAAATATCTACTACTTGATGTGAGGAATTTGCTTTATCAACAAAATTACCTACATAAGATGTTTGAACAAGCATCAACTGACTGAGCAAAAGAAATAGCTACATTGGGAAAAAGGCCCCTCCAAAAATAAGTAAAGATATTTTTGCTTGTAATAAGTGAAAAAATCTGCCAATGGAACAAGTGAAAATTGTCTTGATAAGATTTCTTGAAATAAGACAATATGTTAAGCCTTACAAGATCTTGAAATTAGCTGGAAAAACTCATTCTTAGCTTTATTTTTTGTTGTATTGTGAAGTTTCAAGTTAAGTCTGTTAACAAGATGATTCATCTTTTACAAATAGCACAGCAGCTTAAAAACCTTATGGCATGTCAAAAAAACTTGTTTCATCTGAGATATAAGACATTTTCAAGACTGTTTCACTTAACAAGAAATTCAAGATGCACCGTCTAAAAACAAGTTACTATATCTTACTGAAATATTACTCGTTAGGTGATTGTGTCTTATATTAAGTGTGATGAGATATTTTGAATAAACTTGGTAAGATTTTGAGTTTTTGCAGTGTAGACACTGATTTGCCTATATCTAATCTCCCATTTTTAATTAAGATACTCGAAAGGGTTCTTTTGTAACCAAATCACTAATTTCCTTAACCAAAATCATGACATTGTTGATAATGAGTGTCTGTCTTCTTGTCTGCCCTGTTGGATCAGTACTGACCACCCAGTCCTGCGTGACCTCCGTGGCGCTTTTATTGAGAGCACAGATCTCATCAGCACACATCTGAAAGCGAGTGGGACAAAGAAGGGCCCCTCTGATGATCATTTTTAGGGTCTGTCGCTCTGCTAGTCAAAGCCACTTATGTCCCTGTAACCGTTCCAGCCCCCATCATAGGAAGCGCTTTCCAGAGCGGAGGAATGTTCTGCGTTTGGCTTTAGGCTGTTTGTCTGCTTTAGAAATGTAGGATAATAGGAGCATGCAGTCAAGTTAACATGCACACAGTCACACAAACACACGCATGCACATGTACAACCGGACCGACACACATAAACAGCGAGCGCAAATAGATTATACAGTACATGCACAAACTGAATGCGCAAACAGTGTACACACAAACACACAAACATCCCCCCCCCCTCCTGTCCTGTGGTTTTTGCTTGGCCTGTTTTCCCAAATGAGCGACTGCTTCTTTGTTGGGCTGGAAACTGCAAAATAAGCAAAGCTCCGATACAAGAACTCGCTGCCAACTTTGTCGGCTTCACCAAGTCGTAAACTGTGTACACTACTGTTTTTTCGTGTCACCCTGCGCTCACGGCGAAAAACTGCTCCTTTTTGTCGTCCGCCGTTCTTGTTTTCGAGTGTGTTGAATCAGAAGAGGTGGTGGTGGGGGGGTAGACTAATGCTTTCCAGTCTGTGGCTGGTTTCAGTTTTCCTCCTGCGGTGGACAGAGGGAGAGGAAGGGAGAAAGGGAGAGGGGAGAATTAGTGTGTGTGGAGAGGCAGTCTTGGGGGTGGGAACCAAAGGGAGAAATTCCCAGGACATCTTAAGCTAGAATTATAGTTCTGCAGGATGCATTTAAACATCTCTGTGGATCCACACACAGAGGGGTGTTCTGGGTAACTATAGGTCTCAGAGGCTTGCAGAGGAGCCTTCGCACACACCAGCTAAATCTTTTTGTTTCTGCTTTATTCACGTTGACATGTCACGGACAACAAAAGTGCCCAGAGGAGATGCTTTATATAAAAACAGAGATTGAGAAGATTTACTAATATAATTAAATGCACTTGTATATTGTGATTTGTGAATATGGTGTCAGAGCACTGGTAGCGTTATTTTCAGGACTTGGCACAGAAGGACTCACAGGCACGTGGCAGTGCGATACGCATTCCTGCTGATGGTTTCACGCTGCTCCACTGAATGACAGTTCACAGCTCAACAGAGGCAGGAAAGTCAGCAATGCATGAGGGAAAACAGAGAAGAAGAAACATGGATCTAAACAATGCACCTCTAGCTTTAATTACATATATTTAATTTTGAGCATTTCTAACAAAATTGTAGGAAACAAAAAACATGTTTGCTGAACATAATTTAAAGTCTGACACTATATAATCATGCATATATGTCGTAATGTCTCACCATATCAAATCTCAACAGCTCTCAGTGTCCAGCAAGATGATTGGTTGGTCCAGCTTCCTGTCAGGAAAACAGAAAACCGTGTTCACATTCTACCCAAATCTGTACAAGAAGCCCCCACAACCCAGCAACATGGATTCAGTGCTGTTGTGTATAAAGTCCATTTAAATCACAATATGAATGAACTATATGTCACAATATATTTTCTACTAAATCAATGGAGAAAAAATTGAAAGTCTGATTTTAAGTAAAGCAGCAAATCTTTACCATAAAAGCCCAACATTGCAATAAAGCAGTCCTGTTCATTTATTTGCAACATGGTCTAATTCAACCACACGTTAAAGTCAATAATATAATGTCAATATCATGTCATAAAAGTATATAATCTCATAGTATATTTATATTAGGTATTTATTTTTGAGTTAATGTTTACTGTCTGTTACTGCTGCTGTGACAAGTTAATTTCCCCTAAGGGGGATCAATAAAAGTTATCTTATCTTATCTTATATATTGTCTAATCGTGCATGTTCACTCAGGCTGCAGCAGCATGTCCCAGTTTACACACCACATTCCCAGATTACCAATCCCAGTTTCTCTCTTCCTTCCCTCATCTCTCTCTCTCTCTCTCCCTCACTCATGCATACACTCATAGCCCCCTCCTCCTCTTTTGCTTCCCTCCCCCTTTCTACCTCTCTTTGACTGCTCACTCACACAGCAGTGGGCTGTGTAGGTGGACACTACATGTCCCTGCTTCTCTCTCTCTCTCCCTCTCTCTCGCTCGCTCTCTCCTGCTGTCACATTCCAGTTGTCTAAAGCCGGGTTTAACTTTCTCTCAGAGTAGGAAGGAAGGGGAAAGAGGAGAAGCATTAGAAAAGCCTTATTTTCCTGGATGAGAAGAAGAACTTTTGGCTTTTAAAAAAAGGGGGGGAGTCACCAAAAAGGAGCATACCTTCTTAAAGGGGCTCTTTTCTCCTTCCTCCCTCCTTCTTTCTTTTCCTTTTTTGGGCTCTCGTTCTGGTCGGACCCACGGTGGAGTATTCACGTGAGCTCTTGTTTTCACGGCAAAAGCTAGTCCCGGCTCTCCTGGCGGGACAGAGAGCAGGAGGTGGAGGAGGAGGAGGAGGAGGAGGAGGAGGAGAGGGCAGTGTTTGACAAGCCAGACAGCCGCACACAAACACACGCTCAGAGAGAAAGTTACTGCCTGGACCCCGGAGGATTTTCCATTCAGCAATGTGTGTGTAAGTGTCACCTCGTCTTCTGCCCCAACACGCTTTTAAATCTCTGGGCTGGAGTCTGGCTACTTTCTTGTTGTCAGACTTTTGTTGCTGTTTGAGAAGTGGGATCATCCCTCTTGTTTTTTCCGTCTTTAGACTTTGGATGTTTAAGAGTCTTTTTTTTTTTGCACATTTAATCAACAAGACTGCTTTTCCTTTTTTCCTTTTCAAGTTTAAATGCCTGACCTTGTGTTGCCCTCGTTGCTGCTTCTCGCTGTTGAGGATGAATTGGTTTAAGTGTGACTGTGTGTTTGATTATTTGGAACTTGGTGTGTGTGGATTCCTGTGAAACGTGAGGAAACAAGTGCTCAGGAGGCGAGAGAGAGACGTGCCAGGTTGACTGACTGGATTAGACTCTTGACAGGGAAGTGTAGGTTTCACCTGATGAGGTAACTGAGGAACAACTGTGTGAGATCACTTAGATACAGACAATACACACACAGGCACACGACCACACTGATACCTGACAACACCCTGCTCTGCTATCTATTGGTCCCTTTAACAGGAACAGAGGGAAGTCGTGTTTCCATAGATGGTCAGTGTTTTTTTCCTAACGAGCTGCTGGTAGAGAACGAGCTCTGCTGGCAGGAGTTTGACTCCACTGTAATTAACCACAGGGAGCATAATACAGTAAAACCAACAGGGGCAGAGAGTCGTTCACAGCAAACACTGGTGCTGACTCAGAGAGCTGAGCTCACTGAGGAGATGTCACCTAACTCTGAAACACCCCCTTCTTTCAAAGTCATTTTTAGGTCTGTGGCTATTACTACTACTCACTATTGGTTAATTTGGTCTATGATCTGTCAAAAAGCTGTTTCCTAGAGCTCAAGGTGACATCTTAAAATCCTAAAGGTATTCATGTAAGGATGATATAAAACAGAGAAGAGCAGCAGAACTTAACATTTGAGAAACAGTATTTTGCTTTTTGCCGAAAAAAAATGAAACAATTAATCAGTTATCAAAAGAGTTGCCCATTGATTTTCTACCAGTTGACTAATTGTTTGGTCTGAGAATAGTTGGCGTGGGTGGGCTATATGATGACATCTATATCATAATAACATTAGGTGCTTGTAATTCTTCTGCAGCTGTGACAGTTCTTCTCAGATGCTGGTAGATATATTTTTATCAGGATCAATTATTGTATAGATGTATGTTAAATTATCTGGATGTCTTGACTAGATGCTGGGTTGATTGGTTTAGTTATATGGGATTCAAACTGATTGCTGTATTTAAAGTAAAACAAGAACATTTAGGTCATAAAAGATATTTGGTAACTCAGTAGATTCAGTTTGTCGTCATATGAGAACCTGTAAACTGAGCAGAACCGGGTTAATCAGCCGTGATGGCTTCCTTTCATCTGATGCTGAACTCAAAACACGATTCCTGCTTAATCCACACGCACGATTGTAGAAACAGCTCCTGCTATTCAACACGTGTTTTTCCACAGAAGCCTTCCTTGACTTCAGCACCACTGCATGTTTAACACCTGAGCACACACGTCACCCCTCGTAAACAGGACCGGGAAACCCAGCGAGCCGCTTTGCACCAGACAATGGCTCAGTCAGTTCCTGGGCTCCCAAATGACAAAATTGCTTAGATGGTTTCCAAATGGCGTGTTTGTGTGTGTTTTTCCTGTCTGTTGTGAGCATGTGTCTAAAATAGGTCTGAGCTGCTGAGACTGTAAGCGTGTGAAGCATGTTTAGTGTGTGCATGCGTCCACACCTACCTCTCCCCGTCAGCCAGGTTTCCCTCTAATTGACGCGTTGCCGTTCCCCTGTAGCGCCAGTTCGCAATGCCGCCACGGTCCCTCCCAAACCACAAGGGACTCTTTGTTTGTAATTTATGAATTAGAGTGCGGTTTGGGCACAGGAACAGGAAGAGGAATAAGCCCAGGCCGCTCCTGGATTTTGAACTGGCTTTTGTTTATTATTCCAGATTAGCAGTGTGGATGTCCAGGATGGAGATTGAGATCAGACAGTAAAGATGATTAATGGACGTCTCAGTCTTTCCCCTCTGTTTTTCCTTTTACTCTCGTTTACACCCCACACGCAGAGATGTGACTTCATGTTTGACAATCCTGTGATAATCTGTGTAAATCTGTGTTGGCCAGCAGATAAGGCTGGGCTGTAAAAACAGACCTTCTCTTTCTCTCCCTCTGCATCTTTATAGCTTCATACAGCTTCGTACCCCCCTGCTTGTGACACTCTTTCCGCCATCCACTGGCTTCCTTTTTTGCTCTTTTTCATCAAGCAGTTTTATTTACTTTGTCTAGTCTGAATGGAACCTGGCGCTGTACTAAGCTTTGGCCTGGTTCTCTCTCAGAACAGAAAAAGCCCTCTTTCCTTTCCAACCCCCATCTTTTTTTTTCTCTACCCTTGATTTGATTTTTATCCTTTTCTTCTCTGTTCTCTGTTTTTGAAACTCAGCATGAATTCCTAATGGCTTCAGTTCTCCTAGAGGGGTGTTTTCTTTTTTTTTTTTTTTCCTTTTTCCTTCCCGCTGCCCTTCCTTCCCTCCTTCCTTCCTTTAGTCTTTCTCTAAAAAAAAAAAATACTCCAAAAATGAAAGTCATTTTGAAGTGCGTGGGGAGGGTGAGGGGGGGTCTCTTGATAGCCAAAGCAGATGTGGCCCCCCCCTCCATAGAAATACTCCCTGGCATTCTTCAGCACCAACATGCAGCTGCTTGCAGGGGGTGCTGGGGTTCTCCTGTCCCCCACCCTTTACTTCCCCCCACCACCATCTCAGTAATACCTATGTATTCCAGGCATCAGCCACGACTCCACTTCATCATAGCTGCCAGGTTGACCCCCTAGCCCCCGTTATTGCACGCCACAATTCTTTGTTAACAAGCTGAACTATAGCTCTGCTTCCAAGAGATAGAGCCCTAAATAGTTCATCCTCAAGATCTCATTTTTCCTTTCCTCTTGGGCCAAGTTTTGTGCACACAGTCTTCTCCTGGAGGAGCGGTGTTTTATCACTCCTCTGATATCTGCGCTGCGGCCTGGACAGGCCCTGGATGGAGGGATTTGCAGAGCTTCATAGCTGTGGGGAGTCATTTATCTCCCAGCGAGATTTGGGGGGGTAAGTCGCCTGAATCCTTCTAGATTTAGAAGGTCAGCGAGGTGGGAGAGGGGGAAAAAGCGGCACATGGGAGCGTGCACAGAAATAAACATGTGAAGATCCAAAACACACACTTGCACTTTCACTTGTGCTGCTGTGCATAGGCATACATACTGAAAGCAATGCATAAGGAATGATACAAGAAACACAGAAGGAAAAGCAATTATTCCAGAGTGGTTTATTCCCATTAACACACATTTCTTGCTGGATGTTAAAGCCCAACCTGCTTCACTGAAAAATGTATTTTGCTCAATGTTACTTCACTTGATATTGAAACCAATGGAAGTTTTCAGTGAAGTAGAAACATCTTTTATAGTAGTAAATGAAAAAATGTTCTGGATGATCTGGGTGTTTTAATGGGGATGTAATAAGAATTTTTAATGAGGTCACTGAATCTTTTTGAGGAAAAAATGCAAATTACTATTCAAAGCACAGTATTTTAATTGTCTTTCTTCAATATGTTGTGTGTGCATTTTTCTGTCTCATTTGATGTTGCAATGATAACGAGCACACACAGTAGATTGGTAGCTGCAGTGTGCATCGATCCAGCATGTGTGTGTCCGGTTCACGCTCAGGTCTGTGCACCATGTGGACAGAATGCCACTGAGCCTCTTGAATGGCTTTATTCAACAGACTTATTCGTTGCCCTTTAGCGAGCCATGCTCACCCAGGAAAATTAATTTTCTCTTCAAGGCACTGGTCAGGGTGAAGGACACTGCACCTCTGACTGTGTGTGTCTGTGTATGTGTGTGTTTTCCTGGATGTGCTGCCCTTAGAAGAACCTTTACAGCCGTCCAGTTAATTAAACCAGAGCATTGCACCGTGAGGAGAGCAGAAAAAGACCAGTGTTGAGGCGCATACCAACTATCACGTCAGTGTTTTTGCCAAAGGTGTGTATGTTTGCTCACTTTCCTGTCCGGCCAGGTTTGTGTGTGTGGGTGAACTGGTATCTGCTGACGACTGTAGAGGAAAAGGCAGATGTTTGTCACTGTAGTTTAAACAGGAAGTTGAGACAGTTTCATAGTCAGGGAAGGAGAAGACTTTTCACAATGCAGTAGTTTCTGTTCACATTAATACAAGATGGTTGAGAATTTTTCCTATTCTTCTCTAAAACAACTGCTGGATTTGGTGTAAGGAGCAATGTCAGAGGCAGTAATGCTGCCGCTTTCCTCATAGAGACTGGCATAGAGTAGCATGTGGTGTGTTTTTACAGCCCTCTCCTCGCCTTCCCCTCTCCTCCCCCTCGGCTCACCCTGCCTCACCCCCATTAAACTCAATTTGTTCTGAGAGGCAAGGATCGCTGTGAGTCCTGAAACATGTGCTGCACGGGCATACGAAGGCAGAGAAGCTTGATTTAAAGGAGGATTTAGTGGTATAGTGGGGAAAAAGAAATGACTCAGAGAACAGCAGAAGAGAGAGAGAGAGACATTTATATAACATACATTTTTCAGTCTATAATCATCAAAATATAGTTTGAATGTATGTTGGTATGCTTTGGATGACATGCCAACAGCTTACAGTGCTTTTTACGACGTGATTGTATTGAGAGAGAGGAAGAAAAAAGACAGACAGTGAGAGGAGGAGGAGACACAGAGCACTCAGGTTTTTTTATGTTTTGGCTCGGTCGAGTCCTTATTAGAAGTCTGGAGACTTTCAAAAAGCCCAAACACTCCTCAACAATCCACCGAGACTTCCAATAAAGCTCGAAATGTTATGAAGCAGGATTACAGGGTGCAAATTTAACGAAGACTCCCAGGTCTCAATGAAGAGATTTTTGAGGAGGAGGTTTCTATCTAAACATGTGTTTTACGTCGACCCACATTTAGTAGCTTTCAATATACAGTAAACATGTGTTTCGGGTTGCGTCGCCTTAGTAGTTTTATCGCTGCTGTATTTCAGGTTTTAGAAATTAGCAGACATGCTTAATGATGTCTGTAGATTTTACAGCCCGGGGTTTTTGAATGAAGCATTAAATGAGTAGCTGCAGATGTTAGGCAGGTTTTCACATGTCGGCCGGTTGAAGGAAGAACATCTGCTGTTATTTGTGTAAATGATATCTAATGAAGCAGTAATCTTTTAGGGCCGGGTTTGATCTTATTACTGTCTAAACTTCAAGATTTGCAGTATTTATATACAATAAAAAGCTACTGATGTTGGCTTGAAGTAAACTTTGAAGAATACTTGCTGCAGTTGGACTGAGTAGTAGTAATAATATTTGATATACATACATTATATTTTCAATTTAAATTTTGCAAAAGCAGTCTGTAACAAGGTTTTCTTGTAACAACTGAATTGAAAAAATATAGCCTATAATGAACCCTTAAATTCAAATATACTAGGAGTTTAGTTGCAGTATGTGCTCTAACATCAAGTCAAGTAATTCTAATCGATTGCACCTTGAATGTCTTCGAGTCTGTGACTGATAACTTTTATCGACCGTCTGGACATCAGGTGATCTGATGTGGTCTTGGGCCTGAGAAGCCTCACAGCGAGAAATATCTGTGATCAGAGATTCAGGAAACACAGGACACAGAGCTTAAGTAAACATGTGATGGACCGCGACCTCAAACGTCCAGGGTCAGTCCACTTATCAATGCGTTCTCTGTGGAGGGAGGCCTTACTCAAGGCAATATTGATCTGTGATTGTTGTTGTCGGGGTCAAAGGTCGTCTGTCATCAGCAGCTGATAGGTCAGATCTGTGAACCAGAGGTCAGGAGGTTTTCTGGAGGAAGTGAACTTTACAGGTTATCTGTTGAATGTTTCTGTTCAGGTACCACTGTTCTGCGCAACTTGTCTTTTTCAATCCTATTACAACCAATATAAATTATGGTCAAAGCTACAAATGTGAAACTCAAGATGTGTTTTACTTCAGGAATGTGTGTCTCAGGACAGAGTCAGGCTCGATGACTCATTTCTACATTTCTGTTTGTGTAGGGATTAAACAAACAGGATACAACTTAAGTGAGCTTTAGAGCTGCTGTTAGGCTAGCAGTTTCCCTATGTTTCCAGTCTTTATGCTAAGCTAAGCTAATCACCTCTGATCCTCTCATCTAACTCTGCAAGAAATGTGTCAATATTCCTTTAACACAAACTTTCTTAACTTCAAACTTTAAGCTTTTATCACGATGTAGGCCATCTCTCCTCTCTCACACATACTGTTAATGCAGCACTTCTATGTGTAGTGTCAATTTGAAAGCACTTGATAGCACAATTATTCCCCGAAGGCTTCAAATATATTCTCACCCACTGGGATGTGTCCTGTCTTAAATAGCCTGCAGGCTGTGAGTCCCGGCTTATCCCAGTACAGTAGAGCCGTGCTGGGCTGTTATTTAAAAATCTCCCAGAGAACTCCATCACTCTGATCTCGAGCCAGAGCCCACTGATCTAGCCTCCAAACACCAGCTCGGCCTCAGTCTTCCTTTTCCTTCCAACCGAGGATGAAGGGATGATGGAGGGAGAGGTGGAGGGAGAGAAGGAGGGAGGGAGGCATTCTCTCCGGCCTTCTTTGGCATGCTTTTTTTTCTGCTTTTTTTTTCCCAGCAGGCCATCTGTTTCCTGTCTGCAACATGACACCGGTGCCCGACTGGGTTCTGCTTCTCATGAGGTGTGTGTGTGTGTGCACCATCATGGGGTTTATGATTAGCTCCTCTGCTAATACAGCTAGTCATTTTTATGTTGGAAATGGCTCACGTGTTCTCATGTGATTCGAGTGTGATATAGCGGGCACGCCGTGTGGGAACTGCTGACTTTATGTATCATTGATTTATATTGAGCGTTCTCAGTGTCTGATGTGATGTGGTAATGCATTATTTTCTGTCTCCCACCTAGAGTCATGCACATGCACTGACTTTGTCACACTTGTTTGCATGGAAGTGCGTGAAATATTGGTCTTTGTGCGTGCTCTTTAAATGAGAATAACTGTGCATAAATACCTAAAATGTGCAAGCTTGCAGTTTCCTAATCAGGTATAGTAATAGTGGCTGTTTTGTCTGGCCACTCTTAGGTCTATTGTGTGTTTGAGGGGGGCAGTCTCTGTTTGGATCTTGGCCTTTCTCCACTAATAACAGTAATAGAGATGGCTGGATGAACCTGGATAATCCCCACTCTCTTCTTTCACTTGCTCTGTAGGACAACAAAGGAAGGAAAATGAAAGTCTGATCGTTCAGCTTCACTGTCGGTTCAGTTGCTGTTTAAGTGGTAAGCTGGCATCTTGGCATCTGACAGCTAAACCAACAAAGGACAGACAGATTCGACCATCCCGTGCATCAGCCAAACGCAGCCTGAGTTGTTCGTCTCTGTCTTTCACTTTTTCACTCCTTTGCCTGTCTGTCCATGTCAGATGGGGATTTTCCACCCGTGGGCCCACACTGAAAAACTGGACGTCTCTCCCTGCCAGTGTGTTTGTTTTTAATCGACGTGCATAATGACGTTCGTCAGCGAAAGCGAAGCCAGACCTCCAAGTTGTGTTTGTTTAGCGAGGCCGCTGTGGATCCAGGCCTCCGTAGGTCTGGCCGTAGCCTTCGCCAAACCAGGCAGATTTTGGGATGCTACTTTTATGCAATCCAGAAATTTTGGTAGCTTGCTGATGGAAGCAAACACTCATCAGGACTCTGTTGTTGTCAGTGCCAGATCCACTGTAGCTCGGAGTCAGACAGTTGGAAGTGTGAGGAGAAGTCACATTTTCTCATGGACTGACTGGAGCTTTTTAACATATCATCAGCATCATAACATTCTTTAATTAACATTTACTTATATGAAGTTTTGCTGCATGGGAAAGCTGTAGAAAACGGAATGTGTGTTTATTATGGATGAATACATTTAACAGTGGTTTGACAACGAAAATAAAAAATCAGCCATAGAGACAGAAACAGTAGAAATGTCAGAACAAAGGTTGCTATAGCTACATGATTTCTTGCATGATAAAAGTACAAAGCCTTTTAAGGGCCCGCAGACCTCCTTTACAAATCAACCACATGTTCTATGTTTTCATCACAAGATTTCTACGCTTTCATTTGCCTAATAAAATGCCTGTCCATGTTAATATGACAGTTGCCCTATAAAGGTCAGGGGCTGGTGAATTCATGGGTGGTCCTCCACCTCCTGAGAGTCCTTTTAGTGTAAACTCTTGACTCCTCACAATGTTGGCGTATCCTTGACCTTGCTGGAACCTTTTCACAATACACTGCATAACATGTGTGAAATCTTTATTATTCATTAGCATGAATTATAATAAAGGCATCATTCATTTATTATTCAACAGCTTGTGTGGCTCTGTTGATATGCAACAAAAGCCACCCACCAGCAAATCTGAAGCTCACTAATAAATGCACCATTAAATGCAATAATTTGCTTAATTCACTGAAAAACCAAAGTATATAAAGGGCAATTTTAAAAAAGGTTATGTGCTGGACTATTTTTCTCCTGGAGTCCTTGCTGGTTGCCTCAGATCTACTCCCAGCCAATCTAAACTCTCAGCAAGAAATCAGATAAGCTTATTTTCCCAAAAGTCGAACTATTACTTAAGATTTCTGTCCACATGTTCCCCATCTTCCTCTCTTCCAAGTGTCATTTGTATTCCTCATGCTACACTTGTGTATCATATATTGACATAATAGATCTAAATATTTCGCACTGTTTGGTTTAAAGCCGATCCATCTGCATCAACCTCAGGCAAAGCCATCATTTTTCTCCTGCCTCCTTCGCTCTTTCCATCCCTCCCACTCTTACTTCCTGTCTTCCTCTGTCTCAGGCTTGAATATATGTGCTGGAAAAGGTGTTCTGTGTAATGTGTGTGTGAGTTAAAGTGTCAAGCGTTGACCCGCGTGTCAGTGTACGCTTATGTGAGTCTGCCTTATGTCAAATCTGCACCGAACCCCCCGCAGCAATGCCATGTGAAAAAAAGACACAACCATTGTAGATCAAATTGCATTTTCTAACTCTATAAGCTGCAGTTGGCACGCTGTCGGAGGGTTTCTGCAGCCGTTTGATACCGGAAAGATTTACAGCACAGCTGGAATGAAAATACTGCAGGCTGGGCCGGGGATTGAGAAGACTGATCTTCTCAGCTGTGACAAGGGTTTGATTCCTGTTGGGTAGTGAGTTATTTGTTAATATATTCAGGGTTGCAGCGATAAAGATGGATGGGTGAACTCTACTATTTTTCAGCTGCTCTGTGCATCTGTTCCTTAGTCTCACTACATTTTTGTCATGCTTGTGTTTATTAGCCTCAAATATAGATGTAGTGCACACAATAACCAGGGTTATTCCAAAAAGACAATCGATGGTCCATAACCAAAGCACATGTTGCTTCCAATGATAACACTCATGAAGGTGCTACAGCCAGTCAAGAACCAGAGTTACTGATACGATGACTGATACATCAGCTGGTTCATTGTAAGCATCACTTAATGTCTGAGAATGAAAGATTTACTGGCTTACTTTGTGGTCTCTTATGTCAAAAATTATTATTCAGCATGTGTCTTCAGAACCTACAACCCAGTCCAGTTGCCTTTGATTCAACTCGTGATTGATTTTATACAGCATAGTTCATATGCATGTCCATCCTCTTAGTTCTGTTTCATTTGGTTGCCAGACTGAATCAGCTCCAGCAAATGTTTGTGATAGTTTTTGTTGTTTTAGGGCATTTTCAAATCTGTCTTAGTCCAGTTGAACCAGTGCAATTTGTTTGCGTGAATCTGAACACAGCTGTTGTATTTGGGTCCCTTTAGAGGAAACGATCTAGGTCCGTTTAATAATTCTGGACTAAATTTGATCAACCTGACTTCAGCTCAGTTCAAGCTAGTGGGCTTGCTTTGTATACCGGGATGTGGTCAAATGAAATCAAACTTTTTAGCAGCTAGACAGAAAATAAATCAAGTGCTGACCGCAAGTAGCAATGAGCTACGTTGCCTTCTTGATATTTGGGCAGATAAGATGTTCTTCAGGACCCTCTTCCTGTGTCCTGCTTGCACCCCAGACACATCTCTCTAGTCTCACAGGAAACTAAAGTCTCAGTGATCCAGTGGAAAGCAAACCAATCTGCCTTAGAACTGTCAAAAGAAACTGCAAGAGGGAACCCAGTTTAACAAGTATGAACTATATGCAGATCCTCATGGACTCGAGAGGTGGGCCAACACTGTTTTATGTCAGTCCTGGCAGCATGTTCCCTTGTTCTCAGACAGGATATTTAATTGAGTCTTGAGGACTTGAGAGATAATTTGTAAAGTTGTAACTCTGTTAGCTCAGTTTCATTATCTAATGGGAGCCGTGCGGTTACAGACTGCAGGATCTCTGATGTTCTCCAGGCGCTTCAGCCTCGGCAGCAGGTGTTTGTTTTAAAGGCCGTCGTAAAATTGTCTCTGCCAGCCTCTGCGTCTGTCACTCCTCTCTCTGTCTGTTTCCCCTCTCCACGCTCAACCCCGAGGACATGCATCTGCATCTGTTGAGGCTCAAGCTGTTTTAAGACCATGTCTGAGTTGACAGGGGTAGAAGAAGAAGACGGGACACAGCAGGATGAACCAGCTGTACCCAGAAAGTCTCGGGATGAACCCACATGGGACACTTGAGTTTCCAGAACTAGATTGTCTATTGTGTACTGGTTGCAACAAGTATATGGAAGAAACCCGGTTAAGCCTAAGCCACAAGGAGAGAAAGGAAAGGAAATGTTTATGCAGGTTCTTCTTTTCCTCTCTCATCACCCTTTCTCTTCTCTCTTGATCACAACCAGCTGCTCCGTGTAGCCTCTGATAACACCCACCCACTAATTTCTATTTTCAGAGTTGGTTCTAATAATAGCCTATAGTAGAATAATGTCATGAGTCTGCTCAGATGGGACAGGATCAGTCCGGTGTAAGGCTGGATATTAAACCTCAATGTCTGAAATGTGTACATAGTGAAAATCAGGTTTTGGCTGTTAGCAGTATCAGAAAATTTCAAACAATCCCAAACTAGACCAAACAAAAGGTGTAGGATAATATTGACGTGTCTTTGTGCCACGTGTATCTGTGGTGATAAGACCGATGACAGATTCGGACTGACCCAGACCTCACCGTCATTATCTCTGTCCAGGCCCGACCGCTAATACAGCCCAGCACCCTGTCAGCACATGGAGAAAAAACATGCCTCCCTTTTTCTTATACACATCTGAACTCCCACATACTGCCCATGTTTTCATCGGCTCGTTCTCTGTACAAGAACTAAGGTGTAGACAGAACACCACTGGTTGTGATTGAGCCTCACTTAGGTCTAATTACCCGACAATGAAAGGGCGCAGAGGCACCTATGATATACAAGCGCTATATAAGGCAGGCGGTAGTGTTTCACCAAAATGATGAAGAGGCAGCAATGCATCAAATCATAGAGCATATAATGACACACAGATGCTGAAACATACTCTTTTGTTACGGGTATATAATCTGTAATTTAGTACAATGGCTTGTCATCTAATCCAGTCATTTCTGGTGTTTACTGAAATGGCAGTGTGTCCTGGAGAGGATCTCAAACAATGCATGTGAATCCTGAAATTCGAGTCACGATTGTTGTTCATGTCATATAGTTGGATTTCGAGACGTAGCATTTTAAATAATGACAATGAAATATGACATAGTATAGAGAGCAATCCGAACATTCGCATGGACAAAACAGGAAACTTCAGGGACAAATGAACCAGGCTTGTTACAATACCACAACCATACCTTTGTCTTTGCCTCTGTCCCCATGCCTCTCAATTAACTTGTGTAATGGAGTTAGCTTTATCAAAGAGGCCCATTCAGCAGGTTAGGTGCTGACCTCGGTGAACCTCGGGAGGATTCTCTAAGGCAAACCTTTTTCTAAGGTTCTTCTTAACTATGGACTTTTACTACCTTGTCCACTCGCTGCTTTTGAACACTGATGACATGAACTGATATCACAATATGCTCTAAGTTCCTGTTTTAGTTTATGAGGTATATATATTATTTTTGAGGTTATTAGTTGGTTGGCTCATGCCTTGTCATCTGGTCAGAACAAGGTCGGATCGCGTTCCCACCGCAAACAAACCGCGCCAGAATTTGTGGTCCAGAACAAGACCACTTCCTCTGAAAGAACTCAGCTGTTTTGGTCTGCACCTGCACACTGATTAATCAATTTAAAATCAACCTGCTAAGTTGATTTTCCAAATTTTGTTTGTGGTCCCATGCTTCCTAGATTTTCCCACATCTTTCAAGCTTTGACCCCATTATTCATATTGTATGTTGTGTGGAGTTTCACAGTTATGTGACCTGCCTGCTTTGAACAACAGGGGTGGGCGATTCCACAAAATGTTTTATCCAATACAAAGTAATGCCAGGGCCAGAATTGCAGATAATCTTCATCATTTATTCAGGGCAACACTTCACATACCAGAGATTGGAAAGAACCTTACTCCACCTTATTGTCACTCTGCCAGTCGCTTGTGAATGAAAACCTGATCTTTTTGATGCGTTCAACCATGCAAGAGAATGAGAGAATCAAAGAATGTGGACAGTCAACATTCATCTAAACCTTGTAACTGTCACACATTAACATGACTGCACAACAAAAGGACCTAGTGGTGTATATTGAGAGGGATGGTTAAGAAAGAACTGAGCTGCTTTTATCTAATCGTACTTTATCTCTCACCAGATTCCTCAGGTCCCAGTTGACTTCAACGTTGCCAAGTGTTGATTTTATGAACTGCCATGTATGACCAGTTGTTGCCCTCAGCTAAAGATAGCACCATTGTTTAGATCAGCCTCGACATATGTTGGATCATGCTCGCTGAATGCCTTGCGATTGTGTCTAGACGAGTCCGGCCACTATCTGTCCTCTGTCCCGTCTGTCAGGGACAACAAATGACGACTTCTGTCTTGACTGTTTTCACAAGTCATTTGACGACCTCAGCAGCTCTCCGACCCAATCAAAACTCAGCATCCCATTACCTCACAACTCTGATATGGAGGAGTGAGTTTAGGCGAGCGGCACGGTTTGATGATTCAGCGTCGGTCACATCCTTGTTGACCCAGTGGAACATCAGATAATGATGAGGCCGTGCTGACTTCGACAGCGGACCCACCTCTCCCACGTCCAGCCGATAAAGACGTGGAAATACAAACATTAGAGCTATCAGGCAGTGTGGAAGCTCCTGCCTGGCAGGGTCAGAGGTCGTGTTGAGCCACGGACAGTAGACTTTCAAACTTAATATTACAGCAAGGACTCTTTAGCCTCTTTAGGAGGCTTTATTGAATCTAAAGTCAAAATATATAGTTTTACTTCACACAATATCCAGATTTTAAAAAAGAATATGAATGAGAATTAGACTTTATTTAACTTATTCAAGTTAATAATAAACCAAAATAAAATGCTATACATGATATAAGCAACAACAATAATAAATGAGATAAGATATGTTGGAGATAAAAGCTTTTTTTAGAAAAGATAAGTCACTGATTTTTCAAGCCTCAGATAAAAAGGGAGGAGATTTGTGAAAGATTTTTTTGATGTTCCCATGAAGAAGATAAGATGCTGATCAGCATACTTTAAAGTGAAGTCGTTTATGTATAAACACAGCTCAGAGAGTTGAGTGAGTAAAAAACACAAATGAGCTGATTATGCACCTTATGATTAATATGAAGAAATGGTTAAAATACAGAGAGTTAGTGGAGTAATTTGTCTCATACATGCCTATTGTTCATTTACATCTAATGTCTTTTTTTAGATCAATTTTTTTTTTTTTTTTACAGTTTATATGGTTTGACACAAATACTAATAACTTCTGTCTTATAAATAACAGTCCAGACTATGATTTACACCTGGACAGTTCAGTGAGTAAATCCTGCTTGACCCACTTTTTTGACACACCCTTTCGGAGCTATTGAAACTATAGTTTATGATTGATGGTACAGATTCAGTCTGTTAACATCCGAATCAGCAAAACACAAACTGACATAATCAGTCACATTCCAACAAAATGGTCAACAGATGCTTAGATTTGATTCAGTGCTGATAAAAAAAGGACATCAAGGAGAGAATGGATGTGTATTTGTGTAACGTGATTATCTTTCTCAGCAGCTTCTCTCTGCAAATATTTCAAACTGAGACTGAGGTTGTGGATATTATTAGTTGGATTGCGCGTGTGTGTGTGTGTGTGTGTGTGTGTGTGTGGTCTGAGTGGGAGCTCCACAACTGAGCGATTTTCTCACTGATTGTTTTGACCCCACGCTGTCAACAGAGCATCTATTCCTGTCTCTGCATCTATGTTAATGACACCAACCGTGTGTGCGTGCACATGTGTGGCGTATGAGGAGTGTTTAAATAGCCAAAACAGCTGGGATTTTGGAGCATAACTGATGGCTGTGGTGAAGTGAAAGTGATTACGTTCAGAGCCCACGCTGTGGCATCTCTGCAGGGTGTGTGTGTGTGTGTGTGTGTGTGTGTGTGTGTGTGTGTGTGTGTGTGTGTGTGCATACATTTGCATTTGTGGATGTCTCGCAGCAGAGGCATGTGTGTTATCCATTAAAGTAAAATGGGGGAAAAATTCTATGCTTTGCAGCTGAATGTAGGGCAGGGGGCTCGGTGAGGCAGGATGGGGGGTTGAGCTGTTCCACTCTCTCCATCCTGGAATGTGCTCCCGACCCTCGCTAAGACTGTGTCACCATCCAGTTATGTCTTGGTTTGCATGAACGTCACACACAGTCGAATATACCTGCGTTATATGAAAGAATAGCACACGAGTAAAAGCCTCTTTAGCACACAGCTCCTGCCAACGAAGGGCTTTCCTAACCTACACAATCCACACTGACTGGATGACTTGAGACCTCTGATTTGATTAAGCGTTCGTGCGTCTGAGCCAAAAGACAAAGCTGAACTTTTCCAGGATCTCCAGAATTTAAGCCTGGCTCTCATAACTGCTTGTAAAGTTTTTCTGAGCTATGCCTGCTTCTCATTCATACAGTTGCAAACAACTACTCTAGCGAACATCCTGGCATCATCAAGTTTCCACTAGTGTCCTTAGATTAGCTCCAGAAGTGATTTCAGGGTGGATTAAGTGCCTTGTGAAAAGACACGTTGATGGTAACATTCCCAACTCATAGTCACTGTTTGTCTATAGAATTAAAAAGGCAACTTACTGATGTTTATAACTTTAACATCTTCATTTTCCCCTTAACTGTAAGTTTGTCTAAATTTGTATGTGAAAATATCATCCATATGCTCTGTCTCTGTTCCAACTCTTCATTCAATGAGTGAGATGCTCTCACTGACAAATCCAAAGCCTTCAGTGTTTTATGGCTGCACTATTACATGAAGAAGGCAATTCTCTAGAAGCCTCGTTCGTTTACTAAAATGAATGTAAATCAACGGCTGTCTCGAAGGTGGGATTTAAATTTAAAACTCATGACATGCTTTCAGAGATTGTCGACAGTCATGTAAATTAGATGTAGTTCATAGTTAATGGGCTAAAACTTTCAAAACCACTGGTATGCTCCTTTAAGGTTACCACAGTCCCAGTTGTAACTCCTTAGTAGACACACACACACACACACACACACACACACTCACAACAAAACCTAATAAAGTAATAGAGTTGGTTTGATTGCCCACACTAACATAAAAATGGAGCAGAACCAGAAAAAGCCCTCAGCTCAGACCACCGGCCCCTCGGTAGAGTTCACATTACCAGACCTTAAACCTGGTCTACTTTGTATACACAAGACAAGAATGAGTGTGTTAATCATGTCCTGTGACACACACACACGCTCTCAGTCATGCAGCCACACATGCATTTGGATATGTAGACGCTCGTGCAAGCATTAATTCTCACAGTGTGAGGTCGGGGTTGTGCTTTCATTAGATAAACATGATGATAATGCCTCTGCTTGGCTCAGGCCAGGGAGGGTTGTATCTCTCTAAACTGCACACACACACACACACACACTCCCAACAATACACAAGTTTGTCTGTATATGAGTAGATGTTCAGTCTCTTGTCAAAAGTTCACAAACTTTCACACATAGACACACACACACACACTCACACACACACAGACACTCGAGTCCAATCAGTTGCTGTCAGCTGGATGCTGTTAAAGCGTTACGCTGGGGGTGGGAGAAAAAAAGAAGAAGGGAGGCAGAGGAGGAATGCAATCTCGACACCTTGAGCTCCTGCCCTATTCACCTTGCATGTTGTTCTGCAGGAATGCCATTAGCTAAGTGAAAAATGGTTGTGTGTGCATGAGTGTGTGTGTGTGTGTGTGTGTGTGTGGGTGGATGAGCTTGTGAATGTGAGCGGGCAGATGTCTGTGTGGTGTCTGAGTGTGAAGCAGGAGAGAGAGCAAAAACAGACTAAAAAGCATTTTGTGACGTCTATAAACATTGATTTGAGTTTTTGCGGTGCTGCTTTTGTGTGTGTGTGTGTGTGTATCAAGTGGGTCTTAGACAGCACTTTAATGCTGTAGATTAAGTAGGCACTGGCTGTGTGCTGATTGAAACCAGACGCTTTTGCTCAGACTTCTTACACACATACCAACACTTTGTTTTCAGTGCACCATTTTTCCATGCTCTATGCCCCTTTAAGGAAAAAATGATTACTCAGAGTGTGATGCATTTTGTCATCTAACATCTCACATAACTAATTTAAGATGCTAAGATTTGCTGGATGTCTGATTTGGAACTCTCCATGTCGTCGTGTAGCTGCAAATAAATCCCATCTCCTGTCAAACGTGTGTGTTGTTCACACTCAGTTTTACGGTTTCTCGCACACTCTCCCTGTCTTCCACTGCACTTTTATGAATATACATCTCAACCAGACCTGGGTCACATAATTCCTGACTTCACTAAGGATGGAGCATATATCAAATGAGGGTCACCACAATAAGACAGCTCAGAGTGCATCACAGAAAAGCGAGAGTGTAGATGAAGCTGTCGTTTTTAAGGCCCAAATCTCAGAGAGCTAAAGCAGGCCGAGCATTAAAGAATGCCCTCAAACTATCTCCAAAATATTTAGTCCCCAGCAGCCCCCCCATGTCTACTCATAAAGGCCAGAGTCTGTTCAAATTATTGGCCCAGGTCTGATCTCATTTCAGATTTACCGTGGTTTAATATTTCATTATATCCCCTCTGGCTTACAGGGCTTTGTCCCAAATGTGTTCTGCATCGGTCAGCACATGGCCCACGAACAGACACGTACAGGCATGCACACACACACACAGCCCGGCCTGCAGAGCCCAGTGAAAACAAAGCCGGCCTCTGCCAGTGTAAACACGGGCCATTGTTATGGGCACTCTTTCCCGCCTCGTATCTTCGCTCCCTGTGGCGATCCGGCGCTCGCAGAGGTACGGCGCTGGCTCGGCTCCCATTTCGAGGAGTTATATTAAGAATCGCAAGGACTCATTTGCCATCCGTTTATGTGACCATGCCATTATAATGCAGGCTGTAGAGTGTGATTTATGTGCTCGGTTTCTCTCCCTCGCACTCCTCTTTCTCTCTTTTACTGGTTGGGTTTTTACTGCTTGGCTCCTCACGTGTGGTTTGCGGCCATTCGCTTCGAGAGGTTTCAGCTTTTTGACAATTATTTTTAGACAAGCAGCAGTCATTTACTACACTGTACCGGCTTTTGCCAAAAAAGTAAGCCCATAGGAAAACATAACATGAGAAATGGCTGCATGGAAGGATGGATTTTCTGATGTTGGACAAGTGTCTTAGACTGTGTGTGGATGCCAGGTAATGCATCCATATGTGATCTGTGCCTGCACAAGCTTATCGCATGCTCGTTTGTATACGTGAGTGTATCTCAAACATACATACGTCCTTTAATTGTGCAAAAATGTGTGTAAGAGACAGTGTGTGTGTTACATCATGGCGTCTCTCAGCTGTGACCCTGGGCCACATGTGCAGCCAATTAGAGCCAATCAGAAGGCTGTAATCAGGGCGTGGCGTGGGGATGGTGGCAGCGTGGCAGTGGGGGAGTTTTAAGACCCATGATTAGTGTGTCAGGCTGATGAGGAAGGACAAGGGGGAGCTGCCAGGCCGAATCCTATTTCTTCATTTCTCTGCCTTTTTCACCTCCACATGTGGGGACCTCTGTTTATTTAGTTTGTGCCAACCAGACCTGCATAAAACCGGGGTTTCAAATTTTGGTTTTTTAACCTATTTAGGCGACAGATTGGTGCGGTTTGCCACATGAGATGATGCAATTACACAAAGGTATTTAAATGTAACCATATATGTTTCTACAACTGGCAACTTACCTGACACCGTATGCATTTTCCTGATGCAGTAAGGTGAAGCCGTCTAAGATTGAAATAAAGACCAGAAATCATTTACTACCTCTGTTAGTTTGGCATCAACCTCCTGCCCTTTCACTCGTGGCAAGAAGAAAAGCAAAAGGCTGGAAGCAGACTCTTTGACGTCTGTCAGCAAACCAGCTTTGTTGATTGGCTCCAGTAAGATAGCATCAAAAACCTCTCACATGTGCATTTCTCCATAAGGTTCTCTCTGACAGAAGACAATATAGCGTGCATGGCAAAAATAAATTAGACAGCATTTTGCAAGACTGTTTCTTAGAAAAGTTAATCAGTCACTATTCTGTAGGGAAGAAATTTTTGTAAGCTATGAAATGAATGCTTTGACAGACACATCACTGACTTTCAACCCGGTCATAGTCACAGTCGTTGCACAATATAGACGCCACTATAATTGTTACGTGTAAGTGAAGGACTCAAATTTTGTACCTATAATCTACTGGTGTGCATCTGTCGAATACTTGAATTGATTTTTTTGATATCAAACACAAACCACAACTGCTACAAGTCATTATCTGTTCTGCATCAAATCATCATAGAAAAGAAGATTCTGCAAGATGAATTGGAGCTTGGCTTGATAATGAGGCTCATATGTGAGTTAGCTTGTTGCCATTTCTCTGTCATTATTTTTCACAAAGGTAGTTCACCTTGAAGGAAGATGAGAAGCTGAGGTGCAGGTGAACCACAGAACAACATCCTTACATATCTACTGCCCAAAGATGGCTGTTAAATGTTCCTGCTCAGTCATTTCATCATTGCTCACAATTGGAAAAAATCTTCCAGGATATAAGTGGTATCCAGTGGAGGGGAGCGTTGTGGGGTCTCTGCTCCTTCCTCCACTTTTATTGACTCTTGGCCCGCCGCCAGAATCCGTCTCTGGAAATTTGATCAGCGTGTTTATTCATCGGCCTTTAAACAAATGGTCCATTTTTACCCTAAATCACATGTTGCACTCTCACTATTAGTGCTACCGATGTCAGCAAAAACCAGGCGGCGGATGATTCGTCATTGCCTATTTGTTTGTCCGGAGCGATGAAAATGCAAGAGCGGCAGACAGACAGAAAGCTGGACAGACAGTCATGCGCTGAGCTGTAAATCACCACTGATCTGACAGGGCAGGCAAACACGGTGACCGGAGCGTGGCCCGGCCTCCAAAACCACATGTGAGCGGGCAGGAATGTATAGCCCACTGCACTGTGGGTTTGTGTCTGGGGGGAAAGAGTGCAGACTCCCTGACTCACAGGACACTGTGAGGTTGGGGGATGTGAAGGGCTGAGGAGGGGGCGGCGTGACTTTCGGGAATCAGAGTGCAAGTTCAGGAGGAGTGTGTGAATCACGGCCATCGTGCTGTTTGCAACTGCTGCTCACTCTCCCATCACAATATACTTAAAATATTTCACTCTCATTTTTTTTTCTCTCAATTGACAGAATATCCTATAAAAATGTGTAGTTATGTGCATGGTACAGAGAAGAACTAAAATGTAATCAATGAGGCATTTCATAATCATGAGGAGAAAAGTAAAAGAGGTATGAGAAGCCTAACAAATGTAAAACAGTGGGTAATGTTGTCTGTTCTCAATAAAACTATAGTCCAGAATGGAGCTGAAATTGTCACTGGATCAACAGACAATTACTTGGCAATAATTTTCATAATTAACAATGTGAATAATTGCTGGGTTTTGTAGTCATCTATATAGGAAACAGATTATTTTTGGTTTTGGTTTTGGACTTCAAATCATTTTCTCTTTAGCTCTGAGACATTTTTTCCAATATTTTGTAATAATTTATAGACCAAATAATTGACTTACAGAGTGTACAAAGTGCTTATGAATATAATTGTTTGTTCCAACCGCAGTCCAGAATAGAATCTGACAAATACATAGTTCAATACTATTTTAAGTATTTGAGTGGGAGGAAAAAGAATATTTCAGCTAAACTTCATTTTACATTTAAACACATTCTTAAGCAGGAACCCACTTGGATCTGGATATTTATGAGCTTTGACAAACAACACTGAGTTATTTGAATATTTCTATATTAACGATGAATCACTTGACTGGTTTTATGTGAAGATGTCTCTCATAGTAATGAACGATGAATGATTGCACAGATATATCTATCGATGAGTGAATATCAGCAGATGTTATTGAAACTGACATAGAAATAACTACAATGCATCTCCTTTCAAATTCACCTGATTAACCTCTGTATCTTTCTTTCATTCCCTCATCCCCCAATCCCCCCCCTCCTCTGCTCCACCTATCTCTCTCTGAAGTCCCAAAGAAGTTGCTCCAGGAGCAGGGACCCAGACCGTCGGCGTACTCCCCTCCACCCAGCGCCCATGACCCCAACATAGTGGGAGACAGCCCTCCAGAGGGGAGCTCAGTCAAAAGCCCTGACACTGTCCCAGGTGAGGGTATAAGCGTTTTCACTCTCACACACACATTCACAACCTCCCATCGAGAGCTGTTAACGCTAAACAGTCTCAGGCCTCCCAGGAATCAAGAGAAACAGTAATTCAGGTCTCGAGTCAGGGCATATATGTATGTATATTTAAAGTCACACGGGTTCAACTGTTTCCATATGTAACCTAGTGGAGCCATCACTTTGGACCATTTATGATCATCAGTCTTAAAAATATACTGCTGTCCACGAGCGATGGTTGCACTTATACGTGACCACAGTCTAAATCAGTCTGTTGCATGGTCAAACTCCCATAGAGAGAACGAGGCAGAAGAACAATGAAATGAAAAACGGAGACGCCAGCGAGGAAGGAAACTTAAACAAAGCTTTATTCATGAGGGATGGTGGCCTGAGTCCAGCACGCTGAGCGCTCTGCTCAGCCACCAGTGCTGTACTAATTAGGAGGATAGACGAGTGAATGAGGGGTTGCGAGAGAGGGAGCCGACAGGAGATGTGTGCTGCAGCGCTGACAGTTCTGAACGCATGAATGGCTTCACTTCCTCACGCCGGCTTCAAAGACGGCACATAGAGCTCACCTAGAAAAACCTGTTTCCATCTGTGATGCACTGATATGGGATGAAGGGACATGAAGGAGGAACAACAAACATTTACCTGTAAATATTGGTGTCCTGATCTTCGTGGTTCATCTGTCTCATTTCTCTTTGGTTATGTTGAACTGGACACAAGGACGGGCCCAGAGAAACAGATTTGATCTTTCCGCTTGACCAACATACTCTTCACCATTTTCACCACATACTGCATTTCATTTCTTTTCACTGTATTGTCATTTTTTCAGAAGGACAAAATCCAGGGGATATGTGAGGATCTATTTCTTGGCTGGGAGCAGTGACTTCCTGAATGCCGTCCCCTGCCAAGAAAAAGTCCAGCACATAATTCCCCATAAAACCCCAAGTTGTTGTTTTTAACTTTAGTTTTTGTACGTATTAAACAAACAAGATTTAAAAAGTTATTTAGTGAGATTTAAAGGTGCTGGTTGGGGCAGGCCTTTTCCTCCTGCCTCCAGTCTTTATGCTAAGCTAAGCTAATCAGCAGCTTCATATTTATCATGCAGATATGAGAGTGGTGTCTTTTCACTCAACTCTCATGGATTTTTCAATGTCTGTATTTATAAGATGTGTTGGCTTTAAAGCAACAACATTATGTCAAATGGGAATTTTCTAGTTGCCTGACTCGTAGCTTTGAACACTTCTGCTTTTGGGATCTCGTCTAGAATTTAAAAAAGAAATTGTGAATCCCAGCACTTCTTGGCAGGATGTGATCATTTTGTCGAAACTGACCCACCCGTTAAAAAGATTAAAAGGATGAAGTCGGAAACCACAAATTCAGACTTTTTATTGTCTCCATCTTTGGTCCAAACTGTTCGTTGCTGTGGCGTTTCTGCACTGCAATTTCTGGAGATTGACGGTGTTGTCTTTTTCTGGACATTTTCCTACTCCTATTTTTTATCCCTTCAGCCACGATGTATATAGCCAGTCATAACTACCCATTTTCCTCTTATGTCTGTTGTAAACAAACCTCCGCTACCGATGCTGAAAACATACAATACTCTACACTGTGTATGAGATGGATCATTTGTGTCAACACAGATGCAGGATTTGTTGTTAAAATGTCACTGAATTATTCTGATTTAAAATAAGTTGTTGCATTATAAATAATGATTTCACCGGAGCTTCTCATGTAAACAATGGCAATGCAGTAAACATGACTGTGTATTCTGTGTTTTCCAGCACTGTGAGTGTTTTCTGTTGACGACTCCTCTGCCTATTTTTGTGTGTGCAAAGAGAGAGGTTGTGGTTGAACCTTAGCTCATGTGTGCACCGCAGCAGTGGGTCCAGGTGGAAACATTTACCTCCTCAGTGAGCAGTTCCAGTCTAAACTGCATTTATCAGATAAAGAGAAGCCTGACACACCTCGGAGCCTGTTCAATTAGAGGTCAGGTGTGTGTGACCGTTCACCAGAGCGTGCTTACCTACACTGACAAAAAAAATCAAACATCTAAATATGACTGTGCACGCATGCACACACAGGTTAACGCTTAGGTCACCGATCTGAAAGCTCCTGTTTGTTAGTCCAGGGGTTGTTTTTTTCAGCGTTGCTTAATCATAGAGCTAAAGTTACAGTAGTTACACCATCCCGCCTCAACCCACTTCAGGTTAACTAAAGGCGACTGTGCTCAGAAAATGAGTATCTTAAAGTAATCAAATCACTGTGTTCTCTCATCTCGACTCCTCCACTCTTGCATACACAACACGAGCCAGCATGTAAACACTGAAAGGAGTCGTGCTGTGATGGAAATCCGGAGGAGGAAGCAGCCGTTCCCATCTATAAATAGATCGTTTTCGGCAAATTTTGATGGGGACGTTTTTGAATTGTTGCCAGAGCGAGCAAACTTTTCCCATGTGGTTCTCCGTTTCTTAATGACCTGAGTCAGAACGGATTTGACAGAAGCAGATGTTGTGTTATCTTCTGAATCACACAGCTCTTTGTGAACATGTGTGTGTGTTTATACGTGATGCATCTCTTTACGGAAGCACATCTCCTAAGAATCAAGAAACCACTGAGAGGCTGAAGATGACTCACTGCTCTGGCTGTTGTAGTCACAGTACCTCAGAGACAATACGGCCTTATTTTACTGTAAATGACCCAGTCAGCGCCGTCACAATCTGACTATACATGCGGTAATGAACCCACTGCTTCTGTGTCATCGCATGTGGGCCTTACTAATGAAAGTTTTCCAAAACATCTGGGTCTAAATAAAGACTACCGAAGCTACTTTGCTGTTAAAGTGAACATTTGTGCTCTGTTGTCTTTTGCAGATAGGAAGAAGATTAGGGAGACAAACCCCAACGAGAAGTTTCCCAAAGCCGGAGGAGAAGGAGGAGGAGGAGGAGGAGGAGGAGGAGAAAGTCCGCTGCAGCCCCCAGACATCAATCCCATCATCAACTCCACCACGAGTGCCAACATGGCGCTCATCAGCAACGCACTGGCAGCCTACACTTACATATCAGGTAGGGCAACATTCATAACATCTTGTGTGACATCATGAGAGACCTTAACCTGACATCTGACCTCCTCCAGGAAATTCTACCTCAGGGATCCAGTTTTACACTTTCATTATTAGTCGAGAATAATCTTAATATTTCAGGCTCATATCAGATCAGGATTACTTCCTGGAGAGTGATATAAGTGACACTGGGATCATGTGTGGTGCATGTGTGTGGCACGCTATCTTTCAGGTAATATCCCCCATTTCCTTTTTCCTGGGACTGAAAGGTGGGTAAATGTGGGCCAGAGGAATGCAGATGTTAGACAGAGATAAACAGCCACACACACACACAGAGTCAGTCACCTGCTGGAGTGAGCTGCTAGAACAGAGTAGTTTGGGTGTTTGGAAACTTCCTGGTTTGTTACCTCAAATATGCTCAAATAATTTACACATAGTGAAATGCAAAAGTCAACAGATGCTCCATACGCTGTGTAAAGAAAGCTGAACTCATGTTTTTAAGCTGCCATTTTATGATCTGCATTTATATTTAAACAATATTTGTGTATACCCCTTTTCATTTGGAACAATTGTCTGAGGGTGTAACAGTGTGAAAACCTCAGTACAAATGAAAAAACAGGTTCTGAGTCACTGAGGTATTTGCTAGGAATTAGTATGAAGAACTGTAGAGTACTGCAGTTGAACTGAATGTGAGAAACCAGTGAAGGTCTCATATGATCACACCAAAGTCTTAGATGGATGGAAATGGAGTCACTTTGGTTCTCTCAGTAGCAAAAGCAAAATCCTGTTGAGAAGAAGAGAAGCAGCTCAGTCTTGTCCTCCTGGGGTTTGAGCCGTTGGGACACATCATGCAACATTAGCGGCATGTAAAAGTCAGTACTTAGCAGGGGAAGAACAATTTGTCAGACATTTTGGTAAAACCAAGAGACCAAAGAGGGGAAGTGAGTAATATGAGCTGTAAGTCTGCAGTCAGTGTGTGAGCCATCAAGTGAAATATTTTATGAACAAGCAGGCAGAGGAAAATAAAACAGACCCAGCAGAAGTGAAAAGATCCAATTAAAGGTTTGACTTCTGTAAGAAATCAACTAAACCAAGCATCCTTCCCCCTCCCTTGTTCTCTATCTTTCTCCCCCATGACAGACCACCCAGAGAGGGCAGCGCTCTTCTTCGTCTGCGGTGTGTGTCTGGGCCTCTTCCTCACCCTCTTCGCCCTGGTGGTCCAGATCTCCTGTCGCACCGACTGCCAGCCCCGCCAGCGGCCTCCCGCCAAAAAACGAGCTCGCCCCGCCGACTCGTCCTCCGATTCCAGCGACTCAGACTCGGACTGGGACACCACCTCGGACCTGTCGGCGCGGAGACACCGGCGGTTTGAGCGCACGCTTAACATGAACGTGTTCACGTCGGCGGAAGAGCTGGAACGAGCGCAGAGGCTCGAGGAGAGGGAGCGAATCATCCGGGAGATCTGGATGAACGGGCAACCTGACATCCCCGGGACACGGAGCCTCAACCGGTATTACTGAGGACTGCCGAGGGGCTTTTGTTTTCTAGAAAGCTTACTTGACTTGACAAATTTTAGGACGCACTTGGGTTGGAAAGGGGGCAAGAGACGTGGCCCTTAAGAAGCTTTATAAGCATGCAAGCTCACACTGATGAGAACAGTGGAAGGTGTTGCAGACTTTGGGAGATAAGTCCTCCCTCTCTGCTGCTTTGCATATTCCTCTGGGTATCATAAGCTGTACCCCACTCAGTACGAGAATAAGCTCCCACTCTGCATGGTAAGCTCACCTCTTTCTGCCGGAAGCGAGGGGTGAAAGGCTGCGCTGCCTTGCCCGTGACCTCAGCAGGCCTCTCTGAAGTGGGGATTTATGGGTTAGCTGCCTTAGACACACATAGGCCCGCAGAGACTACATGGTGACTGAAGGACCAAGGCCTCAGATGGAGAACGCGAGGCAGCTGCAAAAGAGACACGAGGAGCTTTTTGCTCAGCACCCTCCAGTATTCAAGTGTGGACTTTACCGAGGGGCAGCATAAAGCGGGAAGAAGTGGGACGATGTAAGACAATCTTGTGAATAACCAGGCTGCCTTTTGAACTTTATAAAACCAAAAGATATTTTTTGGGGAATTCATCTCAACCCTTATGAAATCTATTTTATAATATTTAATAGTTTATTGACGTTGTGTATTTTTTTTTGTTCTCAAGTATGGTTTATTATGAGATATTTTTATACTTGGCGAAGGTTGTCTGGCACCTCAGGGATGCAATCCTAATGTTTCTGTGTTTGGTTGATGTATTTGCCTCCTAAGAAGGGGATCAGCCCATTTAAAACAAACAGCTATGTCAGCATTTAAAGAAAAGAATTAGAAATATCCTATAAAGAGCCTCAAAGAGGTCTAGTGATCTAACCTTATTTTTGATACAGTATGTTTAATTCACAGTGCAGTGCCTTTTCTAGCTATTAATTCACTGTTGTCAAGAGTGCAGCTGGTGTTTAACTGGTCAAATCATTTATTAATTGAATATCCCAAATTTAACTCATCATATATGTATTTTGCTTTGCTGAAGTGGAGCATGTTAAACTCTGAATGTCACACGTTGCACTTGCTATCTACCCCAGATTGAAATGTACCTAACCACAATATGCCAATTTTGTGCCCATGAATTTGCTAGAATTTTTTTATATATATGATAGAAAGCTGCAAATTTTAGGCCTCGTGTCAACCGTGCCCTTATTTCAAATGCTACGCCAGATGCTTGATGCTGCTTACGACCATCTGGAGAAGGAACCAGCACTGAAGAAAGGTTCACAGTCGACAAATCACGTTGCCAGTTTTAATAAAAATAAGCTATTGTCAGTCCAGTTCTGTTTGCGCTGCCCTGGATTCAAGCGTAGAAATAATTATAGTTTTCAGAAAAAGCTTGGTATTTTTCCTGACTTGAGAGTTTAATTGAGAGTACACAGGACATATTAGGGTCATCCACATAAAGACTGCCACTCTATCTAGTTTTTACTGAGACGGTTTTAAATGTGTTTTCAATTTGAATGGGATTACAATGTGCCAATAGCTGGTAAAGTGAGACCAAAATATGACTCCTGTGCTTGGAATAAACTGTGTTCAAAAATAACTCGTCCACTGTGTTGCTTTTGTCTTGCACATGTTTTTTCTTATGAAATGATCTCTTGAAATTGAAATGTTGCTTCAAATGTGCACAGTGTTTCTGTTATAGTCCAGATACACATGTTCTGTGCTGCAGAAAAGAAATTAAGTAAGAAAGGAATTACTCTAATCTTATACTCTTATAATACTATATAATGAATATATAAACACTGCAAGGTCATCATAAACTCACAACATTGTGTGCTGATGTTGACCTGTGATTTATTGGTGTTGCTCGCCCCCTGCTGGTGAAGGTAGAGCTCTACAATTTGTGTAAATGGATAAAGTTTAAATAAAAGCCACTCAGTTATAATACAGCTGTTTATAACTGTAGTAAATTTTCTTTAGATATAACTGGCTTGAATTGATTGATTGAACTTTATTAACAAAAATAAGTTGATAGTGGGGAGAAGAGACTTTTTAACGTTTTATAATTTTTAATGAATTTCATCATCATTATTATTTTACATTGTTTTATTTTCTCGGGTTTTCAACTCGGATTTTTCTCTTCAGTTTTTAGAAATATTTCTTTATCTTTTTTAAAATTGTTTTGAAACTGTTGTCGTCACGTTTCCATGGTTACCACAAACTTACCGCGGTGCGGGGCTCGTGCAGCTTTTTACTCTCGACAAATTAACGACGATAAAACTGTTTAAAAACATTTAAGCTAACGATGTCTTGCAGCTGGAAGAGTCACGGATTGCCATTTTTCCCTGGATACACTTCTAGGGATGTAACGGTAAGAAAAGTTCAATATAAACCTTGCGAGGTTCACTTACAATAAGTCAAAGGTAAGTTTGTTTTTTTGTTTTTTTTTAACTGTTCTTCTTCTTCTTCGCCTGATTTATGACGGAACTATTGCCAGAGCAGAGGGAAATTAATGAGATGAATTTGTGAGATGAAATCTTCTGTTGGAGTGTTTTCTCCATGTTTGTAATGTATTGCATTATTCTGTACAGGTATATTATCCTGTCCATCTCTATATCTCATAGAACAGTTTCTGTAGGACAGTATTGTGTCATATAACAATTGGCCTTTGAGTATAGTGCAATTGCATCAGTGGTGCAAATGTCTGATATGCTTAGATTTGTAATTCTGTTGTAATTTACAAGACCTAATTTTGTTTCTCTCTCCTCTCCTCTTTCTTTCTTTTCGCAGAAGTCAGCATTCCATCGTCCCCAGACACTGGCCTATAAGAATGGCTACGCTCTGGCCCATCGCCCCACTGTGGGCATCGGACAGGACCCACTTTTATCAGAGCAGCTGATCCAGCAGGAGATCAGTGAGTTGACCTTTGAGAAGCCAGACATCACTTATGGCTCCCATGACCAGGGCCTAGTCACAGACTTCATCCCGGCTCATGTGGCCCTTGACAAGAAGGTACAATAATGCAGAAGATGTGTGAGACCAGCATTTGAAGATTTTTGTTTCTGTCCAAATAAAATTCCAACAAATTTTGCATTTACATGTTCTTTCCCACTGTCTCGTCTTGTAGGTTCTGCGCTACTATGCATACTTTGAGGAAAACATCCTGTATTCCCCTGAGGAAGAGTACCGCGTGCGCCCCGTGGTCATCTATTACTACCTGGAAGATGACAGCATGTGCATCATCGAGCCCACGGTGGAGAATTCTGGGATACCACAGGGGAAACGGATCAAACGCCAACGTCTGCCCAAGAATGAACATGGAGAGTTTTACCAGTGGAAAGAGCTCAACCTCGGCATGGGCCTGGAGGTGTATGGGGTCAAGTACCACATCACACAGTGCGACGATTTTACAAAGGTACTACACTCACTTGCATCATTTTTATTATTTTCTCTGTGTCTGACTCAAAAATATGGACATATTTTTCTCTGCCTGTGTCTGTCCTTCATCATTTATAGGAATTCATGGAAAGTGAGGGTATTATTGTAAACGACTCTGCGCCGATGCCTGTGGATCCTTACAGCAAACGACGCATAATTCCTCAACCTTCCTACACAACGCCGTCCGAATTCGACCGCATGCACCAGTTTCTCACCATGGATCGACAGGTAAAGGAGATTCCATCCTTTCAAAACTCACCGGGTGCTTGGGTTTTATACTTGCCATGGTGTTATATTGCTTTTTGCTAGTATCCGTCTCCTCCTGCACCTCGAGGACTGAAATAGCTCGAGGACTGAAACAACTTCTTAATAGTAATATAAATAACTGTTATTATTATTTATTATAATTAATTGATGTGATCTTGTGATGACAATAAATACTCAATCAGATGTTTGTAACCTGAGATTCTACCTTTAACCTCTTCTTGGTCAGGTGCTGAATTTCTCTGCCCTGTGGGACGACACTGACTCTCTGTACGGGGAGACCAGGCCAGTAACCATCCAGTATTTCCTGGTGGACGACACAGTGGAGATCAGAGAGGTGCACGAACCCAACAGCGGCCGGGATCCCTTCCCTGTCCTGATGCGTAGACAGAAGCTGCCCAAAAAAATTAAATCAGAGTTTGGTGAGAGGCTTTTAGCTCTTTCTATAATTTTATTAGATGTAAGATGCTGCTTTGGTCAGGTGTGTTTTTGCATCTAATCATGTACAGAAAGAGTGAATGATTTTAGAAAGAGGCTCTTAATAATGATAATAATATTGAAACTTTATTTATAAAATATGTTTTTTACAAAAAATACAAGAAACACAATGTACTACTTCTATGTATTGCACCTCTTTGTATAAAGATTATCTAGACTATCTTAGACAGATAGAAAATCACTAGACAAGGAAAATAAATTTAACAAAGTAAAAAAAGCAACATCAGAATAAAGCAGGACACAAGAGGGATTTGCAACTGAACCATAAAAAGTAAAAATACTATGACACAATGAACTAATTATCTACTACAAAACAGCCCTCTTCTTATTTCTCTCCAGAGACCTTTCCTCGCTGTGTGTTGGAGGTATCAAGAGAGGAAGTGGATGAGTACTATTCCCCCAAAGACTTCCAGCTTGGTCAAACAATGAAGCTGCTGGGCCGCTGCTTCCTGCTGTACGACTGCGATGGCTTCACTAAGGAGTATTACCAGAAGAACCACCCTAACATGGAGATGAAACCCGTGGAGGTACCGAAGAAGGTCGACACGCTTCAGGAGAGGAAGAAGGTGAGAAACTGAAATGTGGTTTTCCATCCAAGGGCTTAGAGTAAATAATCGTTTTTTCTCATTACCCGCTCTCGTTCACGTTTGCAGGAGGTTGCTCCCTACAATGGTTTTGGTTCCCTTGAAGACTCTCTCCAGAACTGTTTGTCTTTGATTCCCAAGCCTGCAAAAAAGGATGTGATAAAGATGCTAGAAAACAGCCACAAAGTGCTGCGCTACAGTGCGAAGCTGGTGAGTAAAGCTTCTCACTGACTATTGATTGGTTATATATTACAAGTCAACGCCAAAGCCATGACTGAAACCAGCCTTGCTGCTCATTCTGCATCATAACCCACATTCCAGGACTCCCAGAATCCTGAAGACGAGGGCAGACATTTCATACTCTCCTACTTCCTGTCCGATGACATGATGAGTATTTTTGAAAAACCTACTCGCAACTCTGGCATCATCGGTGGCAAATTCCTGGAGAAGACGCGCATCCCAAAGCCGGACTCTACAGTGGACAATCCTCAGTTCTACTCACCTGCAGACTTTGCTATTGGAGCCACTGTGGATGGTAACATTCTCACTTTACAGCACGTATTGATTATTCAGTTATGTCTTCTCTCTAAGGCAAATGTAGCAATGCATATTTCTTGTTGCTACAATATGCTGCATCCAACATTATAATTGTTTAACCTAAATTTCATTTTCCAGTAGAGGATTAATAGATAATAAAGGCTCAGCTCATGGTATCTTTCTCCTCCCTCTCTCATCTGTTCAGTTTTTAGCCATCGCTTTGTGTTGACCGATGCCGACCAGTACGTGCTGACGTACCTGGAGTCCATCTCAAGCCAGATCCCTCGTCAGACACTGGAGTCTTTGCGCCAGAAGCTCAGCGTGGGGGCAGCGAACGACCAGCCAGCTGACCAAAATGGTAAAAAACCAGCCATTTAGCAGACTTGTCTGTCAATAATACATTTCTTCCAGTAGATAGCACTTTTTAAAATTTTGGACTCATACAAACAATCCCATTCTGTTTTTCATTCTTTATCAGGTGATGATGTAGCAGAGCCGTCGTCATGATATCAGGGAAGGACTGCCTCAAGGACTTTTCACTCCTCAGAGTACGAATCAAAACTTTGCGGAATATTTCCGAACATAATAAACACTGGACGTGCTGAAGAAAAGGTGATCTGTTTGGAATCTGACAGCTTCTGGAAATTTATGACATACGATAACTATTTGGCTTTGGTGTGGTGGACCTTAAAACACCTGTCTTATATTGGGCACACACCAAGCAGTTGCCACCCTAAAATCTGATTGGCTACTTAAAAAAAACATGTCAGAGACAAGCAATTAAGTGACAACATTTTATCTCTCAGCCAGGGCTACTTTTAGCAGACTTGGTCACCACCCCATCCAGAAATGCAGAAACACACTTTACTGTAATATGATAAAACACACGCAATTTGTCTCCATTTACTAATTGAGAATTTTGTTGACATATATACTGAATGAAAATAGAGACAATGTAGAAAAATAGGTCCACTCCTTATTTGAGAAAATTGCATTATTTAATAAAGTAATTAACAAAACAATTAAAAGAAAAAAAAACATGGAATGGCATGCGGTAATATCCATACATACTTGATGCTTATCTGTTAAGTGACCAGTGACAAAAGTAGGATTTTAAACAGACATAATTCATTGGGAGGAGCACAGGTGACCACTCTATCGGTTGGCCAAACTCCCTTCCTGACTCTGTAAAGGGATAACGTTGAGGCCAACATACAGTAAGCTCATATCAAACCATATCATCAGTAACATTTTTCTGCTCCAATGGACCAGACGAGAAAACAAGCAAAGCCGGCTCAATGGGAAGAGCTGAAAACAGCTGCAACATCAGACAACGCTACAACCAATACAGTACTTATGTATGAGGATATGCATCAACACATTCGACACAGACGCACACAGTAACATGTGCGCCGCATACTGTGTTCACGTTACATTTTAATCATTCGGCATACAATGGTGCTCCTTAGGGTGGGATAGCAGGCTGCGTGGGTGTATAAAAAATACTGATATGATGAGAGGAGTAAATGTCTGTCGGGCTCGAGAGATTTCCTTGGATTTCATTTTCCAGCATTCAAGCCTAAGTCTGTAGTGACTGAGTCCCTGTAACATCTCAGGACATACTCAACAAGAAGCTTGGTGGCCATTGGCCGCCAGCTTCCCTGCTGCGCTGATGAGAAACCTTAGCCAGGGCTAAGGCCATCGTTCAGGCCAGTCAGTGCGCCGTCTTAGGGGGATTTGAGTTTTCTGGTCCGAGGAGAGGCTCCGTTCTCAGCTTTGAGAACTCCGTTTTCATGGTGACCAACTAGAAGGAGAGACAGAGGTGAAACATGTTTTATGTAAGGAATTAAATCACATTCCTGAAAATGTTAATACAACCACAATTCTGAAAAAGTTGACGCTGTGTAAAACGTCAATAAAAACAGAATGCAATTACTTGCAAACTAATCCTGCAACGGTTTTACAAATTATTACATTCTGTTTCATTAATAGTTTACACAGTGTCCCAACTTTTTTGGATTCGGGGTTGTGTTATGAAACAGGTGTTGCCTGATGAAGTCAGTGTATTCTGGGTGTTTACACTCACGTGAGTCTCTCTTCAGTGGCCGTAGGGTTTGTTTTGTGGCAGCCTTCTTGCGAACAGCCTGTTCGTGTCTGAATTCCCTCCAGCGTCTCAGCTGGAAGCGGATAAACTTCCAGAGTAGCCAAGATTGGGTCAAACATACCAGCAGTAGAACAGTCATCCTGAGGGGCCACAAAGGTAAGAAGATTAGTGCATTTGTGTGTCTGGGGAAATGAAGCTGACATTGCGTGCCAAATTAATGCAATTACTTTCAGGCCCTGGTGTGTGTGTGTGTTTGAAATAAGGTCTTAAATAGAAATAAGCGTACCACAGTTAAGTTTAGTCTTGCTAGGCTGAAAGTCATTTTGTGTCAATAAGTGTCAAATTCCTGGCTACAGCCACTGTGAGCTTATGTTGTAACACAATAAAATATGTGCAACTGCGTTTTGACTATACTGTTGTCGCAGTAGCTGTAATACAGCTGAGGCTAATAAATCATTATCCACAGCTGTTGGACATAGGTCATCACCTTATCAGTACAGTGTTGAAGTTGCCCATCTCCAAGTCCAGCCCCTGGTTCTCTGCACGAGCCAAACCAAACCCAACAGCCAGGAACATCAGGGTCAGAGTGGCCATCCGTGTAAACACAAAGCTGACCGCCCACATGTCAAACCTGAAGCACAGCAAACGGCAAACAGTGAAGATGTGTTCAACAACAGCGAAAGAGTCAAAACCATTAAATCCAGTGAAGTTCCTTACATTTTCTGATGGTTCTCATCAGTGAAGTAAAAAAGTCTGGCGATGTGGAAGCCCAGCTCGGACACATACTGGAGAAAAAGGAGCACCAGACCCACACGGCTCATACTGCACAAGACAGAGAGGCAGCAGATAGATTAGGTGACAAAATAAAAGAATCCCTTTCTACAGCATTTCTAGATCATTGTTAACCACATCTAAGCATTTAAAGTACTTGATATAAAATCATTAGCAGCTGAGTACAGTGAAATCTGCTGCTGCAGAGAAATACATTCAAGATGACTAACTAATTCAAGCGTAAGCTTCAGAGTGTTTCATTCCTTTTTTTCCTGTAAAGTCTTTTCTCGCTATGCATGCGTTTCTCCTTTGAATTTGCAGGTTTTCAGGAAAGTCCCTCTGCTGGATGCTTACTTTAACAAATAGGCTGCAGAGATGTGCAGCAGATAAAGACAGATGTACTGGAGCTGACGAGGAATCTCCTCCTGAAAAACAAAACAGGTAAGGTATTTGCAGGTGAAGTATTTTCAAATCCTGGACTTCTTTTGTTTTTTTTTTATTCTGTCCAATGCACACACATGCAGAACATACACAAGCGCTCTCACACACACATACACAAAGTCACACACTCCCTCTCTCTCTCACACACACACACACACACACACACACACACACACACACACATACATACACACAGCTTATCTAGTCACACTCCAGTACTCCTCCAGTTCCCAGGGCCTCCTTACTGACCTTGCGTACTTTCTGGAAGTAGAGCTCTGGCAAGGCATGGAGCCAGTAAGCCAGCTGAGTGAGGTAGAAAAACTTCACCTGAAACCTGGAACACAGACAGGAGGAAATGAAGAGAAGTGGAGAAAACGCAAGACGGGGGGGAGTGAGGGCAATTTACACTGCAGCCACAGAGATACATTCCTGGTTTGATTTGTTTGTTGAGTATGAAACTGTAAAAAGAAAAAACTTCCAAGAAACCTGGTTTAGTGCAGACACAGGGATGTGTGATCCAGCAAAAATGTCTGTGCTTAACTGTGCTAAATGAGTTATGTTTAATCCCCCCGTGTGAAGAGGAAGCCATGTTTCCAATTGACATGAATGCTTCTGAAACCAGGTGGCCGACCACACTGGAAACTAATCGGACTATAAACTCTATAATGCATGTTAACACAGCTGGTTAGTGTGCATTTTAAGGTTCTGGCTTTGTGTGTTTTGAAGACTGCACATGTAAGGAAATGATGAGGAGGCAAAAAATACAGGCAGTGGACCAAAACTGGATTACTAACAGTCCAAAGCAAGCAAGTCAGGAAACCCACAGTCCCTAGATTCACTGTGTGGCAGTACTTGGGATTATTTTCAAATTTGCACCACTGATGTCAGGTATGGCATCAGGCATACCTGAGGTGTACATGAGGGTAGTTCTCCCAAAGGCTGCTGGGATGCAGGAGATATCCCTCCTGTGAAAACAAGTCAGGGAGAAGATCACTTTATACTGTCTTTCGTTAGTGTTTGATATAAGAATATAAGTCCTTAAGTAGGAAGTTTTTATTGAATGCAATATGATTTTAAAATCTCACTCACTGTTATGAGGATGTAAAAACTCCACACGCTCGACACCAAGTGAAACACACACAGTTGACCCGACTCATTGAACTTGGTGTTCTTGCTCTTGGAGAGGTGGAGGCGCCGGTTCACTTTCTGCAACGTGAACAATGCAACAGATCATGTGAACGCGGCCGGGTCCGGACATAATGGGTGGCATGACGGCTGTGTCTTTGTCATGCACAAGGAAGTATCACAGTAACACAAATAAGTAGGACAAGAAAAGACAGCAGGTACTATTTATGGCAGCTGCTGAAAACCCTCCTCTGAAGAAGTATTCCTTTCAAGACACTTTGGAAACCGTGGTGATGGTGCTAAAATAAAACATCATTCCTCTTCGCTGGCCTATTTCTAAACAATGACACAAGAGCTCATACTTTCAGATGGATTAAATGCTGCTCTCTCTTCCTGTCTCCACAACTCTATCCAAAGAGAACTGGAGCCATGTCAGACTGTTGTCAGCCTGATTTAGTCTGTAGAAACACTCAGCACTCAACTCACCACTCTTACGTTATTTGCTGTGGTATTTTTCAGACTCTTCTGTTTTTTTAAATGAGCCCCACAAAATTCAACCATACATTATTTATCTCACTGAGGAAATAGGTATTTTGTGTTTATTTCAGATTGATGACTGTCAAAAAAAGGGAAAAAAAACATTCTTCATTTTCCCAATCACTAATTTATTCATTTTGATAACTCATTTTGGTAACACTTTTAAGGGTCCATAATCTTAGACTAATTTCTTAACCATTTTTAAAGGTCATGTGGAACCAAACAGGTAATTTGGAAATTATGGGGAAAAAAAGAAGACAGTGTTGAATTTGTACATATGCAGTTATTCATGAATGCAATTCTTTAATTCAATTACTCTCTCAAACCTCCAGTATAATTGCAGTACTGAAGAACCTCTAAGTGTAACTGATGCATTGTGCCACAGTGACCAGGTACTCACATCCAGAAGATACTCCTGCACCACTGCATGGAGGATGATGGCGATGAAGAAATAGAAGAGGATGGTGGCGCAGTCCTTCCATCCATAATGGTAAAACGTCACCTCTCCCTCTAAGCACACACAGGAGGAGTCAAACACGCACACACACACATTCAGTGTTTGCAATCTGAAGGTGGTGTCAAACATCCTGGAGCACTGTAGTCGCAATTCAATTACAGTAACACAATCGTGCAATATGCAGGAAGAGCAGCAGCAGAAGTGAAACTGAAATGCATGAACTGTAGGTGGGTCACAAACTGTGAATTCAAATGAGTCTTTAATGAGAATACCTCAGCTGCAGTGCGTACCTGGTGATAGTGTGGTGACATTGTACTGAGGCTGAATGAACAGAATGGCCGTCTTGGCTGTCGCCTGCAAATCAGACAAGATGGTAATTAGCAACATATTTCAGTGTCTGAATGCAGCCTCCAGAGGTTTGTGTGTGTGTATAGTGAGACAGATGATAGGTGAGGACTCTAGCTTTTCAGTATATATAATGTTATGTAATTAATTCCCAGCTGGGGGCTGAATTCCTTAAGTAATGCTGCTGAAAAATCTGTCTGGCATGACAAGGCTTGTATTGACCCAACAGAGCTTTGCAAATTATTTTATGTCAAGCATCCATCCGGAGACATGCATTAGACCAAGAGTGTTTCCCAGCTTATTTTGGCTTTGAGAGGCCTGAAGATGTAGAACCACCCAGTTTCTCACAAAAGATTTAGGGCTGCAGCTAATGGTGGTGACTGATTAATCTGCCACTTATTCTTGCAAGTGATTGATTCATCATTTAGTCTCTGTATAGGAGAAAAACACACATCACAATTTCCCAGAGCCCAATTTGTAAACAGCCCCAAACCTAAAGATATTCAATAGAAAGCAAAATAAAGCAAGAGAAAAACTGCAAATCCTCAACGTTGAGAGATTGTTGGAATATTTTGCTTGATAAATTATAAAAGCACTTGAGACTATCAAAACTTTTCAGTTCATAAATGTATAGGTTCTAACACTGCAAAGAACATCACTTTAAACCCTTTTTGCATGATCAACCCCTTGAAAGAGAATGATGAGGTTATGATAACACTTTGTCTCATCTTGATATATGATGATTAAAGGCTCATATCCTCAGTGGGAAACCTGATGGGACCTTGTGGCCCCAGACTGGGCACCACAGTGCTCCAGTCATTCCCTGCGCTCCGGGGCCACAGGTGCCCTGTCAACCGCATAATGTCACATTTAAGACCAGCTATAGCACCGTTGTTCTCTTTTTTTCCGAAACTAGAAATATGAAGGAAATCCCCTGCTTATTTTCTCCTCGGCCAGCTGTGTGATCACAAGCAGAGTTCCGGAGTGAAACTTTGCTAAAAGATGAAGCGGCGGAGTCTGTTTGTGTGCGCGCGCAGGAGAGCTAATGAACTCATTAATGAATCAACTCATTAATGAGGTGTATGTCAGTGATGAAATCCCTGCAGGTCACAGCTGCCTTTGGTTGATCTGAGCCGAACAGCAGCAGCGGCTCAAACATTGAGACGTGGCAGTTAACTACTACTGTCAAGATAGCAATGGAAAGCCATACAGATTCCGTTCACACTTTTCAAAATAAAACCCGCTCGATCGCAAACGCGTTCGAGGAGTCGCTCGAAGCTACAGCGACGCTTTTATTTTGAATTCTGAAAACGCTTCACTTCCTCTATTAACCATCTTCTCTGCGCTAACTGACTGAATGTTGGACTCAAAATGTTGCAGCGGACTTGTCTTTGCTGGAAACTGGAACAAGACATTATCAAAAGGGTAAAAGGTGAATTTTAGGAAACGAATAAGTATGTACAGTATGCAGTTTTTGAGTCTATGCCAACATATGAGTTTAAGTGGTTTCGCTTTAAGAAGGTCCTTTTGGATTTAAAGTATGCAGAGCAAGACACAGAAAACTTTAACTTGCACATATAAGCTAGCAAAACATGTAAAGTTGCAGTTTATATCTTGCTATTTTAAGTCGACTCAGTTTAAAAATCATACGATGCTTCTGTAGCTGAAAACAGATCAACGTTCATTGTTCAGAAAACTTGTAAAAACTGCAGCCACCGTATCCGACAAACTGATAAAAGGCTCTGATGCTAACAAGCTAACATTTTACACAAAGCACAAAAAGGAGATCATTTCCACCATATGAGCTTGAGTTTAGCACCGAGTTACATCTTTGAATGTGCAGCAGGCTTTGCCATCTTAAAACAGCTGAGTGAGACGAGGGGAAGAAAAAGAGAGTTCATCTCACCTCAAACATCAATCCAATCAAAATGAAAATCACCAAACTGAACACGATGTCTGCGTGGTTCTGGATTAAGAACTCCTGGCTGAAGAAAGGATAACTCTTGTTTCTTCGGCGAAATGCCATGTCAGCTCAATGGTGTTTTCTCTATTTTATAAATCTGAATTTTTCTGACTACGAAGTTCAGGAGTTAACTTTCTCACTGACGTGCGCATGCGCGGCTTCTTAAAGGGCGAGTGCCATAAATACCTTCTTTGAGGCCATTTACACATTTACATACTTTCACACATATACACCCATTTTCAGTTTCAGTTCACAGTTTTAAATGCTCAAGAAAAGCTTTGATATGATAAATATAAAAACATAGATCAAATAAATACAGTTTTCAGATTTTAGTCACCCCAATATATAGGCTGTTTATTGCTCATATTAAAGCCACCAGTGGCCTTGCACTTCATAGTTCAAAATTTCATATAGGCAGTCATCAAGAGAAAACCCAGCATCATTTCACTGCTTTGTTAGTGGATTTCATCCCTTTCACAGAACAGCAATGAGCAAAAAAAAAGCATCTGTCCCCTAGAAATAGCACTCAAGAAAAACGCACATAAAAAAAGTCACTACAAGAACCTCAGAAGCATCCTTTTGTTTAGTTACACAATAGACATTTGAAAGCTTTTATAAAGTCAGTGCCTGAGACATGAATTCTTTTTCCAACATAATGTAAATTCAAAAAAACATATTCAGCAATTACATGGTCAACATGTAAATGAAGTTGAAACATCAAACACAGTTTTGCCAGGTTGACACACTAGCCCTGCTCAAAGCAATGCCAGTTGACATGATTATACAAAAAATACAGTGTATTATTCTCTGAGGGGATTTGGGATTTTTTTTGTAATAGGAATAACAAAAAAAAAAATCACAGCAATACACGTATGGTACAGAAGATATTTGTGCTTGTAAGAAGCCAGCAAAGCTCTGGCTTATGCTGAGATAGTAAAGTTTCAGAGGTCATACACTCCTGACCCCTTTAGATCTAAGAATCATTTCCCTATTCTCTTAACGCCTGGCAATTATTAACATGAATAACTGCAGTTTCAGTGTGTGAGATAGAGAACATCATCCAAGATTATAAAACAGCTGCATATTTCCTCTGATGTGTTGATATAACTCATGGCTACTTCTTTATTATGTAGTTACAATCTGGCAGAACCAGTTTTTATGTTTTTGCACAGTATGATTATTGAGGCTTAAGTTAATTGCTGCCAAAAGAATTGAAAAAATCTTCGACGTCAGGTGTGTCTGGGCTCCATACACCACCTTTGTGGCTAGTTAGCTGAAGGTTTCACCTCTGTGTGTCAAGCATTTGGGCAGAGCAATGCTTTTAGAAAATAGCTTATGATTTGAGAAGAGCACAGACTAGCTTAGCATTATCCCAAAATGTTGCATGTACTATGCTCCACAGTGTACTAAATATATAGACATATAGAGATTTGAAATTTCTGCCGGAATGCTCATCCTACAGACTACACTGAGCAGGTGAAAAAGCATCCTTCCAATCAGCTGGTGTACTTCTTTAGTGTTGGATAAGTTGCTGTTGCTCTTTCCCTGATTCTGTCTTAAGAAAGCTAAAAGTTATCATCTTCGTCTCTTCGGGACATTATAAGCTGCCTCCTGGGACCTGTGAGATGAGGGACGCTAGATGGGGAGTCCAGCACTCCAGAGTCCAATTTAGGAGTGGAAGTACAGCGTGGCCCGACTCGGCCCATGAGCCCACGTATATCTCTGTGCAGGGCTGGATCGCTGGGGATGGAGTTGAGGCGTACCCCTTGCTCCAGACCCCCAATGTCCCGGTCCAAGCGGGGGTTACTGGCAATGCTGGGAGACTGAGGATCAGCGCTGAAATATAAGGTTGAACTTGACTCTGTAGGGCAGAAGTACGGCTCCGGACTATCTCCAAACACTGATTTGCCCTCGGGTGAGCTACGTTTGAAATCTGACGTGGGTGACTCCATCGGACTCTCCATCTCCAGACTGTCATCCTCTTCTTCAGGTTGTTCGGTCGACGTGGGCTCGCTGACACTCTGGAACTCGTCTTTGCAGTCCGAGAGAGGTGCCAGGCCTTTCCCCTGAGACTCAGAGGTGGAGACGGCCTCGCAGCTGCCTCCTGCTGTGATAGTCATGCCCTCGTTACTCTTAAACTCTTGGTTGTACTCCTCCAAGTCCAGTATGGCTGCTGCTCCACCCGCCCCATACGCTCTGTTGATCTTCCCCAGGTCTCCCGTTTTTAGAGCCAAGCGGATTAGGAGCCAGTGGTGGTGGTAACAAGGGCAGGAGCTGTTAGGCCGGCCCCTACAGGTTCCTGGGTGCTCCAGCAAAGAACCAGCCACACCTGAGAGGGAGAAGCTGCCATGGTTTTGAATGGAGGGAGCTGGCAGGCTTTTGTCCCCAAGAGAGAAGGAGGACTCCCCTCGTTCTATACACGTGCTGCCCATGTGGTTGTGGTTCGTACCCTGGGAGATCTCTGTTGACTTGGGGTGCAGGAACCGGTAGTATAGGACAAGAGAGGTAGCGCCTGGGAACAGGAAACAGTTGGTTTTAACACACTCAGTATGTTTTCTTGATATATTTTCTACAATTCACCTATAGTTAATCATCAAGTGAATAATACTGAATTTGGTTCTTAATTCAATTTTAATTCAATTTCAGTTTAGAAAGGCATCAAAGGATATTTTTTATTTCATTGTCTTATTTTGGGTCTAATCCTAATTTTACTCAATTCATATAAGCATATTTTACATCCAGTATGAAACTACAATATAGTTTGTATCTTAAAGAAATCTGAAAAGTCAAGCATGCACGCAATGCATCCAGAGTGGAAACACGATTATAGCAGAATATCCTGCATATGAACGTCTTGCATGTAAGATTTTTGTTAGAATGAAAAAATGTACATGACATCACCAGTTATGTTTGTACTATTATTTATACTAATTAGCACTTAATAATATATGGATAGTACAGTAATACAGACAGCTGTGTTTTCCTACTTAAAATTACTTTTAACCCATTTGAATCACCGCTGGGGTTGTATTACTCAGATACCACAGAAACTATTAGACATTATGACACTTATCTAATTATAACCACTGAACATCAAAACATCGGAGACAAATATGCTCCAAAACAAAGGGGGCGCATGTAGAGAGTGACTCACCCAGGAGAAAGCTACACAGCACAGTGGTAGGAAGGGTCATGCTGTCCCATGATGCTTCGCTAAGGAAGTCGGAGGCGGCCAGCAGCAGGGTGGCGTTCTCTACGAGCATGAACTGAAGGAGGAGAGAAGGTCACATCATCAGTCATCTGCAGACAGCTTTACGTCACTGTAAGCTGAGGACGCAGAGGTGAGGATGACAATGCAAACTATCTGCCTGTGTGTGTGCAGCTGTCCTGCGTGTAAGTCAATGAAGCAGTGCTGTACATGGAATACACAACAGCATATTGAAAACTGGCATCAGAATTATGCAAACAGCCAATTCATCAAAAGTCACGTCTTACTGCATAAAAACTGGCCATGCGGAAGCGCGAGGGTCCGTCTTTGACGTTGAGGAAGAGGAAGACATGGACGAGCCCCATGATGCCGTTAAAGGCACGCCAACACCAGGGGCCGGTGCAGATGTCTGGCTGCTGTGATACCAGCCAGAAGGAAGCCGTGAGCCAGTGGAAACCTGGAGGTCAACGTAAAAATAGACTAGGAGATAAAGCGCAATAGGGGATCTATATGCAGTGTATCACCTTGATGCAGGGAAGCAAGTGCAAAAAATTGGATTAAGAGGACATACTGCATCACTTTGAGGACTCATTAATGTATGTGTAAATTAATGAAAATCAGTTTATTATTATTTATAAATTATGAGCCATGAGGAACATAAGAACCTGTATCTGGATTAGTCATTGAGCTCTATTTGCATTAACATACTGTGTTACTATACTGTAATAATTAATCATCATTTGATTGTGCCCTTTCTCTTCCTGTCAGCAGCGTCAGACTCAAGTTACACCTACACAAAAGTGCCCATGGAGCTTGCTGCCTTACCTGCTACTCCACAGACCCACCAGTTAAAGACCCTGGCAAAGAACATGAGGCAAGTCACCCTTGCACCCAGCATGCCGGCCCTCCACACCAGCTGGCACAGCAGGGCTGCCGGAGGCATGGCCAGGTGGCCCGGCCGTATCAGACAGCAGGCTCTGCTGTACAGCACCAGGGCCCAAGAAATAGACAGCACACACAGACCACAGCAGTAGGCCACTGAGGGTAAAAACAGAAAGAATCTCTTACTCAGACACTGTCTTGAACAATTGACATGTGACAAACAAGATGTAGAGATGACAGATGTGTTAATGCTACAATCAGTTTACCTGGGGACATGATGCCCACATCAGTGGACACCACTACATAGGCCTGCAGCAGGCTCTGGGGCAGTGTGAGGACAAGGGCCTCCAGCAGCCAAAGAGCAGCAACATCTGCCTGCTGCATGACAGAAGCTCCAAGCTCGGCCACCGAGTCCTGCCTGCGCAGCACAGACCTCATACAGTCCCATAACCTGCCATGAGAGGGAGACAGAGACAGATACCAGAGAAGTGATTCACACTAACCTGGTGAAGACAGATCAATGACACTGTTATTAATAGAATTCTTTCTGTGTTCTTCCCCATATACGCATGATGCAATATTCTGTAATACAATATCTGAGGTTGCAAAAGCCTTACCTTTTGAAGATGCCCAAGTGCAGTATGTGTATGACAGAGAGGTAACATCGCCTGTCATCACCGTCATCATAGTACCATTTCATACTTAGCAGCTGAACTGCCGTCCCCGGGAGAAAGAGGCCGAGAGTGAGGCCTGCCCACTGCGTCTCCTCGTTCCAGAGGTAAAACCCTATACAGTAGATCACTAACACACACAAGATACAGACATACAGATAGAAGGTGGTGTAAGAATTTGTGTTTCTATATCAAGTTATATGCTTGTTTTCAGTAAAATTTCTATCATCATATTAAGAACAGCCTGATTTATCATTTAGTCTTAGAGTTTTAAAGGAAACCCAGCATACTCTATGTGTGAGGATTTGCTGAGAGCTGCAGAGGCCAGCAGAGTCCTTGAGAAATTAAAGACCACCTTGTGTAAATTATCCTTTAATTTAAGAGGAAGCTGTTCAAAGGAGACGATCCCAGCTTCACCAAGAAGAGCCCAGAGTCTGACTCCTGCACTGCAATTACTTATCTTTAGTCACGTACCGGTGAGACTTCTTGCACTGTGAAAATAATGACTTGTCAAGAACCGGAAAGTGCTTCTCACTGTATTGAATGTTTCAGGCCTCATTTTCCTGTGGCATCCTGGACTCCATGCAGTATTTTTATCTTCTGGGAATGATATACCTGCTGAAGGCAAAGTCACACTTTGTACACATCCAGTCACCTTGTCTCTCTTGTGTCCTGCCCTTGTCTCATTGATCTGCTTAGTCAGGGAATTGCACCTGAGAGTGCTGCACAGATTTCAGTGCAGATGTGCATTCAGTGAAATATTTTAATAGTAATTATAATAATAACCTGTTTAAGTGGGTGCAAGGATGGATGGGAAGGAGAAATCTAAAAGGTGATTCCTACAGGTTTAAAGGTCTTTTGCTGTGTTAAATGTGATCATTTTTGTGACCCTGCTGAATGACCCCTGGAGGTCCTGGGGCCCCAGTTTGGACAACACAGCTGGTTTAACCAATGCAATGAAAAGGAAAAACCAGCCACGTTTGCAAATTCAGCATCACTGTTTGAATTGTGTTTCTGACCTGCAGCTGGAGAAAAAAAAACCTCCTGCACGAAGCAGAGCAACAGCGTGTCTCATTCATTAAACCCTCCGTACAAACACAGCATTCAACCACCCTGGTTTCAGAGGCACGCACAGAATTCTATCCCGACTTACGAGCGCTCCGTTCGGCCACGATCACCAGCGCCGACGCGCCGAACAGCACCGCCTGACACCAAGCGATCCAGCATGCGCTCCGCCGGGCCGCCGACGGCATCCTGCGGGCGACCGCCCCGACAGCGTTCATCATGGCCGGGGTGAGCAGGAGAGCGAATACACCGGTGACATTATCCTGGGCATCCTTCACCCTGGGCTGCATCTATGGGTCCATCCATGCATCCATCCGCTCCCTCCTCCTTCTTCTTCTTCTTCGTCTCCCGCTGCCTGCCCCCCGCAAAATATGTGACGTCACCGTGCGGTTTTTAAAGGGGCATCGGTTCACCGACAATCAGCTCTTACTGTTACTGTGCACAGCTCACCTCCCTCCACCGTGGAAACCTTAGCTCTTCACCACACAGCAAATACCCTCATGTTTATTACTATCTTACTTATTTCCTAATTATAAATAGAAAGCTTATTAGTTTGAATTTCCTGTCATAGGTCAAGGGTCTGTAAGGTTTCTTTTTTTCAAGACTTATTCAGCTCTATGTTAAAAGGTAAATAATATTTTATTAATCCCTGACTTTCTTTCTTCCATAGCTGCAGCTCCAGAGCAGCTGGTAGGCCCTGGTCAGGAGTGTGTCATCACCATCACCATTCATTGAACATGCATCCTCTGTCAGCCGTAAGTTGGCTCATCATCTGATGGCCACTTTGAACAATAAGCCACCTGACACCCTTTTAAAGTTGTAATCTGAGGATCACTGAACGGCACAGGATGTCACAGAGTGCGTCAGGCCTTCTGACCCATTATGTTGTAATATTTTTATTTAGGCCAATTGGTTACTAAGATACGTAGTTGATTCTCTTGCAGCCAGTTCGTGTTGAGATAAGAGACGTACCACTCAGAAATAATCTTAACACTTTATATCTCGGAATAAACTGTACAGTCATCATTTGTGGGTTTGTTGTCTATCAGCTGATTAATAATGAAACTAAAATATGGGGGTGCATGCATGAGTAGCAGGATCTCTTATTAGTGAAGATAATTTTGTTAAGTGTTTATTTTTTCCCTGGCTGAAGGCTTCACACTTGCTGGTGGTGAGTATCCCAATACTCATAACAGGAAGTTTATCTCCGTCACCAACTTCCCACATCAGCGCACTATACACACAAAGGCAAGTTTATGTGCTGCACACGAACATCTAACAGATCTTAACACTTACTCACTTGCACTACACAGTCATGCCTGTACAGTAATTGTCACTATAATTAGGACACACGCAAACAGAAACAGTCAGTCTCACGCAGTGAAACCACAAAGGCAAATCTTGTTTATGCATAATCACATGTTTAGTTGTTGTTCCATGAAGATGTTCCAGAGATACAAAACAAGCAGCAGAATATGTCACGAATCTCTGTCTGCATACATTTTAGATTAATATTACCAACAGAATAAATTAACAAGGTTGTATAATACATTAAATCAATCAAGTCACTGGTCCCAGGCCATGCTGGTCAAGTCTTGATTCTTCACATGCTACAGCCTCTGTAGAGTATAGGCTAGGCAATCCATGATTGAGATAAGGCTTTACTTCAAATATAGGGCAGTAACAGACAGCTGCTGAGTTGACCTGTAAGGATTATATGGCTGGATTAGCAAGGCTGTCTTAGGGCTCTGATATGCAGCCTGACTCCAGCTTGATGCTGCCTGGATGCAGAGGTAGAGGGCTGCCATGATGCAGCTGAACTGCAGAACACTCCTTTGCTTTGTAGATTCTCAGCTCAGTCTCCTCTCTGGCGCCGTCCTGGTGGCCAGAGGTACGTGTCTGCATCTTTTTTATGATGTCAATAACATTCCCCTTGTCCATCTCGGCCTCTGCAGCCATGGCCTCGAGCTGCTCCGCCGCCTCGCTCATGTCGAACCTCTCAATCTCTGAGTTGACCCGGTGTAGCTCTTCTGGTGAGTGTCTGTGGGAGGCTGAGGGGGAGAGAGCGCAGAAGCCCTGGAGGTGCACCTGCAGGCTGCAGTAGTGGAGATAGGCACAAGGGCAGCGAGGGCATCTGTGAGGCCGTTCTCCTGTGTGAAGGCGTTTGTGGAGCTTGAGATGGACGAATTGTGTAAATCGGGCCGGGCAGAGCTTGCACTGGTAAGGTCTCTCGCCTGAGTGTAGCCGCTGGTGGGTTTTCAAGTTACTAGTGCTGCTGAATCGCTTATGGCACACCTGTGTTGAAACAGAGACAAGGAGAACATGTTGTGGAATCATTAAGATTAAGAAGTGAGACATCTTGAACAAACAAGACATAACATGTTAATTAGTGAGCTGTAGAGGTGCTGGTAGGTGGATTTTGTTTCCTTTGGACAAAGCCAGATTTCCACATATTTACCATACAGACCATATAGACTTGAGCGTGGTATGAATCTTTTGCCTAAATATCAAACTATTACTTTTACTGCTGTAGCCATACCTTGCATTCATGAGGCTTCTCTCCTGTGTGAACCAGGTAGTGTTTCTGCAGGTGGGCCAGCTGAGTGAAGTTCTTGTTGCAGGTCTGACACCTGAAGGGACGCTCTCCACTGTGCACTCGCAGATGGACCTGAGGACAGCACGTCAGAGATGAGCATCACATTTATTTACTCTGTCAAACTCAAGAAACAGTGGTGGCTGGTGAATTCTGATGTTCTCTAGCCACTTTAAGTGCTGTGCAGTTTGTAGTCACTGTGTTTAGCTGGTGACTGCCATGTTGTCCCACCCTCATGAAGGCAAACTAACCTTGAGGTTGGACAGCTGCCCAAAGACCTTTCCACAGACGTTGCAGTCATACCGGATCTTCCCATTCTGCCTGGTGAGAGGGTAAGAGAGTGTCTTGTAGCCAGTAATCTGCCCACCTCTTTTGATCTTCCTGAGGTCCATTGCATCTTCAGTATTGCTCTGAGTGGCAGAGGTGGGTTTGGAAGGGAGGCAGTCTGCAAAGGCAGCCAGGCCCACTGGTGGCGAGCATCCTCCAGGTGCAAGAGAGGGCAGTGCTCTGCGGAGTGAAGTGGCCATAGATGAGGCACCGGATGCAGTGGGTACAGGGAGGTCTGCATTGACATTGCTGGGAGGAGAGTGTTTGAAATCTCTGAGGTCATCTGGGGGAATCCTGAGGTAGCTTGTCCTTTTGGATATGAGGTCCTTGTTGTCTTTGTTTGGTGACAGAATGAGGTCTTGTTTGGTGTTGGATAGTGCAAGTGTCAAGTCTTTCTGTCCGTTGGCCAGAGGATGGAGGAAGTGTGCATAGCCGTCAAAAGGCAGCAAATGAGATGCGAGTGTTAAGTGAGGCTTCAGACGATCACTGTAGTATGGGTATGAGTGAGGTAGAACGCTGTTAAGGCCGAGTGAGTAGTGAGGCAGTAGATAGGGAGCGTGCCTCAGAGCAGGATGGACTCGATCAGGCACAGAGGACTCTTGGTAAGGTTTGGCTATAATAGGGCCTTGACTGTGCTGAAAAGTGAAGTGCAAACTGGAAGGGACAGGACTACTTAGAGCTGGCCTTTTGGCAGCTGGAGGGCTACAGGATGGCAGAGATGGTAGAGTTGCATATCTATGGCCATGGATAGATTCTGAGTGGGGCTGGAGTGGGTAGACAACACGGGGACACAAGGGAAAAACAGCAGAGAGGTTGGTCTGAGACAAAGGACTGTCCAGACGTCTGGGGCAGGCAGTTAGGGATTTGGAAGGCTCGTCTCTGAGAATTTCAGAGACGCTGTGTCCTCGTTTCCCTGCTGTCTTCTCCTCGGCTCGACTCTGATCTATAGGACACGTAAACAAAAGTGAAATTACATCAGAAACAGGTGAAATCATTTTTAGACATCCAGTACAGTAGGCATAACAGCATCATCATCATGCATGAGTTAATTGTTGAAATCGCTGTGTATTGTTCTGGAGCTGTACTCCAGCTTTAGTCCAACATGTTGCTCTATGCTTTAAATAATAGTAGATCTGTGATCTGTCTCCCAGACTTGCTCTGTTCTCTATGAAAGTGGACACCACATGTGAAACAATAGGCGTTTGATCAGGATGCCGATAGCACAGAGTTACTGGGTACAATATGTTGTTCGCATTGGAGAGCTAGCCAGGTCTAAGTATTTTCCACCACAAGCAGGACAGGATACACAGGATAAGAAGCTACTTTGTACTTTGTGACTTAAGAACCACAGATTTCACCCAGATATAAATAGTCCTAAAAGATGATTCAGGGAGTGGAAAATATTCCAGTGACAACACATCAACTGGCCTATAAATAATTTTTATTTTCCACTGAAATTTACGCACAGAAATCCGGAACCAAATCTGGATTTAATCTGAACAAATCCTTCAATTTTATACCCAGGAAGTCACGAGGAGAGATTTTGCCTCACAGCCTTACTCCAGAGTGGACAAAGGACACAAGCTGACAAACAGAGGAAGACGAAATAGAGAAGTATGCATGTCCATTTCACCTACTTAAGGACACAATTAACATCAACCCACACAAACACAGAGCAACCCTTATCTACTGTGAACTCTCCTGTGGTACCCTTCCCCCCTCTCCTGAGAGGCCAGCCCTCAGCAAACAAACAGCCAGCACTCAGTGAGATATCAATCTGTCAGCGGGTCGCCCTGTCAGGAAGTTCAAGTAGTCACTGGAGCGCTTCCTACCTCTCTTCCTCCTTAAGAGCCAAATAAATAAGAGGGAGTCGTGCCAAAATGCTGTCAGCACCTCAGGCAGCCCCTTGTGTGTGAGCGTGTGTGTGAGCGTGCGTGTAAATGAGTATTTTGGTGTGTGCATGCGGTCTCTCTGCGAGCATGTGCACCCTTTGTGTTTGTGAATGAAAGCCAAATGCTTTGTGTGTCAAAGAGCTGCCAGCTGTGTTTCTGTGTGGAGTTAAAAAAAAAAAAAAAAAAAGGAAACTGAAACATTGCCTAAAGTCCTGAAATTGGTTTCATCTTACTGAGGTACTATGGCTCTACCTGGAGACAGACCCTCTCTGTTGTCAGGACTCTCCTCTCCTCCTTTGTGTCTTGCTTTAACAAAAGAGCTGTGGGTGTGACAGAGTAACTTCTTAAACACCCACACAAAGAGTTTGTCAGTTTGTCGGCGCTTTGATTTGGAGCCTTACTCCACAATGACAGTAGACAACAGACATGTCTCAAAGCATGGACACAAGAATAGTTACTTTAAAGTGTCCAGAAGCTCAAAATCCCTGCACCTTCCTAAATGGACATTACTACTACTCTCACACTTACCAATACTGTCAATAGCCAGTTGGCCCAGTGGAGGGTAGTTACAGCGCTGGGCGAATTCAGGGCAGTACCACACCAGAAGCTCCTGGCCCGGCTGAAGCGGTTTGATGGTGTAGAAGTAGATGTCTAAACCATTCTGGCAGGCAACCAGGTTCTGCTCTCCCACCGTACAGGCTGGGTTGACGTAACGCATCCAGTTGCTCCGCTCCTCATTCAAACCATCCAGGATGTGGTGTAAATGTCCCTCTGAGAAGACCTACAGAGCGAGAGAAACAGGACAAGGAGATGAAAGATAATTCAGTTGGCGATGACAACTCAACAGTGTGACATGATCTCAATCTGAAACCATGATGTCACAGGTTTCCTGACGCCTTTATGGTAAATACTTCATAGTCTTTCAGCTGAGAACGGTGCTGCCTATGTTTGTGGCGCACAAGTCATCTTGAGATGTGAAACACTGAATAAGAATTTCACTGTTTGACTGGATTGTAGTATTGTATCTCGCCCACTTATACTCTCACCTTTCGCCTTTGTGGTGGAATCATACCTACATCTGCTGACCTTTTTAAACAGCATTGTAAATTCAGCTCATTTAAACAGTTCCAGTATATAAACAGTATCAGTCCCTCTCGTTACGTCTCTAAAACAGTATTTAATGCTATCTGCTCTTTTTAGCTGTGCTGTCACTTGAGTCATGGCGTAATGATAACAGATTGTCTGTGTTTTGGCTGTTGCAAGTTTTGGTTGGGGCTGCATGATTTCAAGGTTGCTGACTCTAAACAGTAGATTTACACAGACGCTTGTGTGTAATGGAAGATGTCCTGATGCTGCTGATTTGTAACCTAACAGTTCTCAGGCTCAAAGCCACTTCCTTGCTTAGTCAGTGTGAGAGTTTGTGAGTCTGGAGAAGTGCGGACATGTGTATGGTGTATTTACTGGCAGTGATACCACTGCCGAGAGAAGCGGAGAGAGAGGAGAACCGCTGCGTCACTGAAACCAAACAGCTGTGTGTGTGACCTCAGACAGCCATGCAGAGAACTGGCAAACACTGCATGCACATTTAAGCCCATCTGATCAGGCGTCATTTAAAGATACCCCAGCACTGGCGAACAGAGTCATACTTTCACAGGATGTCAGACGTTGACCACAACTGCTAACTCGTGCCACGCCACAGCCCAAGCAGCGTCTCCAGATGGAGACACAGGATGTGAACATTTTTGAAAACACACATACACAGATGAATTTCACATGCGAGTTCACAAATCCAGAGACTCACATGCAGCTCACTTACCCTCCAGAAGTACTTCCTGTCAGCATCTTTCGGCAGCGTTTCATTCGTGTAGCTTTCCCCCACCAGAGGGCCAAAACGTGTCCCCTTAGGAATCAGCTCCTTACTGGTCACCCCAAGCACCTGTTCAACAAGGAGAACATGGAATCATCAAACAACAGAGTAGCTCACAAATTGGAGGCCTGAGCCAGCAGCCGGATGCACTGCGTCGAGTTGAAAAACATAATTAGAGGGATGAGATTCTTGGGAATACAGCCCTTCTTATCTGACTCTCCACCCCCTGCTTGTTTCTTGGTGATTAACAAAAAGCATCAAGCCAATTCACTGGAAAATTGTCCCCTGAGAATTACTATCTCCAGAAAAAGGAAATAAACAACCAAGCAATTAGATGTCATAATTATTTATTGGCTGTTGTGACAAATCCTCCACAGAGAAAATGAGAAATTTTGCTGTGACAGAATGTGTCCGTTCCTTCCCATGCTAAATATTTCATGAGCCAATAGTCTCTTTAGTTTCTCTACCATATTAAAATTTCACCACTACTCTTGTTCTGCTACCTCCAGGTGTGAAACTCACCCGCCTGTCTCAAGCCTCCAGGGTGTGGAAGAGAGTATAAGGTGTCATGGGCACACCCTGACCAGTCAACTGCACCTTGAGCTCTGTGTTCAAATCCCCTAAAGCAATGGTAATGTATTCTCTTTTTCATCTTGGAGCAATACTGGCATGGTGCATGTCGCTGGATCACCCGCTGCATGCTTAGCCGTAGAGTGTATCTCCAGTTTATCCAGCTAGTTTTACCCCTCGCTTTCACTGGCTTTGTCTGAACTCCATTTGAGGTGCCCTTGTGTCACAGATTACTGTAACGTATCCTGCTCTTTGGTGTCAACCAGACTCCAGACAGACCTTATTAGAAGGTCAAAGTGGTAGTGCAGTTCTTTTGCTGCAGACGCCTGAGCTACTTCCTCTGATCTCGCCTGACTGCCATCTTTCATCTACAGAGGCTCAACACGAATCTTGCATAAGGAAACCTAATATTTCCTTATCAAGAATAGGCGACTGGGTTAATCTTTTATCATGTATCTACACACTACCTGCAATTTCCTACCCCTCGTCTGTCAAGTTAAACATAAACTATCCTCCACTTTAAATCACTGAAACTGCCACAGACTTAATCCAGAAGATTGTTTATGGCGTTATCCATAAGGTGGGTCCCAGTGCTGGCGCCCCGCTTTACGGTGTAATTGTGTCCTGGGACAAAGGGCTGGGACTCTGAAGTAGCTACTAATCATAGAGACCCCAGGCTGTGCGCTGATGGGCCTGCTTTTCTCATTGCCTCAACACATACAGAGCAGAGAGGAAAGGCTGAAATTAGACAACAACATGTCAAGTACTTCCCGCCTGAGGATGGATGAGTGGATGGAAGGATGTCAGAGTGACGCAAACAGTCGGCAGTTACACAAAACATAAACAGCTACAGTAGGTCTACATGCTTACATACCACTTAGACGTATTAGGGATGCGTTTGCATCATTTTCCTGCTTTGGATTTTTAAACAGGATGGTAACAACTCCTTACACGATTTGAAGAACACACAAAAAAAGGAAGGTCTGCTTTGCTGCGTACCTCTGTGGAGTTGTGGCCGCGTTTCAGAGCCAGGTTTCTGGGTAAGGATCGTTCAGCTCGCGTCCTGCTGTTGTTTTCGGACTCTTCCTCCAGAGGTTGGTCCTTCACAATATAAGTGCATTTCTCCTCAAAGTCGGCCTCGCTCCACGATGTCATGTCTACATCCTGTGTCTCTGGCATTGCTGCTGTGATGATCCCTGAGCTTTGCGGCGACCTTTCTGAGGTTAACATGGCTGTGGTGCACTGAGAGGAGGCCTACAGAAAAGACAGAGACATAGTAGGGAAATCCATTGTGAAATATCCATCATTTTATATTTTGGAAAAATACATGATTCTAGTTATGGGAGTGACACCTAATTGTTGACCAAAGACACCTTTTTCCTTTTACCTCCTCCTTTTATGTTGCAATTCAAAGGAAAAAACACAGACAATACAAACAACAGCTGAAGTCCCAAAGGGAGTAAAGTTTTGAATGGAGCTAAAATTAGACTCCAGAGTGCAATATGTGACACAGAGGAGGCGAGTTAGAGACGTTAAGGAGGAGGAGAAGAATCCAACTTTCCCATCGACTGCTACTACCGGACAAACAAACTTCAAAGTGGAACCTTCATGCTCGCTGCCCCGTTGCCCCCACTGTCCCACACATCCTGTGACTCTCCAAATCACAACCCCTGGGCTATGAGGGAGGTTCCTGTGCACGTCAGCCCCGGAGCAGGACCACTTTCACAAGGAAATCAGCGCTCCCAGTGAATCGACCAGACTTCCTCTGAACTGCCTGAGACTTGGCCCTCAGCCAGGTCCAAACTCTCTTTCTCTTTCTTTTTGTCTGTTGGCTACTGTCTATCCCTCCCTTCTCAGAAAGAGTGTTGTCAGGTACCTGAGCCCTGACAGAGGCTGAGCACCCTTTTACTGATGGGATGAAACAGAAACAGTGAAAGAGTGAAAGAGAAGAAGATAGAAGACTTGTGATTAAAGGACAATGCTCACAACTTCCTTTTTCAGGCTCATCAGTTTGACTCTGAGATAGTGCTAGATAAGATCTGTGGTTGGTAATATTTGGTAAGCACTCATGTGACTTATGGTCCCTCTTGAAGTGAGACTGAAAGCAACTCAAAACTTTAACCTAACTGAGAACTTGTTCTGCGGAAAATTCCTGCGCAGTTTCATATAAACAAATCTTTAGTTAGCCATCTAATTTTGATGATTTTTAAAAGGTTGTGTTAGATGATCAGAAATCCTCCAAAACTCACTCAGTACTAGTTGCACATATGCTGCAATAACAAAAATACGTCAACTTGTTCTCGGGGAGCAAAAAAGGAATGCAAATAAAAGTGCAGAGAGATGAGATTTATGGACGACGTTTCACCCTATTTTTCTGTGAAGTGTGTCACCACAGCTGACTCGGAATGACTGTCACAAGTGTGACAGCTCACTCTGAAACCATCGAACTCAGTGACACAGCATAAAATATATTCTGAAAATCAAGACATGAGTCAAAGGCTCACAGCTGTGGCTCACCGGACAACATGTTACAGGTTGACTCTAGAAAGCACTCGTTACCTTACTTTGACACTAGGTTGCGCAGGACAATGTCGTCATGCAAAAAAATACATGAAAAAAATCTCAAGAAGGCAAAAAGTTCAGTATAATAATCACAAGCTCTATTAGATATTCATGTCAATAAGATGATTTGAGAAGGATGTTGCACACTTACTGTAAAGCCTTGAGAGGAGCCACACATAGGGCAGGCTGTCAGTGCCCTCTTTGAAAGCCTAAATGTCTATGATCAACCGGTGGCTGTAGTTTGTCTCTTGTCCCCTCTCAGCCAACCTCAGTATCCTGTGTACCTGTGTGTGACTGACTGCGCGACTGAACACTCAAGTGTGTGGCTCTGTCTGTTGCTTCTTGCATGGGAGGAGGGAAGGTGAAATACACTCCCTTTTCCTCTAGTGCTCCCTCCCCCTCCTCCCCTTTGCCCCTTGACTCCTCCTTGGAGAGTGTTTTTGTGTATGTGTGTGTGTGTCATTCTGTTGCCCCGGGGCGTGAGGCTTTCTCCAGGGGGGTGCACTGGCTGTCACACAGCTATGTCCGGATCAGACAAATACATCTTCATTTTCTGACAGTCGCCCACTTCATCTTTAGGCATACCTGTGTTGTGTTCGGAAGTCAAGGACACAACACAGAGGAGATGAGGTCATTTTGGTGCTTGTATAGTGTGAAGCAAGATTTAGAAAGTTTTTTTTAAAAATGTCATTTCATATCAATTCAATTTAAGCTTTCAATATGTCATTGGAGATCTTGTTTGTGTACAGGATTAAATGCAGCAGACCGTACTGTCACACCTCAAACCACATTGACGTGAAGACAGTTCCTGTAATAAGAGTTGTTAATCTTGACACTTCGTCTTCCATAATAGTTTTTGCAAATTTTTGCAAATTTGAAGCAGAAGCATCTTATCTCCATCATTTCTTGCACGTTCTGCTGCTTCATCAGAAGGTCCGTTTAAAATGACTTAAATGCAGTTTGTAAAGTGACACTTCTTGAATATGAAGAAATTCAATATCCAACTGTTCATCATAGCAACAGCTGCACTCTGAAATATTTCCACTCTATGTATGACTGGTGCCTGTTTGACTCGATATAGATGCATGGTAATGTTCAGCTTTAGAGAGTGGAGATACCAACCAAAATTCTTGATATTATCTTTTAGTCAGAGCTACTTACTTAGAATAAAATGAGTAATGTGCGGTCTTGAATCATATTATCTTCCACAGAAAAGACGTAATCAAGAACTTTTTCAGTCTCTTGTAAATTGACAAATAGATTTTTATTTTATTTTTTTTTTTTTTAGTTAAAATTAGGGTTGCAGCTAATGATAATTTTCATTATCCAGTATTCTGAAGGCTATTTTATCCCTTGATTGTTTGGCCAATAAAACATCAGCCCACCCACAGCAAGATGATGTCATCAACAGTCTGATACCCAAAATATTCAATTCAGTTTTAATTTGAAAGACCAAGAAAAGCAGCAAACTCTCATTGGACCATCAAATGTTTGGCCTCTTTTTGCTGGTTACAGGTCTGGTTGACAATAACAAAAAGAATATATTTTCACTTAAACACACAAGGGAAATATTAAGACTGAGAGGAGGGATACACTTTGTATTAGATAACACACCAGACCACTGAACATAGATATTATAAAAACTTTTTATCTCTTTGCCTCTGACTTCTCTTTTCATGTTGATGCCAACTCTTATCCAAATGAATTAATTGCTGCCATTCTTGTATTTTAAAAAGTGCCTGACACTTCATAAAATACAAATAAGTGAATGGAAAACTGTGACAGGTTCATTTTCATCCTGTGTTTTCCCTTTCAGGAGACTCGTGTCCAGCTGTCCTTCAGTGCTTCTCCGTGGGGGTGAGATCCAGAATGTGTTGATTCTTGTGTCATGCTGTAAGTTTATCTAGCCCGGCTTTCACCCCAGTCTGCTCTCTGCTTGTTCTTCTCTCCAAAGGCAACATTTGACTTGGTAGTCTGCCAGCCAGCTCAAGAATCGCCTGAATTTTCAGACTCGTCATCCACGCGCTTGACACGCGACATACCATGAACAATACCCTTGTGTGCACGTCTGTGAGCTTTTTCCCCATTCATACTGTACATTCTTTGCCATGGACACTGTTCTCATTCACTTTCTCCACTTTGGGGATATTGCGTTTGCGCCACATGGATTCTGTTCCACATCGACTCTTCTTCTTTTCTGTGGTGTTTTGTCCTTTTCTTACTTCCTGTCCCTCTCATCACACCTGACCAAGCTACTAATTATGGCTGCTGACATGAGCCACCATGTAATTTAAAATCCACTTCTCTCTCGCTGTTTCGCTCGTTCTCTGTGCCTTCAGTCATCTCTTTCATCACCTTCTATTCAGCTCTCCTCTCCTCCTCTCCTCCACCCCCCTCCTCTTCCTCTGTAATGCCTCTCTATCTGAACCGTCTCTTTACTACATCTATTACTCATACGTACTGTGTGAGTCATTCACATAATGACAGCAGGACTTATTGTATGATGAACTTCGGTTCTTTGGTTGAGAACTTTGGTTATGTGTGGGTGGATGTTTTGGAGCTTGGGCATATAGTGTGTGGCGACTTGGACATGACATTCTTAGAATAACAGGATGATGAGCAGGTTTATGGAGACATGAAAACGACCGCACATAAAGAAGTGTAAGAAATGTAATTTACTCGTGTGTTGGACAAGAAGAACAAGTTCACTGACTGACAATGGCGGAGGTATTGCTACATTAGGATGTTTTTTAAGGTAGTATTCTAGAAAGTGTCAGAAGACCTAGATCTCAGTTTTAGCTGAAAAGAGACAACTGTTGGCACCTGGAAATTATATTACCGCACTAAATGCTGAGGCATAGTGTAAATGTGCATTTAGACAGAAAGTGAAGAAAAGTGCTAATGTCCTGCAATAGGTTATTCTAACTCCAACCGTTCCCCAACCAATTACGTTGCAGGGTCACATACAGGTGCAGTACAGATCGGACAGGAGGTATGGATTGATCCAGCAGTTTGGGAAACAACAGACGAGACTTTTCTTGGTCTTGAGAAGCCAGATTGACAACTTACCGCCAACTTTTTCCTCCACACTGCTCGCATTCACTCAGCAAATGTTTCATCTTCTTTCTTCTCGGTATGTGGTTGTTTATTACAACAAGGAGATGAGCTTTGTTTGAGAAAAGGCTGCAGGCAGCGAGACAAAAGACGGCAGAAAAAACATGCGAGTTGGGAAATCACACATCAGAGCGCAGCCGATGAGACGACCATTTGCAATTCTCTCACCAGTGAACGCTCTGCAATGTTTCTAGCTCTGCTTTTAAGTTCTGGATCAGGTGCCTCAACAGAGAGACAAAAGGTAACGAACAAATCGAACAGAATGGAGTGATTCTGTTGGTACCATCCACAACCTTTGACAGTGGAAACACAAAAACAACTGTTTTAATCTCTAACAAACTGAACTGAACTAAAGTGACTTCTCAGTGGAAACGTGGCCTAATGGTGCCTTTGGGGCCTCTGTAAAAGGTGTAGATATGTTAAGCCCTGTAATTTCCATGCTTGAGTTTGTACCTGCCTTGGGTCATTTCTCGCCGCGGGACTAAAGGCGACAACTTATTCCCCGCCACCTCCCCCAAGGATGAGGACAATGATCTTTGGCAGAGCCGGGTGCGACTGAGCCCATTTTATAACCCATTACAGCTGAAATGCTTGACGCAGCCTCCACCTCTGCCTTTCCTGACGTTTTACGGCTGACTCAAGGAGAAATGTTTCGCATTCTGCCGCAACTATCTTGTTGTCACAGCCCCCTGCCGCAACCCATGTCACCCTCACTTTTCCCCTGCCGTGCTGTTCTGTTATCAGCCTGTCAGCCTCGTCCACCTCCCCGTCCATTTCATGTTACTCTAAGTGATTTCCTTTACCATGCGTTACACTCTATTCGGCTTGTGTTCAAGACTCAGACGCACCTGCATTTCTTCCAGTCTTTGAAAGTTCAGCTGAGGTCACACATGCTTTATTGACATGACAAGACATGACACGATATAAACTTAATGAATGCGTTTTGAGCAGAAAAACAGTGATGTAATTTGTCTTCCTCCGTCTGCTGTTTTCCATTTCAGGTGTGAATGTGAACAAATGTCAGCGCTGCAGCACAGCCACCACTTACCTGGTCCACCAACCATCTCCACTCAACTGCTGGGTGATCTCCTGTTGACAGGCCGAGGGTTATTATCATGGTTTCAGGGCTGAGAGGAATGCTACTGCGCTTCACAACAGATGTCTTTTCAAATCCTGACAAAAAACCACCCACAGAGATGAGGAGAAAACGCAATCACTGCTCTCAGCTGACCCACAGCGTAGACGTCTGTAACCTGTGAATGATGGATAATGTCCAGCTCTGACGACAAAGCAAGTACACACATGGACTTGTTTCGACCCAAGGTTTGTACTCGCCTGTATTACCTGGATTGGGTATCCAAGAAAAACAGGTTTTTCCTCCTTCATTCTCCAAAAAGTCTTAAAAAAAAATCTCAAAATCAAAACTCAAAAAAACCAAACAAACTATCGAAACACTGTCAAAAAAACAGGTGCCGATATAAAGCTAACCCTAAAGCCATGCTGGCCAATCAGGAGCCTGAAAGTTGCACCAATAAGCTTGATGTCGGGTCTCGTGGCGGTGGGTCTGTGTCGTGTGAGTGTTGAATTATGAGCAGCCATCTCTGTAGCTCTCTCTGATGCTTCTGTTCCTCAATATAGTGATTGAGTATAGAGTAACTGTACATTCATGTATAAACATATGAAAATCTTAAAAGGTTAGAAGCAGCACTATTTTGGTTGAGTCTATCATTACACCAAATGTCTTGTGTAAATGAAGGATGTAACAGTGCACACTCAGATGGCACAAGCCAAAAACTCCCTGTCTATAGTTCAACACTGCAAACAGAGTTTCTGAATATCTTAACTCTAGAATTAGTTTTTTTATTGGCCTAATTTGCAGTTTGAACGAAAGGCCAAAAAAAAAGCTGATATTTTGAAAAAGACCAAGATTAAATGTTGTCCAGCCAGTAATGTGCTATTCTCTAATGTCAGCAAATGTAATCAAGTCTTTCACCTTGGATATATGTTTTTATAGTCTGGCTTCAATTTGACACCTACACCACCTCTTCAGGTTTTAAATCAAGCCCTCTGATTGATAATTATTATGTGTAGACATACTGTCAGCTTCACACTAGTGTGAGATGACTTGCATGAAGATGAGTGTGCTCACAATCTGAAAGCAATGGGTAAGAAAGTGACTCAACAGACAGCTCATGGGCTGTCCCGGTGTCAGGTTGAGGAGTCCGTAGTGTAAATGAAATTCATTCCAGTCTGGAACATTTGTCGTGTGTGATTTCTCTCTCTCGCATGTTCACATACTTCGATCCGGATGAACTGGAAGAGCAGCCGCTGACTAACCCTGTAACCACTTATAATGACCATAAATGGGGAAAAACATTATTGCTTTGGAGTAATGATTTCTAACCACAGGCATGGTTAGCTGAGATTTTTTTCTGGCAGCTTCATTGTAATGTAAACAGTTCTGCTTAATTAGAATGTGACGACCATGCAACCCACCTTTCAGACGTGTTGAAAAAAATTGTTTTTAACATCCTGTGTATGTTTTTAGTCTAGTGTCTTGTGATGGACAATTACGTTAACTACAGTATTGGTATTCTTATGTCTGTCTCTTCTCCTGGGTCCTTTCAGTTTTATACAATATCAGTGATAGATAGATAGATAGATAGATAGATAGATAGATAGATAGACTTTATTTACTTTATAAAACGGGAAATCCTTAAAGTACTCCTATCCTTAAGTAAAAGTACAAATATCATGATCTAAACATACTCCATTACAATTGAAAGTCCTGAATTTAAAATGTTAGTTATACAAAAGAATGGAAGTATTATCTGCAAAATGCACTTAAAGTATCGAAAGTAAAAGTACATGGAGAAGGGCTCCTTTAACAGAATTATACTATTATAGAATATTGTGTTATTCTATTTCTATACTAGTAACTATAAGTGTCAAATTAATTTGGTGGAGTAAAAGGTACAATATTCCCTCTAATGGAGTAGAAGTATACAGTAGCATAGAATGGAAATACTCAGTGTACTTAGTTAGATTCCGCCACTGTATAAGATGCTTTGAGCACCAGATGATCATAAACAAAAAACAAATTCATGTTGAGAACACACTTACAAAAGAATTGCTAATTGGAACCGTCATCCTGCCCTGAGTACTAGACCTACTTAGGCTGACCTTTGATTTCATCATACTGTTACAAGAAAAACATCCTTTCTGGTTATTTGGTCTTGGGTGAAATGTTTCCTTTTTCCCACACTTGCTTTCAGTTCTATTGGTCCTGTTGATCAGCCGCTCTCAGTGGATTACTAATGCTGATGGTAACTTTGTGGTATTCCTCTTAAGTGACCTTTAATAACAAATACAGCAGAGACTCCCTGCACTTTAAAACTATCCACCCGAAGACGCCATATAATTATTGCTCTTAAAACACATGCAGTATTTGCCTGTCTGCTTTTTACCAGCTTGACTAAATAAATAAATGTGAGTCACCTGAATACTTTATGTCCTCAGTGGTTCAGTTTTCCTACTGACTGACTGACTTCTGAAGGTGGGTAGCTGTGCAGCAGAGGAAGTGTCAGACCCCCAGGAGCCACACCTGCCTGTATTAAAAGGCTCCTTGCATTGTTTTGTCTTCCTCCTGATTACTAAGGCAGACTGTAATAATGACCACCAGCGAGACGCATCATCCGGGAAGGATGCACACAAACTAGTACACACTCACTCACACAAACACACACACACTCTCTCTTACATATCCTGCAGAGCTTAAGTTGTTTTATCCGACGGAAGAAAAAATCAAACTGGTACTATTAAGTGAGAAAAGGTGACACACTGTAGAATTTAATAAGTTGCCTCCTTTGATAATAATGTGTGTGTGTGTGTGTGTGTGTGTGTGCGTGTGGTTGTCTGTGTCCATTTGTCTCTCAGGAGCACCAAGCCGATTCAGCTCAGTCAGCCTTGGGGAGCTTGCTGGTCTCAGATTCCTGCCATATTTCTGGATGGCCACTGAACAAACAGAGGTGAACCTGATCCATGCTGTCACACTCTGGCACAGGGTAGAGTTTCCCCTAACTCTCTCTCTCTCTCTCTCTCTCTCTCTCTCTCTCCCATACACACATACAACTTCCTCCCTGACATCCCAAATAAAGACATACAGAGAGGCAGACTGAGACCCCTGGATGAGCCGATGCAATATGCTTGTGTATTAGCGTATTCATGCGTGCACATTCCTTCCTGTGTGCATCCTCGTCACCAATCCTTTCCCGCTCTTTAACTCAACCTCATCAAACTAAGAATCAAGTGAAACTTGTTCAGCAACGCAGTATCACTGCATCACATGTATACGAGAAAAATACTATCAGCATCATGCAGACAGATTACAGAGTTCACAGTATGAGTGCTTGCTTAAAGGAATAGTTCCATATTTCAGGAAATGCATTTAATTAGTTTCTTGCTGAGTTACATGAGAAGATTCAATCAATTCAACAATACCCCTAAAGAACAAAAGTGCATCCATATGGTTGCAACATCAGTGCACATCTACCAGTGCATAGCTCACAAATTAATTCATTAGATCTCATACCTCATTTTATCATTTTTTAAAATCTGTACAAAAACTGAAGTATGCAAACTAGCATTTGTGGGGTTTGCTGCTGATTTAACAAACAGTGAACTTTAGCTATGTTGGTAGATGAGACAGGCTCTTCCCATCTGCTTCCAGCCATTATGCTGAGCTAACTGTCTCCTTGCTGTCATACATATGAGAGAGGTCATGAATCTTCTCATGTTGGGGAAAATCCCAAAATGTCAAACTACTCCTTTAAGATCTACATATGTCTCGTATTCCTGTAGGTGTGTCATTGAGAGCCCTTTGCAATACTGTAATTTCCTCATTGAGCAAGAGCACAATGGGAGTACAATACAGTGTGTTTAAGTGGTTTGAGTCGACTGCTCAGGAATGGCGTCCATCATAAAAGGAGAACTTTACTACTACTCAGTGACAACATCAATGACATCACCAGGTGCCACTGTGTCTGTCTGCACATCTCAGTCTGTGTCTGACACTCTTACACACTCACGCAACGACACACACACACACTCTCTCTATTCCAGGACCAGTCAGACAGCACTGTCCTCCACCTGTCTCCAGTGTTACCTGCCCCAGTCATTACCAGGGTCCCGGATCCCCACTGTAAGTGCACATGTCAACAGCAAAATTACAGGGCATGCACACACACATATTTGTTTTGCTTTTAAAAGGGTAATATCCGTCTGCACGCAAGCGATACGTTCATTTTCTCTCCTGCTCCCTCCTCCTCTTCTCTTTTTTTTTGCACAAACCTAGAAAACAAAGCAGGTGAGGTTCAAAGACAGAGCAGAGAAAAGGAGGCGAAGAGAGGAGATGTGTAGAGATGATGGACACACATTGATGGTGTGTGTTTGTGTAATGACAAGGGGGAAGCTCGGCCCTGTTTCTCCGGTCAGTGCAGATTTTACCTCAGTGATCACAAAACGCTGAAGAAGAGTGTCATTAGATCTCAGCTTTGTTGTCCCACTTAGCTCACTCTTGCCTAACTAATTAAGACAAAAAAAAGTCTCCCCAGATGTCTGTGGTGAGAGCGTCTGTGTCTAGAAATGTGACCGTCAGACGTTGGCAAGACTTGAGATCGGAGTGTAGACGGAGGGAGTGCACGGACAAGTTTGACGAGGAGGAAAACAAATTGCTTTGACTGACAGATAAAGATCTATTATCAGACAATTACATCAACTTTTCTTTTCACTGGAGTTACTTATGCCATTACTTTAATGTTAGTATAATTACACCACCATGCACGCACAAGCAATCAAAGACACCCGACTCCTGAATGTTGTGCTGCTGTAAAATGGTCCTTTTATCCTCTTTCACCAAGTTGGCTTTTGGGTAACCTGAGCGCTCTCTTTCCCTTTTCAGCATGATCAGTACAAACAATGACAAACTTCCCTTCTCCTCAGAGTGATTGACTTGGTCTTATTGTCACTCTTATCATGTGTTTTTTTCTGCTGAAAGAACTCATGACTGTATGCCTGAATAGATACTGACAGAGCTTCATTACATGTGGCATCCTGAAACAGAAATGAAGTCACCATTTGACAACATTGGACTTTTGTTTGCACAGTTCAAATAAAAACTAATGGTTCTTCTTTTGTCAATGATCAACTCATGACATTAGTCACTGCATTTCGCCTTATCTTAATTGTGAAACGGGCACAGTCTCAAACATGAACAGACTTAAGGGAAACAGAGCAAAAACACACTCTATGTGCACCAGGCAAAATGCATTTAGCATTTCCTATTATTTGTGGACCAATCACATCTGTCTTCCTTGCGTGCTGTAATTTCCCTGACTGGATCCTCAATAACATCCTGTTGTCAGAGGACATCTGAGGGGCCAGGTTGGACTGACCCTCCACCACATCACACACACACAGGACAGAGCAGAGACTATTATCCAGGGCCCAGGTAATGACAGCCGAATGAGAGAAACAGGCAGGAAGCTGTATCCTGTGATCTCTGTATTTAAAAGCGTCTTTATTATTGCTTGTGTATTGTTTTGTCGCGCTGGGATCCCTTTGGACTACTATTATTAAGTTGAGGGACTGTGACTCGACTGTGGCAGTAGATTTTAGTTGAGGTTTGGTGAGATATAAATGGAACAGAGACACCCCCTGTTCAATTCAATTCATTTTAAGTCAAAGAACTTTATTTATCCCTGAGGGGCAATTTAAATTGTTTACTGTTTCTGATTATAGTATCTGGGATTTTTTTAAAAAGTGATTTAACCCATTGTAGACTATTGGAAGAATCAAACAGAAGACACATTAACTAGCATTGAGCAGGCTCCCTGTTGGTATGAACAAACCAATAGCAGAATATTTTAATCCACAGATGAAATGTTCCATCAACGAAAATGCATCAAAAGTTGAAGCAAATTTTCTTCTCTGGTTTGCCAAAGAAAACCTTGGACTTTGGACAGAAGGAGAGCACATTACACTAAAATCAATGGTTTATTTAAATGGCCCAAAAATACATTTTTTTTCTTTACAATCTCTACGACATGTGACACAATCTATCCTCCAATCAGATTAGGAAAACCTCCACAAAAAATTACAAGCAAAAATATGGGGAAAATCTCTTATAGCAGAATCTACAACATTGCTTGTGGCTTTGTGACGTTGTGTTTAAACATGCTTTTGGCTAAATGCTAACATTACATAACATAACATAAGCTAATATAATGCAGTTATTTGTCCATAAACAAAAGTATTGGACAAACGACATGTTTGAACTGATGATGGCACTAGATGAAAAGCTAAAGTCATCACAATTCATCCACAGGGCGACACCAAATCTCATGGCAATCCATCCCATAGTTGAAACATTTCATTCAAAGCAACATATGCCAATATCATGGTCCCCACCATGAGGAAATGTCAGGTGATCCATGCATGAATGTCTGTACAAAATGTCCAGTAGTTCCAGTAGTTACAAAATAAGCAACAATGCCAGTAGTATAAACACTGAATGACGTTATTAAATTGGGAACATTTCATAAGAAGTGAATATTACATGTATTTACATGTAGTTGCTGTTCAGTTTTCGAGGAAACTCTTTATAAAGAGGAAGAAATGACAATCAAAAGTACATCAAGGTGCCGAGTGACGCCGATACTGTGCGAGTCTGAACATTCAAACTGTCTGATTTACATCAGAATGGTGGCATCTTATCAGTGCTTTCCCCCAAATATAACAAGGAATGTGAGTGTGCGTCGGCCAACAAGAAAGGGTTCCTCTGTGCATATAAAAGAGGCCTTTGATTGGCCAACAGAGCGTATCGGTTCCGCTTGGTACGTTAAACTGGTCGAACCAATCTCATGACGTCTGAATTTAAAGTCATCTCCATTGATTGGCTATCAGCGGCTTCCTTCCTGCTTTATCATCACATGCAGAACAATAAAAAACGCTTCCAACGAAGTGAAGCCGTAGAGATTCATGGGCGAGTTAACCTTGTGGTAACCCTGCGCAGTGAAACACAACAGGTGGTCGTCCTCCTTTGTCCATCGCAGCAGAGACAGGTGCTTCCGACTATGGGGGACAGATCACTGTTGACTCTGGACAATGGAGGAAAACAGGAGGCCACTTCCAACTCAGCCTAACTCTATGTCAAACACACAAATGCATAAACCTGCCCCCTCTATGAGCATATAAAGTCCATATTTCACTGCAAACACTCTCCCATGTTTGTTCGGGAAACGGAGGCGTCAGAGGACAATAGTTCTGTGACCCATATCTGAGCCTGACATAGGCAAACAGGAAGAGATCCCCTTTGCATAGAGGGGTATTCCTGACTCCAGCTTAAGGAAGGGAAGAAGAATGGAGTCGGAGGGGGAGGGGGGAGGGGGGCGTTAGAGACCATCCTTTGACCCAGAACAGCCACCTACAAACATGTCCGACACCAAAAGTCCATCAGAAAAGAAATCTCTCGTCCCCGGGAGCTGACCTGAGATCAGCGATGACACCACCTGACACCTACAACTATATTTTCTTCACAGAGAAGAACATTTTTTCCTCCGCCTGCCCTCAGATTTTCCCTCCACTTTCACTGTGCATTCACCCATGAGACGAGGCTACTAGTTGAGAACATTCTTGTCTTCTGTTAAAATCTGGCTCAGCAGCGTGACGGCTCTGACACACTTCAAGCCGAATCTGAAAGTAAGAACGATTTGGAATCTCCTCGAGGACATCTGACTGTATGATCAGTGCCGGTATCCAAGCAATGTGTTTCCATTGTACTCAGACACTGCTGTGTAATTAACCCTGTCTCAAGCCTCTTATCTGCATAGCTGTAGAATGACTTACTGTCACAATGTGGCGTCAGAGAGGAATAACAGCGAGATGGCCTCTGCACATAACCATTCAATAATATGGACCACCGCTGGAAACACGGCGTTTTTGCCTTTGCTTCACTCATTTCCTCAAGTTACGTGCTGCCTCCGTGTGCCTTATCTCACGCTATCAGTCATTGTGTAAGAGGAGGTGCCAGTGATAATGATGGTCAAATCAGAATTGATTGATTAAGCAAGGAGAGGAAGGAAGGGAGGGGAGCATGATGAGCAGAAAGAGAGAAGAGTGAAGGGTTGACCTCTATCCTCTGTCACATAGATAAGAGCGGTGATGGAGATTCCCAGTGGACTCAGATAACCTTTAACTGAAGGTGCAACGTCACTATTTACAACTTAACTGTTTTCTTTGCATTACTAGATTTTTGGAGAAGGAATACGGTCATAGATATACTGTAAATATTTTTGCTTTATTTCTCGATTTTTTTTAAATAGCTTTATTCCTTTTCACAGTAAAAGTGTCTATGGTTTAGCTGCAACTGAGCTTTGTATGGTGTATTTAAGTGTGTTTGCTGGTGTGAAAGTAGAATGAATAAAAAAAAGAAAAAGGTGTCATTCTGAACTTTAGTTACTTATGTCAACTTTGTTTCAAATCAAATAATTCTTAATGATTCATAATGATTTTCATAGCAATGTCACAGCAGGCTGATGTTGGAGAATTCATAAAATGCAAAAACCTAGCTTCTTAACCTTTCTTTCCATTTTTCAGTTCGTTATCCTAGTATGCCCATGTTAACTGTAGCAGCATTAATTAGTCACAGACTCTTTCATTTATCATTTTATTTGCAGGAAAATTAAATGTTTGTCCAAAACCAAATGAGTTTAAACAAGCCTGTTTAGCTTCATTTGCAGTTCAAATTATCCACCTTAAAACGTTGAATTCAGTTAATTCAGCTGATTCTAATACTCAGTCTGATTTAATGAAATGAGAACTTTTACTCTCTTTTTTTAGTCTCATCTCCACATAGTTTACAAAGTTCCCCAGTGTTCAGTCTTTTTCAGCTATTACGTGAGGCCTGTTCTCGTTTTTGTCAACAGGTGGCGCAATAGAATTCTGGTTGCCCACACAGCCTCCAGCGGTAGTGTCTTTAATGAGCTTGTTGACTGTATGTAAGCAGAGCATCTTTTCTGCCAGAAGCTTCAGCGCCTTAAGTTGATGTTTTTTAGGATCCAGAGACTCGTTTCAAAACCACTATTTCAGACCCTGAGGCAGCTGTTTTTGTTCCGTCATTCCCGAAAACTGACCTCCAAAATGTCTTTTCAGTATCCGCAGGCTTATCGTGACGATGCAGTTGTGAGTAAACGTGGCTAGCTAACTAGCCTAGCGTGCTAGTAAGCCGGGATGCTTAATCATCATGCTTTTTCATTCATTGAAATGGGCGTCTGCTTTGTTAGCATGCTAGTTAGCTTAGCCTGCTCTGCATACCCACTCTGACTTTGTTGACAAATGGAGGAGCAGTTAGCCGTAACTTACTACAGCCCTCATATTGAGCTAACTTGTCATTTTCTATTTGTTTAATGATGTTAGCTCTGTAGCCTATGACTGTGTTTTGTTTTGGGTTTTTTTTTGCCACACCTAGCTAGCTCACATTTTCACATCTGTCATTACTGTTTCACCTGCTTCAGGTGGATGATTATCATGGCCGCAAAGTACCAGATCCATACAGCTGGTTGGAGGACCCGGACAGTGAAAAGACACAGGCAAGTCTTCATCCTTATTTCTCTTTATTGCTATGACTAGAATGTCATTTGACACTATCACAGAATGAGGATACACGTGATTTGGTGTCTAAATCTCACAATTGCTGCACTGATCGTTTGCTCATTTCTGGCTTTATAATTGTTCAGTGGCACAAATCACCCTTGCCTCACTGTTTTCAAAAGGATGTGGCACTGATAATCACCACCAGCCTCAAGCTTTGTTGATATCACCAGGGGCCTGTCCCAAGAAGCCTCTTTACTGAGTGATCTTGATAACTTGCTGAGTAAAACCCTGTTTAGTCTGGAGCATGATGTAAAAACACCTGTTCTGGTTTTACTCAGCAGAGCTATTCAGATAAATCAGTACAACATATTCTTGGAACTGACACTAGTGATAATACATTGATGTGTAAGACCTCCGTGTGTTGGCGTTGTCTTCTTCCACCAGGCCTTTGTCAGCGCTCAAAACCAGCTGACGTTGCCGTTTTTAGAGCGCTGCGAGGTGCGAGACCTGTTTAAGGAACGTATGACTGAGCTGTACGACTACCCCAAGTATAGCTGTCCCTTCAAGAGGGGGAGCAGGTGAGGAAAGCCACAACAGAATTATGTTTCAGTATTCCAGATTTGATTTCCTGGAGCATATATCTGAAGATCTTTTGAACCTGAACATTGTCTCCCCTCACTTTCAGGTACTTTCACTTCTACAACACAGGTCTCCAAAACCAGAGTGTGATGTACGTGCAAGAGAACCTAGATGCCGAGCCCACGGTCTTCTTGGATCCAAACACATTCTCTGATGATGGGACCGTTGCCCTGCGAGGTATTGAGGAAGGCTTTTATGAAAATAAACACTTATTTTTGTTTGTTTTTTAAATTAGTGGCTTTATTATTGTTTTATTAGGCATCTTTTGCATTTCTGCTTTTCTGGATTCTATTCTCCTATTGCACTCTTTGCTCTGGAATTGATTGCCAAAATAGTTTCTTGATGTGATAATAATGACTGAATTTTGAATCTGTGATGTCCCGAAATAGCCTGATATTTATAGAATCCACATTGACTGCTAAATAAAGAATGTTAACTTTCCCTGATGTCTTTGTTCATGTTGTTATGTTTCTGCTCCTGTGATTACTTCAAGGCTATGCATTCTCTGAGGATGGGGAGTACCTGGCGTATGGCACCAGTGCCAGCGGTTCTGACTGGGTGGAGATCCGCTTCCTGCGGGTTGAAGACGCCGCGCCTCTGGAGGACCGCCTGGAGCGAGTCAAGTTTAGCTGCATGTCCTGGACTCATGATGGGAAGGGACTTTTCTACAACTCCTACCCCGACCAGGAGGGCAAGAGTGACGGTGAGGTCAATAACAGTGTTAGGCTG